>OX381716.1:41012683-41564585 GCA_947462335.1 Harmothoe impar
GTAGGGAGAGTAGGGGTGGGTCTGGGGGGTACCAGGTCCCATGGCACCCTAGCTTACAATTAACCTTATCGGGGGCTTGACCACGTCCGTGGGTGACAGATACTACTCAGTTGTACTTGCAAAAACTTATAATTGTGGGTGGAAAACCTGCTATCACTGCACCCATCAATCCCACCCTTCCTCTTCACCAATTCCCCTTTGTCTTAGCCCCGTTTTATAGTTGCGTACTTAAGCCTTATGATAAGGGTAGACTTTACCCCAGAGAAATAGAGATTTCATGGGACCCTGTTTGGATGTTCTTCTGAAGCAGATTGCACTTTAGACATTGGTGATTATGGTACGACTGACCTCATTGTTGAGTCTACCAGAACTGATTACTCCCGATTTTGTTCTGGAACGAAAATTTAGGAAAGGCTCCTAAAATATGTGTATTTTAATGTCCCTGAATTTTGACAAATATATAGAGCTGGTCCCAGTGGTCCCCTATCTTTTTCATATGCTCTGGTAGAAATCATTCACTACTAGTATATCGTGGGGAATATTTGGAGTTATCAGCTTGTTTCCTATCAATGACTCAGCTGACCTGACTTGGTCAGTCTAACACCAAAGTGTTGTTACTATGGTAACCATATCACACACCCCTAACCCCCTCACCACCACCACCAATAGACCATGGAGGAGGTGATCTGTCAGGTCTGCATTGATCTTTGACTTGTAAGTGTCAGCAGTACCATCATAGTGTTACTGCTTGTACTACCCCTCCGTACTACAGCACTGCACATGACCAGCCTGCATATACGTTGCCCAGCTGGGTAGCATTTGATACTGAATAGTGAAAATAGTGACAATACATACTATAAGCATATATCCAGGACAGTCTTAATAAACTACTACAAACAAACAAGTTGTTGTTTTGATGGATGTGTTGATTGATCATTCGTGAGAGTCCATTGCGCGTTAATTGTCAAGAGGTCGCTGGGACTAGAAGTAGTGATCCTTCTCTAAAATTTGTAACTGTGTGAGTGCAAAATTTATCAAATGCTCATATTCATGTCATATCTAGTCTTGCATATTTAGTCACTATATTGATAAAGTTGTGTACCCTGATACACATTTTACTTTTAAAGGCCGTCTCCAGATGTTTACCACTAACTGTTCCCTCTAGTTTTACTCCACTAAATGGAATAATATCATGTTAGAGGAGCTCCCCACATGCCTGTTAGATTGCAAGACTTCCCTGCAGTTCCTACATTTCTTACAGAACTATCTAAAATCTGATAACGATGCTGAAATCTTAAGCTGAACAGATCTTCTAACTTTTAAATGTTCAAGTTTCTAATTCCAGCAGATCTCTACATCTCTAAGTACATTTGGAGCAGGATATTGATTATTAAAGTCAGGATTTGCAGTTGTTTAAAAGTCGTAGATTTGATGGAATCGTGTTACTGCAGTTGACAACCTTATCAGATGCGTTCTTAAAGGACTGTCTTGGGAATGCTGAGAGTCACACACTTGACATTAAAACCACAGTTGTGAATTACCAAAAGCTAGGTTTTCATCACACGTCTAGTCACATGTCTGAAATGTAGAGTTGGGAAATATGGTCTAGCTACATGCCAAAATATGTACTAGCATATGACAAAGATCGGCCATGCCTTCTCTATCTTAAAAAATATAAAAATAATCATAGATGCTAATGGAAATGCCATCAGAAGTCTTTTTGCATGGAGCTTGACATTTGCTACCTCTAAATATCTTCTAGAATTATCGACACATTTTCGACAATTTATTCTTTGATCTAGATCTGCAAATCCTAGATAGTATTCATATATAATGGCAGCTTTCCCATTAGATCCGTTCATAGTCGTATTTTACAAGTTGTACAGACGAAATGAGTTTGTGAACTGCCATTGGTGTTTAATGGTGGGGACATCTCCTGATTCTGGCATTCGATAATAGATTCTTATAACTTATCTGTCCTATGGAATAGTCTCAAACTTGTAAGCAGTCTTGACTGTATCCCTCTCTACTTCCAATTGGAAAGGAATTTGTCTGCTTATTGGAATTCCAGCTTTAGATGCCTTTTAATTCCCAGCATTCTGAGGGAAGAAGATATCACACACTAGACTTTTTAGCCAAATTTGCAAGACATAACCTCCTGTTGACTGACACTGACAATGCCAGCCCCCTTGTCTGGTGTCAATCTATCAATGTCCCTACACTGGTGGGTAGCAGGCCCCTTGTGTAGTGATAGAATCATTTGCTGACCTCTCCTCCAGTACCTCCCACCCCATACCCTCCTGGGGCCCTCCTCCTCCAGGCCTGGACAAACTGGACACTGTCACGCCACCTGCGGGCCTTCTCTGAAACAACCAGTTACCATAGTTACATACATTGGAAGCTCTCTATTGAAACTGTGTTTTTGAAAGAGAGCTTGTCGTTTTCTAGACCTACAGGTGCAGGGTGCACTGTTAGAAGTAAGTAGTGTTCCTGTACACCCAATACTAGGGGCAACTATGGTTCCAGTAGATTGTGCTGTAGACCTACAGCAAATGAGCTTTTGTATATTTACAGCACTATGTACTGTATAGGGACAGTAGAATCTTCTGTTACTGTACAGCATAATTGATTGTAAATCTGAAGATCCTGGGTTCACCTCCCAGCACTGGTGATATTTTTAACCATCCATGTGAGGGAAAAACGAATTTTAAGTGGATGTAGGTAAAACAAGAGAAGTGGCTCCACCAAGGATTGAACTTACCACCTGTGGTGTTGGAGACAGGCGCTGATCCGTTGCGCCACAGAGCCGGTGTTACAAACATTTATATTGGGATATATCTCTACTCTACTTCTCAACTGATTAATAATAATTTGTAACGGTCTGGGGTTCGCCTCCCAGTGCTGGTGATATTTTTAACCATCCATGTGAGGTGAAAACGAATTTTAGGTGGATGGAGGTAAAACAAGAGAAGTGGCCTCACCAAGGATTGAACTCACCACCTGTGGTGTTGGAGACGGGCCCTGATCCATTGCGCCACAGAGCCGGTGTTACAAATGGTCATATTGGGATATAAGCTATCTCTGCCGTGTCTGTATTAACCCTTTAGGGCCGAGCATCGACTATAGTCGACACCATGGGGGGCCGAGCATCGACTATAGTCGACACCATGGGGGGCCGAGCATCGACTATAGTCATCTTAACTCTATGGGATGCAGCAAAGTCTCGGCCCAGGGAAAGTTTCTGTAAAAATGTCCCGGCCCCATCACCAGAAAATCTTTTTTTTGGTCGGCCCTTAAGGGTTAAATGAGCTACAGCCTTATTGCTAAAGATCCCTGATGAGAGGTGGCTAGACCTAGGATCGATCCCACGACCTCTCGTGTACATATTACAGGGAAAAGTACTGTACATCTACAAGTCACTACCGTAACCTGCATGTACAGTAACAGAATTGTACATGTACAGTAGAATTTGCTGTATTATTATTTACAACTTAAGTACTGTACATTTACAGCAAATTTTGCTGCTCACGCACAACAACTTTTTACAGTGTGGGGGAGGGGGAGTTGATATGGTGGTAAACACTTTTGGCTTGACTTGCACGTGCCAATATATAGCATTGGTTTGTAAAACGTGTATAGATTGGCTGTGCCTATTTCATTGTAGGGTAGAAAAACGCTGCTTTTATCTTTGCAGATCTATATATAAATATGAGGGGAAATAGCCTCGCCACAATCTTAGATCTGGATAAGGTTTACTTGTGTTCTGTGCATACATTCTAGGGATCTGCTGCTGGACCTGCCCTATAGGTCTACACCCTTGGCTTTAGCTTTACACTAAGGTCTATCAGTGTTGGCAGGGTTTGCCAGCTGTATTGCATGGACCCTGTATAAGGCTTCCTGCAACTATGAATAGACTGGACCTACACTGATCTCATACTATTGTGGAAGGCAAGGTTGGAGTAGGGGCTACTCTGGCCTATTCCTATATTTCTTTCCTTAAAGTGCACTTTTCCTCCTTTTTCTTTAATATTTTCCTTGGTCAGAGCTGCCTTATAGAAAGGAGGTTTCTGCAGTAGCAAAGTGATTGGCCCAGTAGCAGACTGTATGGCTACTGGAGGAGGGGGAGGGAGGGGGCTGCATTTAGCCTTTCATACACTAGGTGTGCCCTTATCCAGATGCCCCACCATTACACTAATGGACAGAGACGTCTGGGGTCAGAGCACCCTGGAGGCTTTGTATTCTAAGCGCAAAAAGCATATTTCTTCCCTAAATGGTTTCCGCAGAGGCTCAGACTGTATTGGAAGTTGGGCGGGCATAAAGTATATTGTGAAAGATGGTTCGAACTTTACTGAATTCAGAATGAATTTACAACAATGAAGTTGGTTTAAATATGACCATGGCTTATCTTGGACTCATCAAATCCCAGTGATATCAGCATGCATCTTTAGTGTATGTAGTGTATCACTAGTGTATTTGGAACACAGCATGAGACTGAGGCGTTACGGACAGCTTTCCGTTTACATCCATGTGACATTTGTTGCTGTTAGAGACTAGGAGTGACATTTGAATTGAATCCTGTATCAAACCTTATTATACTGTTAAATACTTTGATCGTATAGCTAGTATTTATTTCCTGCCTTATTGAGTGTTCCATCATCTACCGACAAAGTTAATAATGGCGGAGGACGGTTTACTGCAACATGACTGATTACGTATAAAAGTCATTAATCTGCAATACTCGTTATAGTAACACATTAGGTCTGTTGAACACAATTTCCAACATTATATTTTTTGTTCTCTCAAAGGCTTCATTGATTGGAGATTCTACAGATTGCAGCTGTTTAATCATATTTAATGCACCCAGACATTGTATATTACATCCACAGACTATAGTATCTCACAGACTATACAACATAGATCTAATACAGCTGTCCGTGCTACTCTATATAGCGCTGCCACCCCGGCCCCCACCCCCACCCCCTCCACCTCCACTCAAAGCACCTCTATGAATTAACCCTTTATGGGCAGCATAGTTCTTCATGCACTGGGCCCTTTGTCAGTAATTATGCATGAATGCAGTGCAAGTAGCTCACTCGTGCTGCACTCAGGCATCATGCTGACCCTGTAGGTTTATACACTCCTGAAGGGTTGGCAGCGAGTTACTCACTAGCATTGTGTTGGTTTATTACACCGGCAAATGCACTTGAAACTTTGGCATCACTCTGTACTTAAAGGGTTAATCAGGTCCTAAACGACTGTCAGATGGAATGATTTACTTTCGCCCACAGTGGATGCCGCTACATCAAAACTGGGTCTGTGTTTTAATTTAGATCACTACCACACCATGGTAATTGTATGTGGCAGCTGGGAGAGGGGGCAGGGGTGGGGACGTGGTGGTTGGCGGTAGTGGAGTGAAGGGTGGGAGTTGAATGGAAGTGCCCATGAATAGAAAGTGTACTGCTGAGTATATACTTATCACACTCCATATTGCTTGTATTGCCAGACACAATTCCAAACACAGGATATGTATATATGCATAAATTATAGTACATGTGGAACCATGCTTACCTCCAGTATTGTTGTAACTTAATTTAAGGCTTGGACTGTGTTAGTCTATATTGATATAAATAGTCATAATATGTGTTGCTTTGGAGTATTCCCTATACTTTAGTGACTATAGAGATCATAATAGGAGGCAGCAGCAATGGTTGAGTTGTCTCTCCCCTGGTGTAGAACACTAGCAGTGACCTTGTGTTTGGAGGGTTAGGTCAAGGTGGGCAGGTGATCATGTTTTGTTATCTTCCTCCAGGGTTGATTGATGCTAGTTATGAGGCATGGGGGTCGTGCCACCCAGGTATCCATCAGGGGATCCAATCACCCCTGCCCCATGCCCCCACCCCTACCACCAACCCCCCTCCTCCACCCCCGCCCACCCTGCCCTTGTTTCACACACAGCTTGTACATGTTCTGTCAGTGGATACTTTCTAGGATTGTATTGGAATAAGCAAGATTATTGTAACACACATTACCTTTGTTTTTGTGTTATAATTTAGTTTACTCAGAGTATCGGCATAACAAAATGTCATCACTGTTTCCATATTGTATGGAGATTTTTCTGCTGTTAAAAGTGACAATAGGGAAGCATGAAAAATGTGTAAGAAGGGTCAAGCCATCATCACATTAAGATTATCTAAAAGAGTCTTCAGTATAGTGTTACATACCAAAGTTACCATCTCTTCTGATCCATATCCATTCCTAACACACCAAACAATATCCCTGTTTTGAATCTCTTCAACGATGCCCCTACTGAATAAACTCCCACTTGCTGTTTATATGAGTGAGTCCTACGTCACAGAGTAAGTGTCTATGACGTAGGTCCTCAAGCAGATACAGCCTCTATTGAGACCTACCCCAGTAATGGTTACTTTCCATTCGCCATAAACCGGAGTAAACAAATTGCCGGTCTTTCATCAGTGAAAATCTTGCCGAACGAGCAATTTTGCCCCCCTGTATACTACCATGTAATAAAGGATTAGAGCGAAAGCAGAGTCCTTCCCTTCAAATTATACCGCTCTATTTACCTCACTGCCCACTCCAGACCTTTCATGGCCCTGCTGGCTGCTGGATAATGAAGCCATCTGCCCAACAGGAAGTGTCCTGATTGACCAATAGGAAGGCTTGTTTCATAATCACTCAGCCTAACGAGGCCATATTGTTGACCAACCATGGCTGTAGTGTACCTGCTGATTGGCTGGTTTACCCTGCTAGTCAGTGTACCATTGTGGAGTTTACATAGACATATAACGATCTGGACACCGCTAGTTCCTGCGAGAGTATAGTGTCTGGATTCTACGAGGAAATACATAGACTTTATGCGAGTCGCGTCTAAAAGTTATTTGTTTCGTCTCAAATTGGTGTAGAGCCGCTGTCGTTGCTCATGGCCTCTGTATCACCATGTCATGAGTTGTTTAAACACCTTCGATAGTATAGTAGATCTATATACTACATGCATATTTAGACATGCAGGAATATTCACAAAGATGTGAGTAGATTGATGTAATCTTATCTTCAACTTGTCTCGATTTTGAGATTTCAGATAATCACGGAGTTATATCAAATGAAGATTAGCTTCTTCACTGATTTTGATTTTGCATTGGTGCAGTGGGCACAGAATATTGAATCAATGTTGTGCCCTCTGATGTTTTCCGACTGCAAATTCCTAGCTGATACGGTCGAAGTTGATGTTGCTAAAAGAATGTGTAAACTGAGAGATAACCCCACCTAGTGCTACTGCACTACTGCGATAATACTATTACTACTCACTCCGCTGCTTACTTGTATGGATATATGTACTGTCTGTTTTTTCTGTGTAAGTTAATGTGGAGTTATCTTACTTGATGTATATATATTGGTATGATTTTGTCTTTGAGATGTTCATCAATGGAATTGTACACCCAAGAATTGGCTCTGTTTGAAAAACTTTATATAAGAAACTTGGTCAATAAAAATTATTCAACTCAACTCAACTCTTGATGGTGCATCCTACACCCATTTTGTAATTGTTGCAACTATGAAAAGAGAATCAATTGTGTATCTAAATCAGGACTTGTGGAAGACCTGCTTTAAGCAGAATAAAGGGGGTATTACACCGTTGTGGAAATTTGACTGCCAGAAAATGGAACATCGCTGATCCATCGACAAAATTATTTAGAACTTAGAAAAAGAATTGACAGATGATTGATGAACGTCCATCAGTGATATAGATACTGATCTGTGGAAATTACACCCAATACTTTGATGATTGCTATTCACAAACAGACTCAAATAACATGTAGGCTTAAGATGCAACTACTTCAGAATCTCCCACCATTTTAACACATGGCCCAACATTTGCCAAACTAGTGCTAGTGGACTCCAGGAAGACTGGAAGTCAATATTTATACCTCCTGAGGAACACTTTCCCTCAGAGTACCACCAAACCAATTTACCAAGTCTTCCCTTTCAAGTCTCGGCTTCCTGCATGTCAGTGTCTCAGGCTACTGGCTGGGTGGCGCCACATAAAAGACCAGCTAATTAAAAAGATGCTCCAATTAAGGCCTAGGTCTAATTAGGCAAGGGACCTAGAACTTTTAGTAGTCATACTCCGCCTCCAGCACTTCCAGCTCTCAAATCTCAAATTTCCGGGCTTGTCGCGAGAGAGGAAAATCTTACTAATGAAGAAAGGAATGAAACTCATTAAAATGAGGTACTCTATGACTCAACCAGATTGCGGCGTATGCATATGCCGTGTTCAGTAACACTCTATAGGGAAGCAGCTGAAACTAGCCATGAATTATGATGTAGGTCTAAGTTTGTTTTTGCATACAGAATTTATAGCCAGGCGGAAATTAGATCTGATCAAAAGAGGTACTATATAATTATACTAGCGTCATTCATGGAAATGCTCTGTAAATTTCATACAAAACAGCTGAGAAGAAATAAATAAAGTCATTTAAATGAGGTACATAGTGGCAGGAGAATGTATATTATGTATACGTCGTTTTCAGCAACAGTGGCGCCAGCTGGTAAGAAGCAGCTGAAACTAGTCATGAATCAAGATGGAGGCAATTTCAGCATTAAATGACTGCAAGAAGACATCAAGGCAACCTCTATCTCAATAATATAAGATGTCAAGTAATAAGTTCTGCAATATTGCTTTCAAGCAGGGAATGGAATAAAATAAAAAGGAACAGTTCCTAAGCCCCATAAAAGGGGTGGAACAGAGGGAGGAAGTAGGAAGAGAAACATGGCATCCCCCTCCAATATAGATGGTCTGATACCAGTGGATTCTATAAAGATGCTATCGGACCCTTATCGCTCGTGACGCTTGCCACCCGCGGTATAACTCCGCTGTCCCTGGACCATCACCAGGATTGCTTCCTCCAGGGCTGTCCCATCTCCCACTCTTCACCTCTCCAGTAGTCAATTAAATTTGTGGAAGTCTCAATTCATTCTGGGCGGAGATCAATGGTGCAATGTTCTCTCTGGGCACCTCCAGAGTCAAAATCAAGGATCTGTCTCAGAATGTATACTTGAAGTTATGAATTAGATGTGCTTGTAAATTTATACAGATTGACATAGACTCAAAGTATGGATTCAAGTTACCTGATACATATTTTTTATTAATTTAATAATTTATTTTTAATTCATACCTCTCTAGGGTGGATGTTTTTCTTTTAAAAAAACACAGTATGTTTAGCGATCTTTTAAAGTCAAGTTTTAAAGATAGGTATTAATAACCACGCACGACCTCAATGTTCCCACCAGTGTGATTAACACGGCCTTTCAATTTAGTTTTGCTCGATTGACAGATCACTTCTTCTGACTCTGATTGATGAATGGTGATGCCACATTCCCCATGCTGACCTAGAGCAGTCATTCTCTAGTGTTGTTTGAGTCGATCAACCCCAGTTCCCATTGAGTCCTCCTTAAAAGCAGCCAGCTTGTACCAATGCACTCAGGTACTTATGTAATACCCTTTAAAACTGGGCAGCTTGTGTCAATAAACTAAATTGACTATTTAGTCTTCTTCCTCAGTAACCAGCTTGTACCAGTGTTGAGTATTCCGCCCTCTCTCAAAGAAGTCGGCTTGTACCAATGACTGTTGAGGTCATATGGCATCCCTTCTGAGTGCCTTATCCTTCTTGCCCATCCAGTAAAGGACAAGTACGTTAGTGTGGGCCTTTTTAGGGGAATTTAAATCGACCATAATTATCATGACCATGGATTCAGGGGTTTATTGGTAATAGTGCTGTGCAATAATAAGGTACTCTCCCTCCAATCCCATGAATTATAATTATATGAGTGTGATGACCGGAATGGTGCATCATACCCTGCCTAGTGCTCCCCATAAATATATGAGTGTGATGACCAGAATGGTGCACCATACCCGCCGCCATATAAGAGTGTGATGGATGAACGCAGCCCCCATTTTTCCGACCGGCCTATCGGGCCCCAAGACAAGTCCCCAGTCTCGTCTGCCGCGAGACTTGACAGCTGTGACGTCATCAATTACGACGCTCTTATTTCCGAAATGGCGGGAACAGGGACGACAGGGACGCCGATAGTGTAATTCAATTTAAAAAAGGTGGGAGGGTGGAGAAGTGGCGGGTCTGGGTTTATGATGGTGCTGAGGTGGAGATGTAGGGTAAAGGAGGGGTGTGGAGAGGGCTAGAGAGGTGGGCAGATGCTGACTAAGATGGTGGGGGCGTGTGGAGGGTATAGTATGGGAGTTTATCAAGCAGCAATGTGTTAGATTGCCTACATATAAATGAGGTATGGACACAGCCTGATGCACTGGGATGCGAAATGCCCGATAGAGAGGAGGGTTGATTTAGCTTTCGGGGTACTTGTCGAAATAGTGCTGGAAATACACTTCCCGCTTTGATTTTATTTCGACGAGCTCCACTGATTGACGGTCATTTCCATTTAGAGTGGGTTATTCAGTAGATGTGATATCTGGAAACAAGTAATACAATTAATTGGGTGTTACATCCGTTATATCACGAGCTGAACCCTGCAGAAGGAGATTGAATAAGTCCCTTTAATTTCAGCTCTGCTGGCATGTCATTAAACAATAGTCAACTCCCTTCAATCATTCCATTGTATAAGACTAGTGTACTATTATACTTCTAATTAATCCACTTGGTCTGTGAACTGCACTATGAAAGGGGCCCAGGGAGATCTAATTAAACAGGAGGCGACCTTTCTTTCCTTTCATGAGGCGCCCTCGTCATGCGATTAATTAGTTCAAGCACTGTCCTGTGAGATTATATTACTATTGGGTACAATTTGTCCAGATCTAAGAATGTGAGAATCTCTTATGTGGGGGTTCACATATTTATTCATATTTTGATGCTTATAAGAGCTTTTGTATCAATGGGACAAGATGAAAAGAAAGCAATGAATATCTCCAATTACAATCAACATAATATTATAGCCCAAGCTGTCTGGTCATTTGAAAACCTCCTTTTGTGGTCACAAGAAACCATATGGATTATACGCTCTGTGATATTGCCACCATTTATATGATGACACATAGAGGGTATCTAGAACTCTGTGCGGGGACGTTTACAAGAAAGGAACCCCACTTGCCCAGCCTGCATTTTCTGATTGTGTAACCTGAAACATTCTTATGTTGGCTCCTTGGAAATCCAACTTCAAGTCTCTCACAAATAAAACCACGGCGTCCTCAAATACGTCTGCAATGGCCGGCCATATTTACCCATCCCACTCGTGGATCAATCAGGGAGGAACTCTAAAAACCGATTCTTGCCATGTTTCTTTTTTATGCCTGCCCCATTGACATCCATTATTTAATGCCGATTCATTTTCTCACCCCCTGATAAAGGGTGTTGACGACGAAGGCATAGATAACGGCCTGCCATATAACAAACACCATTACCAGATTCATGTGGGGGCTTCTTCTGACAGAAATAAAGGAAGACTGAATAATAGAACTACTGTAGACTCTTGGGCCTAGTAAGATACAAAATACTCTCATCTAGTTAACTGTACTATGGGGTATTAGGTTAGAGTACCCACTTGTATAGACAGTGTTCACGCGATAAACTAACAATCATCATTGACCTTATTATAAAGGACCATAACAAAATCTCTTATGGTCCTCAAAATCATATTTCAAACTGGCTTAGCCTAGATACAAGTTGTAAAGGGACAATGTGTTAACAATTTCCATGTACATGTACATACACAAATAGCAACGGATAACAACTGATGTATTCTTTATTGTTGCCGTCCGCAATGTGGAAAATTGTAATGATTATTCTTTCTTCACATTTTCCAGGTGAGACCATCTTGCTGTTTGAAATAAAGATCAAAGGTAAAGTCATATCGTGATTTGATAATACAAGTTATTACAAGCCAGTAAATAAAAGAATGGATCAGGATTACAGAGCCTCACATGAAATAAACGAGTACCTAGAATCCTGGTAACATATCACCATTCCTGGAAATGTACCCAGTATCAATCTGAATATATGGCATTCCCATCAGAAGAATTGCCATAAGTCTGCCTCGGGCTGTAATAGACGGAGGATCATGTGCTACTTAGCCAATGAGTTAGATCTATCATTACATCCCTGGTCACCTTGCCACGTTGGAGCTGAACTAACCCTTTAAGGGCCGCATAGTGCTTTAATGCACTACCGGCACGTCCATATGTATAGCCATGGTGCTAGGAAACCTACCTTTATGCAATTCGCCGGTAAAAGGATACGTGCATTAAGATACTACTTACATGCGCATAGCTTTAAGGGCGTCATAATGCTGTAATGTGCTAAACCTTTGTCGTTATGAACGAAGCACTAGCGAGTCACTCACCATGACTGCATCCATGCAGCATACTCACCCTTACAGGGTTGATACACTCCTAAAGGGTTAACAGAGCGAGCAGATGCAGTGTGTAGTAGTATACCTACACCCTGCCTCCTGTACATCACTGGAGGAGGAGTAGGAGGAGCTGCTCCCGTACTCCCTTACTACCTCCAGGAGCAGCTCGCCGGGTGTAAAGTGTGGCCGGCTGGAGCAGTTCCGTGCGGCGCCTGCCCCACTAATGGGACACCATAGAGCGGCGCCAGTCGGTTTGCTTGTCATTACAGGCGCCCTAATTGTGTGAGCAGCTCTCCCAGGGATACTTCATATATACACTCTCCCCTCACAGGCTTAGCCCTACACGCCTGAGCTGCTCGTGTGAATTCACTCTCACAGCGCAGGTTGGGATAGTCATGTACCCATTAGCTGCGGCAGTGGGTATATATATGTATGTATGTATTTATGGCAGGGGATTCCTGGTGGGGTCCCCCAGGGGTCTGTGCTGGGAGATGCACACATATGGTGAGCTAATTACTCAAAGCGAGTGATGTCCCTTTGTTTGCGTCATTAGCAGTTCATTGCCGGATGAAGGCTTAAGGCTACTGTCTTATTGCATCCGCAAAGTAAAGGAGCTGCTCATTATGGGATGGTCAAGTGGCAATGAGTTCATGTGGTACCAACAGGGGCATGGACCTGGAATAAAGATGAGGCTGTTCTACTTCATATCGTTGTCAGATTTTGTTTCAGCCTGTAGCTTAGCCCTGACTTGGTCTGAATGCCAAAGAAAAGGCATCTATCTAAGAAAGTTAATCGTTACTATGACTCTTAATGTTGTAGTATTTCTTACAACACAAGTGGGATGCATATTTTGACCCCTCTTTTTTGGGGGGGAGGGGGCGTGGACAAACCGATTTCCGTCCAAACGAGTAAAAAGAAAAGCCAGCATGTTATTATGGATAGATATCTAAAGCAGTTGCGTAGGAAAATATTCCCAAACCTTACATTTCTCACTAGAGCTAGAAATGCATAATCATAGTGAGATAATTAATGTTGGGGTAAGGGGAAGGAGATCGTAGGCTCCAATCAGATCTAAATAGGGTGTTGTACAAAAAAAAAAAAAATAGCTGTTGTAAAAAAATGACCACTCCCTTACCCCTTTGAGGTCTATTTGGAGGAGCCACTTTTAACGCTAAATGGTGATGTGGCATGCCCCCCCACCTGGGGAGAGGAGTGGGCGTCAGACAAAGGTGTGAGGGTGGGTGCTGAGGGTATAGACCCGCCTGCTCTCAGGTGTTCTGTATGGGGGTCTATGGGGTAGTTCAGTTAGTCATGTGCACACCCAGGAGGAGGAAGCACCCTGGAGTAAGGTTACATTTAAGTAGAAGTCACTCCAGTACAAAGACTGGAGTTTCCTATTCTTACACTTAGACTTGAGTTTCTTCCTCCTATGCTTGCTTATTTTTACCTGTATTGCATCTTGCCTTCAACCTACACTCTTTCATGTCATGATACGGATCATTTACTATGATTATAATCCATCATCATATCTTCACCTGCATCCTTCACACATCACATAATATTATCTATTCACATTATTTTACCTGTAATATATGACTGCCTCCTACCTTCTATGTTTTCCTCAACTCTGAATGTAATATGACCACTCTCACAATAAGGAGTCATTAATTTGCATCCTATTTCATTATACCTAGTTCACTTGGTACAAACTTTATAGCATAGCAAGAATTGAAATGAGTTTAGAAAGGGCAAGGCATCCACTTGGTAAACAACTGAGATATTATATCCAGGAAATCCAATCTAGAGAGTGTTACAAGGGATATTGATCTAAAGATTGTTAATAAACCTGCAAAGGAACTTATTTGATGAGAATATCTTCATAGTAACAAAATGCGATGCCAAGCCCCAGGCAGTACTTTCTCCTTTGCGTGTCTGGAGATGTTTTACAACTGGTTTACAAACCGACCAATGAGAAGTCGGAATAGTATCACATGACCTGAGTGTCAGCCAATGAGACACCTGGAGAATATCACATGACCTAAAGAGACCAATGACAGAGAATGTGTCGCTGTGTCTGTGTAGGGGTACGTGGATTTTATTGGCAATTTTCAAAGCGAGGCACGCTCATGAGAAGAACAGCAAGAACTCATTAGGTCGAACCTGGAGGCTATGGTATGCCGGGTAAACGTTGCTTCCTTATTATCGCCCACCCAACATTGCCTTATTATCGTCCACTGCCTAACGCCCCTTATTATCGCTCACCCACTGGTGGCGGTAAATTACACCCTTCCGGTCTCATTACGACTTCTTCTAAAGCGCAGCAGACGAAATCACACCTCCTCCCGCCCTGTCGCAATTTTCCCGCCAATTCCGCTGGTCTTTCATTGGGATACTCTCCTCGTCCCTCATTCTCGCTTTCAGACTGGTCCAGCATGTCCGCAGTGAATGAATTATGGGCTCCTAATTTGTCACAGAAGCCGCCAAAGGTTCAGCCAATGAGAGACATGATCGGCATTTGCTGCCATATGTGACGTCACCAGGGGCCTGATCTACTGGTCCCAGATTGCACCTATTTTGCGTCGGCCTTGTTTTTGCCGCTCGCTCTTCCTTTTTATCGTCTTTTTAAGGTTCTTCTCGGGCCACTCTTGTGCAGTCATGCGGCAGGGTGTGGGCCGTTATCTGTCAGAGTTACGGGCTGGGGATGGGTTAGGGTCGCCGCTGGCCTTTAACGAGGCCATGACCAGCAAGACTCTGCCCCCTAAATCACTGCCTCTCCACTAGCCTCTTACACTATAGGGTGTATCGTAAGGTGAGGCTCACTATCTGACCTGCCTCCACACCCCATGTCCTCATCAAACCGCTGTTACACATTCACATGTAGCCAGAGACCATGCAGCATCTGGCATTGATTTGTGTGGCAGGAAAGGACCAAGAAGGTCTTCCTACTACTAGTGATGTCTTTTTTTTCTGTAGAATATTTTCTTAGATATTTCCTCCCAAGATTGGACTAGGAAAACAACTTCTAATGAGTCTAATTAGGGGCCTATAGACCATTTTGGAGACACGAGCCTGCGTATTGGGGAGTGTATTGAGGGCATATAAGTAGTATAGGGAAATTATATACCCATTTGAGTACCTTAGGGTAATGGAGTTATGGTATCCCCATATAAGTAGTATAGGGAAATGATATACCCATTTGAGTACCTTAGGGTAATGGAGTTATGGTATCCCCATATAAGTAGTATAGGGAAATGGACGTATCGTATATTCATGTAAGTAGGATAGGGAAATGAACCTATATAGGTGGCACCCAGAAGCACAGGCTGTAACTGAGTCCTGTTGCCATTGTATTGTGTATGTATAGTATATATGTAAAGGTCTGACACTCCTAGTCCCTGGTCATCTATACACTTGAGGCGGCAGCACTGTACATGGGATTTTAGGCAGACAGTGGCACCATCTGAAGTACAGAGATTTGTAGTTCCTAGATTTCTACTAGATGGTGCCACGGTCTGCCTACAATCCCATGTACAGTGCTGCCGCCTCAAGTGTATAGATGACCAGGGACTAGGCGTGTCAGACCTTTACATATATACTATACATACACAATACAATGGCAACAGGACTCAGTTACAGCCTGTGCCCAGAAGCAAGCAGATTTGAATTGTTAAAAGTAAGTCAGTACATCATGTCAACACTATGCGACCCTAAAGGGTTAACAGCTGTTTGGTGACACAATTACTCTTGTCTTTGGCCACACCCTTCTTCTGCTAATCAAACGGTTTAAACCACGCCCACCTGTCAATCACCAACTCCCCTAAGAGGTATCGCAATATGAAAAGGCCCAAGTCATATTAATCTCCTTTCCTTAATTAACCAGATCTAACTAGCAGGGGACCTGCTATGGAGCCCCATGCTATCTTGACAAGTCCCAGGTTTCTTATCAGAGTAGGTGTTAGAGCATATGGCATGTGTCTGGGGAGGTGCCTGCTAGGTGGATTATGTTACCATTGTTGGTTAGAGAATAGGAGCAGCATAGGGAGTGGTCATAATAAGTGTGTACTATGGGGACATGTTATGCAAGTAGTATATGGGATATATTGAAAGTTTATCGAGATGTTAATACTGTTTACAGTATACCTTAAGAACTTATATTCTAACACATAAAGGGAAGTGGCAGATCCAGGATTGTCTAGAGGGGAGGCCCAAATCTGGCCAACCTGGAGTTACTGTCCGTTTCCCCCGAGCCAAGCGCAGGGGGCATATTATGGGGGTTTGGGGGCATGCCCCGAAGAAAATGTTGATGGTCTGGATGTGAAATGATGCATTCTCCTGTATTTTAGGACACAATATTCTAAGACTCAGCCCCCTCCCCCCCCCCCATCCAAGTCAATCATACTCCACTGAAACAGACTTTGATGTGTTATATGATACTGTCTCTCTCTCCCTTCCCCTCTTTTTTTTTGGGGGGGGGGGGGGGGGGGACAAGGCCCGTCAGTCCCCCCCCCTGGATTCGCCAATGAAGGGAAATGGGCTACAAGTATATAAGAGGAATATAGACATCTTCTAGTCTCGCGTTGAAGGAGCATAGGGAAATGTTCAACTTGTATATACACGTAGCATGTATTGCGGATTGTATTTAGGGTATAAGTATTACAGGGAAATCGACTTATGGTGCATATATCCATGTAAGTAGTACAGGGAAATCGACTTATGGTGCACATATCCATGTAAGTCGTACAGGGAAATGGACTTATGGTGCATATATCCATGTAAGTAGTACAGGGAAATGGACTTGTGGTGCACATATCCATGTAAGTTGTATACAGTCAGGCGCCAGGCCGACGAGTGACCGGCGATCCTCGGCCGGCGGCCACTATTTGATCAGTTTACAAGAGGATAAAATGTATCCACTCTCAATCTGTAAGACGCTAGACTGTATAGGGAAATGGACTTATGGTGCATATATCCATGTAAGTAGTACAGGGAAATGGACTTATGGTGCATATATCCATGTAAGTAGTACAGGGAAATGAACTTATGTAGGCGGCACACGGTAGCGCGCAATACCAATACAGTGGATAACAGTGTCGACATGTCAACAGATATTTCTTGAGCCGTTTTTTCGGGCAATAATACCAGGCGTCTGTTGCAGAATGACTAAGTTCTTCGACAACATACGCCAGAGGTGAATGCCAGGCCTACAACTTCAGGTCATTGTAACATATATATATATATATCTTAGTATTGAGTACAATGTATTAGTTTGAAATGTTTGGGTTAATTGCTATCAATCTGCCCAGGACTACCCCCTCCACCCCATATGGATTCTAAAATTAGCTACAATTACCCATGGGCCTGATTACTATGGTTGTTCGAGATTATTCAGAGACCCACTTAGGTCGAAATTGATATTTTAACATTTTTCTTTCCTTTGGATTTTCTCTCTAGACTATTTTCAAGGTTTAATGATACCAGTAGCATAAACTAAGGACCTATGGGAAATGTCGTCCCATGGGGTGGCGATTCCCATAGTGTCTAATTGCCTTTTATTATGGAAACTACGGCTGGGTCATTAAGGTAACTAATCACCCCCTGATACAAGCTTAATAAGGGAGCCACACAAAGCCGTCCACCGCCCACCCGCCCGCTATTCCTGTTACCATGGCAAAACGCCATATTGAGGCTCGATAAAAACGTCATTGTGTCAACATGTCGTTGGCTGTTATTTGCCATTTTGCACCCGAACCGCTCCCTTTATCCCCATGCAGGCTGGCGTGTAATAAATAATAAGCGAATTAACAAGGAGTCGTGGATCCCTCAAGGGCCTACCAAACTTTGTTGTTGCTGATCACCTTTGGGCGGCATTGGCAACAGCCTAATTACTCATACTGGCGGCAGTTGTTGTTCTCTATTGGTTCCGCTTCAGTGAGAATGGAAGCAAGCAGACGACTTTTAGCTTGCCGCTCTTTTGTCAGTGGCGCCCTCTGTGGTCACCCCAATCACCGCCATTGTCGGTGCTGCACACCAGGGGGCGCAACGGTTGACGAGGAAATTAAGATGGCCGAAATGAGAAATTAATGATGCTATACTTGGGATATTATCATTGTTATTATTATCCAGACGATATTATGAAATGATTCGGTGTAGTAGATTTTTGCCTGCCAACCCGTTTGGAAGAGGGGGGACCCACATCGTTTTCTTGCATGGAGACACAAGCCCGAATTATCAGTTTGAAAAACCAGCAACTAAACTAAACTCCAGAATAATTGCAATTGAAGTGGCTTCAGGCTAGGCTTTGCCAATCACTTTATGCAGTGGTCGAAATTCATGGACGATTTGCAGCATTCCATGGTCAGATATAAATCTGATTCAATGTGCAATTCCTAGTAAATTTACAAACATTAATCATTAACCACTAGCTAAATCATCTGTGAATTTAAACTTCTATAAGTCACCTTTAAATGGAAGCGAAAATTAAAAGCTTAAGGTGTGCCTACTAATGTCCATTTTCTGCACTATGCTGCGAAAGATTAAAATGCAGACAAAATGGCCGACAACATGCCCATTTTCACATTCTCCAAGCAGATACAAAATGTACAGTACATCTTCAACCAAGACGGCTAAACATCTGTTTGGAGAGTGATAATTAGTGACGTCACAGCACCAGTGACGTCACTGTATCTGAGGCATCCCTACGTTACCAAGCAACTTCGCTACGTTACCTAACAACGTCACTATGTTACCTAGCAGCGACGTCATGCAGTCCATGTTGTTTTGATTTGTGTTTGTGGTCAGAGTCGGCAGTAGTTTGTGATCAGAGTCGGCAGTGGTTTGTTGCTAGAGACTAGTAGAGTGGGCAGTAGTTTGCTGTCGGAGTCAGCAGTAGTTTGCTGTCAGAGTCAGCAATAGTTTGCTGTCAGAGTCGGCAGTAGTTTGCTGTCAGAGTCAGCAGTAGCCTTGTTTGCTGTCAGAGTCAGCAGTAGTTTGTGGTCAGAGTCGGCAGTAGTTTGAAGGGGCTCACTTTTTTCCAGGGAGGCTTCCAATTTTAATTTAGCAGCAGCAAAAGTGCGTTCCTAGCGTAATAGGGGTGGATATATAACAAAGTCTACTACCACTATCAAGATAACAAAGCCTACTACCACTATCAGCTATTTAAGTTGAGTTTGCATTGAAAATTCACAACACATACACACACTCATCCGTTGTTTAAAAAGAAATACCGCTCCCTTAGGTCACACATTCACTGACAGTCCGTTTCACAAGCCAAGATAAACATCTAAAGTTCCTTTATCCTGTCCTGTCCGTTGAATTTAAAAAAAAGCCATTGGCTTCTGCCATTTTACTGCACAGAAGATGTCGAATGTTCTACCAACTTGGCAACTAGATCCGAAATGAAGTAGATGAGGCAGAACCCAGCCATCCCCTATTTCACAACCCTGTAAGGTTTCCCGCCAAGTTAAAGCCAGCCTCCAATTTTAAGGAAGGCATTTGGAATGTCGTCTGCCTTTGGGACTCCCAGGATCTTCAGTGGTTTCTATGACAGAAAACTGGGAGAAAGTTGAAAGAAATCTGACAGCAGACGACATTTGGGCCACATCATGAATGGACACGAAGGAGGTCTGAGGATAGTGTTTTTTTTATGAGTTTTAAGTTGACTGAGGACACTTCTCATATCTTCAATATGAATGGCTGACAGGTTGATTGGCACGTGCCATGCCTGGGTACGGGCATGTTGGTGAAGGCAATGGGAACCTGTTGATTTGCAATTCAGATGGGGATCAATATCAAGTACAGCTTTAAAGTGTGTGGTCAGTGTTGTCCCCGTTGTAGGCCTATTTAGTGTCTTTCAGCTTTACAAATCGGATTTTAATTTTCGTAGCCATTCATTTGTAAAGTATCGTCTTCATATGTTTTAAAGTCTCCTACCCCCCTGTCCTACCCTTATTACAACTGCAATAATGTCATAAAAAGAGGGAAAGGGTTTCAGCAGGGCGTCCTAACTTAACTGAATTAAGATTCCACCAGGTCGCTGATTTGGCCCCGTCTCCACACCGCCAGCTCCACACACCCCTACCCCGACATCCTCACCAAAATAACAGGCAAGGCTGAAGGGTCAAGGATTTAAGAGCTATTGGCCCCAGATACGGGTTGAAAACACGGAAATTGGCCATTTTCCACCCATGAAAAGCCAATCAAAACAACACTTCCTTTATTTTTGTCATGGAGTCTGGAAAGTTTTATGCGAGGTCTTTATTTTTCAAGTTGTGCCCAAAACATCCAGGAGGAAGGTCCGGCCAGAAGGATTCATGGCTTTTCGTCAAAAAGCGGCCGGTTTCGAGTTTCCAACCCGTTAGGTGCCACCCCCCCCCCCCCCCACCCCAATGTGATCCAAGTTGAGATTTAACCCTTTAAAGGAAGCATAGTGCTTGCCCTTTCTTGTAATGATGCATTCATGCAGCCATTGGGACTTCCTCACAGTGCCTGCATGCAAGCATCAAGCCGACCCTATGGGGTTGATACCCTCCAAAAGGTCGGCATGATGCATTCATGTGCATGCTTCATGACGATAAAGGGCATGTTGCATTGAAGCACTATGCCTCTTTACTGTTTTAAGAGTGTGCTCAACAGAAGAAGTATTCCATGAGGATTCCTTGTTGATTAAACAGTGGGGGATTATTTCTGTAGGACAGAACCCTGTACCCGCAGGGTGGCGTATCTGTACACTGAAACCAGGGGTCCGGAGTTTGATCCCTGCAGGTATGCAGGTAGGAATTCGAAACACTTTTCCCTGTACTGTGTTGATAGATATAAATCCAAAGCCTTGCCTTTTCTCCTATCTTTTATGATGTGGGTGGAGGGGGGGGGGGGCGTTCACTTTACCTCATAGATCAGATCACCAACACATACAGTTGAAAAGACCTTAGCTGTTAGACGTATCTAGTGCGTAAAGAAACCTTAACATCTGTAAAACTGCCTAAAATTTGGAAGAAAACACCCATAAATAATTCACCAAAGCACAGTATTGTTGCCTCAATCTAATCATCAGCGTTTACCGTAAACATAGATATTTTTGCGCTGTACATATGTTCGCGATTTAAAAAAAAATCCGCAAAAATATGTACAGAGCGAAAATTTATACAGTATAGTCATACTACTACAATCCTCCAAAATTCACGAATTTAAATATATTATGTGAACATGCAGTTTTTAGCAAAATCCCGAAAATTTATACATGCTAAAATATCTACATTTACAGTAAGTTATTTCATAGATACAATGGAGTCAAGAATTAAAGAAAGTATAAATCTAGGTGTACCCCTCACCATTACTGGGTTTGCCTTTGTGGACTACTATGGACACCTGCTAAAGGACCAATGGTAGTTCCATATCACTTGTTCCTCCAGGAAGCACCCTGTCCCCTTATCCCGATCCCTGTCAATTATTACAAGCCTAAACTAGACCAACTGATTAAAAGAGACAATAGTTCACTTTCTGTAACCCCCCTGTCCTCTCACCCTAACGCGTCCCCTACCACCAGAAATCAAAGCCAGCATTGCCGCCGCCTTCTTGGGAGACGATCAAAGCTGTTACCTCATTCCCCGAGGCCTCAGCGCCTCTATCATTTTTACCATGTTCCCAGCGACTAAAAATCAAACACCGCTGATTCCCTGCGGCAACCAAAATGGTGGTCCCCCATGGGAAGGAGGAGATCGGATCCGGAAAAACTGCTGCGTGTTATATCCGACTTGCTTAAGTCATCTTCTTGGCACCCCCCCCTGCCGTCTTCCCCCAGCCACTGCCCCTGGCCTTATGCTTGGGTGAGGGTGAATAGGGAGAGGTTGATTCTTTTTTAAATTAGGTTTTCTTAGAAGATTGTGGTTCTCCTATGAGAAAATCAAAAAGATGGGTGCAACATACAAATGCAGACTATAAGCATATATGCCACTTTTCATACCTTTGGGTGAATTCCTACTTTTCCCCTGGGATTTCTGTATGAAGTTTGAAAAACTTGAATCAAGAGCTTTCTTACTTTTTGTTGGCCAGAGAGTTGCATGCAACTTAACCAGTACAAAACAGTAATAGATTTGAATAAATCCATTCGTATTTATTAAATTAACAGAAGAAAGGAACCCGAGGGAATCTCTGTGATTCAAATATGTTATAGCACAATCCAGCTCGAGCGCCCATTATAGAAAATACTTTGATCAACCAACATTATATATGCCTTAGAAGTTCTAGAACCTACTATATCCAAAGAAGATTGGCTATACACACCTGGGGGATATTAAGACATAAGTAACACTCCTAGACTTACTACTTGACTGTTGTTGGAGCCTGACCTTTGAGAAGGTGAATCCCCAGGCCCATACAGAACTGTATATTGATATTTATAAACACATCAGAAGCATCCCTAGAGATTTACTACCTTCTCAAAGAGGTCATTTGAAAGCCCCCTCCCCCTTCTACACCACCACCCCAGACCCACCCCCTGCAGGTCACCCCTCCCCCCTCCTCCAGTGCCTCTCTGTATGAGCAAGGCCTTTAATGTGATTGCTCTGTCCCTGCACTGCCCTCCAGGGAAGATAAGAAAAATGTCCTTTCCCAGGGGCGACCTTTTTTAATGTGGCAAATATAAACCTTTCTAAGACACCTTTCGCGGCGGCCTAGTGTATAATATAGTGGGGCATAAACCACCCCTGTCTTATCACAGACGTTAGCTTCTATTACCACCTCCCTGTGATATATGCATAATGATTACTTCATTAAGGGGTTGGGTAGGGTTTCCTACCCTGGAGAGGGTGCGAGAGGGGAGGGACATTGACATTAATGACGGTCTGGTGAAGTCAGGAGAGTCCACAGACATACACACTTCTTAGACACTGTCCAGTCTTAAGGTTGCAGAAACAATCGGCCTGTTACACTTCACAGTCATGAAAAAGCCATAATATGGCTCCATTAGGGGAGGATGTTAAATTATTTAGAACATTTGCATACATGGCTTTATCCCATCCAACAGAGATGGGCTAGGTAGGAAACTCGCCCCCCTCGTTCCTTGTGCCATATTTCACCATGCTTGGCCTCATTGCAATATAGCTGGGAATGAAATAAGTTAAGAAATTCTCATTTGGGATAGACACCTTATTGCAACTGGGTTCGGGTAAATCCAAACAAAGGAAGTATGTCAGAAATGATGAGGAAGGGAGTGCTATTACCCTGTCTTTAAATACAATTTGTAACACGATTTATTGATCAATCATTTTACTAAGGTCTCATTGAAGTCAACAAGACTTTTCATATACTTGTGAAGTGTACCCAATTTATCATAATATATGGCAAGATATAAAGGCCTCAACAACCTTCGTTCCTATGTGTACCATTTTGAATCTCATAACCTTAGGGTGAGAGAAGGTATTTTCTAGGGTCTTTGCCGGCTGACCGCAATATCCTGCTACTTAAAAGGCATTGACTATTAGAACAGTTCTGTTTGCCGAAGGAGCAATATTTCATGTTGATGGGGACAGCTGAATGACTCAGCAATTATGGGGATATCTTTAAGACTGAATTAAATCTTTAGAGAGGCAAGGGGCATCTCCTCTTCCTATCCGAGTAGGAGGCTCGATATCTATGTCGGCTTACAGGGGTTATATGGCCACATAGGCCTATATGTCATGAAGCATACCTTATCTAGGGGTACATTGATTGTCAAAATTATTATAAATGGCCGGTTAGTATAGGCTATGAGATAAAGACATTTTACAGGGACAGGGAAAGAATTATTCTGTACCAGAGCCGCTTAAAGAGGAGCTTATTGATTCTAAGTTCTAGGATTGCCTGCGAGTCAAATCTGAGTAGACATTATATACTGCGTATCTTACGGCATCCTGAATGTAATACCGGTGTCTAAAAGGTTCACATGGTGCATACCGATAAACCTTGTCGCTCGGTGCGCGCACCCGTGTTGGCTTCTATCGTGTTACAGGTGCCAGGCCCCGACCTACACTGTAAATAGTTAGTGTAGGTACACAGTTGAATCTACTGTAGATCTACAGTAGAATGTTATGTAGAATGGATTCACTGTGAAATCGACTGTAGATTTACAGTAGATTTTACTGTTTACCTACAATACACTGTACACCTACAGTAGAAACAGTAGAATCTACTGTACACCTACAAAAATGGCAACCAACTTTTTACAGTGTACCCTCAGTACTGACACACCCAGGAACAAGCAATGGCCAAGGACAGAGCCACGGGAGTGCACTGCTTACAGCAATCAACACACACATGAAGTTGGCACCTATCATGTCGCATTATGGCGACCATTGAAGTTACACTATGGGAGTATCCAGTTTTGGGGTCGTTACTTCAATGCATTGCCACCAGGTGAACGCCCATACGCTAACCATTCAGCTACCCCTGACCAGAAAATGTCCTCTCTTGGCTATATATATACCTGACTAAAAGTTAGGGTGGGCTGGTAGTGCCAACGGTCGTTGTAAGCTTCTATGTCGTTTGGACCTTGGTGCAGCATGTCATGGTCATACTGAATACGTGCAGCAACTCTTCAGCTGAGGTCACCCACACCATAAAAGGTTTAATCCTGCGCAGGCCAAAAAAGAAAAAAATGTTGCAGGTTACCCGACCCTACCTTACAAAACAGAGCCGACCCTAAAGATTCTTATACCATTTCAAATTTATTTTAGACCATTATTTTTGGGGCTATTTTAAAGTTGATTTGAATGGCAATATGTAAAGGGTGTGGGCCGCAAGTCAGCATCAGAGCTTGCGAGCCAATTTCTGAGAATTTCTAAGGCCCAAGTAAAAATTATATCAATGAAACAACAAGCAATCAACCTACCCTAGATTTTCAGACCATATAACCTGAAACACACCTCTTCCTTTTTTACTCACATCCCTTACATACCAATACAGTGCTGTGTGACGATGGGAAGCCTCCTGATTGAAGAACACACCATGTAATATCTCCTGTCTTGTCCTCCACCCTCATCAAACACTCCTGCCTTCAATCAATCAACCTTTACTACCCATCCCTGCCACTGCTCTTTGCTCGCTGCTCTTTTCAGCTAGTGCTATATTACTCCTGCCTGGAATCCCGCACTCTTTTACGAGTATTACTACGGTAGGGAAAGTCACCCCTGGGAGGTTGGTAGTCCGGCTGTAAACTCCTGTATGGTCGGTGTACATGCAGTCGCAGGTTTACCGGGTTTTCTGTGTAAATAAGCGCTCCGCCTCTCGAGTCGCTGGAGCGTCCCCCGGGCACTGCCTTATGGCCCAATGAAAGCGGGGCCGGGCAGGAATAAAACCTACAGGGCTGTGGTGTGGTCTACCACTGGGCCAGGGCATAACCCTTTAAGTGCAGCATGCTGTGTGACATGTTTATGTCATTTCATCAGTATGATGCATGAATGCAGCGCCAATGGGTAAGCCAGCATTGCATTCATGCATCATGCTTCGAACCTCGAACCCTTGTGCCATCCTTAAAGCTGTATAACATAGGAAGTGAGGCCAGGTAGTTGTCATGCATCAGGACAGCACTGGTGGGGAGAACACAGAAACAATGTAAAGGCGAGGAATAGCATGTACATCAAATGCTCAAAAACTCAGATACATTACTGTCAATACTATCAAACAAAACCCATATCACACACATATACTATCAGTCTAAAAGTCATGTTATAACTCTAAAATGGTTCTGCATATGTAGTGAATTTCAGCATTATTCTTTCCTTGCAAACTTCACACTCTATGGCCTGTCCAGAGCTGCTCACCAAACACATTGGTGACCTATCATTCTCCGTCATCCTAAGCATACATTCATAACCAGCACCAGAGTATGTAGCAAACATGGATTGTGGTTGCCATGCCTTGCAGAATGAAGTCATCTATTCATTTTTGACAGCGGCTGGTTTCAAAATTCAGCCTGTCACTCATAAAGCCCATCCGCTGTACAATATATGCATGTACAGGAGCTGCTGACACTGCGTTAACATGCAGGAGGCATTACTGGAGGAAGACTCCTCCATCAGCCTGTCACCACGCCTCCAGAGGGTGGGTATCTGGTTCTGCATACTGACCGACACCCCCCCCCCCCCACCTACCACCACACAAACCTAACCAGCGAACCAGCACAGTCTCTCAAACTCAGAGAATGTCAAAAATTACTTGTCATGTATCCCCTACCTGAATTCTACTTTGTCTTGTAGCGTCATACATGCTTGACTCAAGGTAGAATTTGCATCCTATCAGTGTAAATAAATAAGATAAATCTGAAATTCAAAGAATAAAAAATAAAAAATACTAGCATGACACTTGTATGTATTGTTGATAAGCATAGATTAAGGCATGATAGGAAAGTTGGCATGTTAGGTCTTATGATAATGTAAGTGCTCTTGATTCTAAATATCCCTCTAATAGTCACTAGTGTCTTATGGATCGATAGCAGGTAGATCTATACCCTCTTAAGTTACAACAAAGCTATATCACTGTAAGTCACCAATATCTACTACCTTCTGCTGGGAATATCTTGAAATAACCTCCAGGGTCCACAAATTGTCCTCATTAGACTAAGCCTAGTTCCCACAGCTGCCAATATAGGAGGTTCGGATGATACTCCATATAAGATTCTTACATATCACCCACCCCCTTCAGTATACCACCCCTACCCACCAGCCCATTCTCCTTCAAATCTCACACGTTTCAGCAGTAGTAATGTGCTTTCCCACTCTGCCTTCAGGCAACCATTGTGTAGGACTCCTTTGTTCATAATGAGTTGTGTTATTTTCTGATTGCCAGCACATTGCCTGTGGGGTGGCGGATGGAAATTGGGGTTTAGATTGTGTATACATACTTGGCTACATGCCAACAATCCTGGTGATATGATTCCAGTGCTGTAGATTGGGGCTAATGAAGGTTTCCATGTACACTGGAAACCTGTGTCCGTTCTCTGTGGTCCTAATTGCATGCTAACTAGCTAGGCAGACATTTAGATCCACCTGGACAAACAAGTATGTCAAAAAGTCTACTCACTGTAATTTCCCCCTAGAAATTGAAAGGGGAGAGATTATTTCCTTACCGTGTTGCCAAAACACGGATGTTTAAAACTAATTAAAGGTGACTTTCAGGGATAGGGATAAGGTGGGTGGTTAGGATTCCAGACATGTTCAAAAGCTCAAGTCTTCCTGGCCCTCCATCAATAGTCGGAATGGAGCCAGGACAGTTACTGAGGACCTTAGATAGCAGAGGTGAGGGATTAACGTGATCCTTAAATATTATATTAGAAAGTTTAGTGCATTTCAATTTACAATCCTTGTCATCCAATTTCTCCGGGAGCGTGCCTAGCGAGCCATACATGTACTTCCAAAGATAGAAAGCACAGAAAAGTATGTTTTCTCTGCCATATACGAGTTACGACTGCCTGCAAAATATATGGTTTGTTGTACAAAATCTACACTTTGTCCCCCTTTTTATAGCCGAGGTGTATACTTGTACACATAGCTGAGGAATAGGCCCAAGTCCAATCCCAGCGAGCAAATCAAGAGTCAGCACCCCTCAGCCCTAAATCAGAACAAGGGCAAGGATTTAGGGGGTGGAGCAGCTCAGTTTTATTTCCCAGGGTTGTGCTCTCATTGACCTGCTCAAACAGGAGCAGCTCCACCCACCAGCTCCCCACTGTCATGTCCAAATGAGCACCTCCACGAGCAAATAGACTTGTCCGATTGACTCAGTCCCTCCCGAGCCGGAAGGGTAAACCAGCGGGGCCCTGGTGAGACACATCGGAACCACAGAGAAGAGACATTGCAAATAAGGGTGGGAGAAGTTGCCGGTGTGGCCGGCGGTGTCGCTGTGTTTGAGGTGGTTTATTTTTACTGTGTTTGTTGTTATCTGTGCAAGGTTTATCTTGTCTGTGGGAAATGGACAGTGGCAGGGGTTGACTTTGGTTTCATGGCGCCTGTGGAGGGTCCCTGGCTGGACAATTTAGTATCTCTGGGACTTCTTCACACTGTCCAAGCCTGGTGCTCCGAGACTTTATGGCTGACAATCAAGTGTCTTATCAAGTAACACAATGGGTGCTGAATCGCTGCTATCAGAAGCAATATTTTTACTGTGTCAGACTTCTACTGGAGACTCCTTTGTTGTCTATAGAATGTAGAATATTAAAAGAAAGCAGTGGATTATGGAACCTGTATTTGGAACATGAGTGTTTAAATGAGAACCACACATGATCTGAATATATATGCCCACATGGCTAGTGGCTAGGCTGGAATTGGCATTTGCAGACCACCAATAGTTGCAGTAGATAGCAATTTCCAGTAGCGAAATTTATATCAATAAAGAAGTCAGAGAACAATAATCTTATCAAAGATCTTCCAAACAAGTGGAGAGAGTGGTTAGATTTGGTAAGACTTGATTGTAAAGTTCTTTTGAAGTAAGAAAAAATACAGTACAGACCCACATACAATATATTATGTTTTGGAGTGATGAACAATAAAAAGACTCACTTGTTCACTAACCCCATTACTTTAACACAAGCTCTCTGTCATAGACCGGAATCTGAGTCCAATTTCCACCAATTACCAAGAAAATTGGACTTGGAGCCACTTCGTGTGAATAATAATTGGGTTCCAAAATATTAGCCGTCTTGGCATGGGCATTTCTTGCAACATGGTAGGATAGTGTGCCTATTTTTGAAACTACTAATGGAGGTTTGAAGAAATTGTATTAATGCGCTTAGTGGTGAATGGTCTGTAGCCCAATTAAAAAGCACAGATAATGACAGGAATGACAAGGTACTGGAGTACGGCTCCACCACCTCCTGCAGTAGTGAAGACATGCAAGTATTTTGTATGGCTTCTCCAGGGGCTTTCTTCAAGAATTTGATTTGTTTCATTAACTGTGTTTTGCATCCTTACTCAGAGCACTTCAGATTTCTGTGCTGATATCTTTTTGATTGCTAAGCTATTTCTGGAGGACAAAGTTTGATGGTCTCTCCAATTATTAAAGGTGTTGAAAGAAAAGGTATCTTTTGTTTTGTGGCTTCTGCCATCATAAATAGAATTCATGTCACATTTTGTATTAATGATAAGAAGGGAAACTTTGTTCTCTACAAAACTTCAAGTCACAGAAAAAGGTCAGAATATCCTGACCCTATTCCAAGCACTTCAATTATATATTATATTTTCTGAAACTTCTGAAATAATGTTCAAATTATCCCTTAAGACTGAGCCTTAAGATGGCTGCATCCAAAAGAAACTATGACAGTTAACCCTTCAGATATTTCACAGAATTGAAATCTTTTACCAGTGTTTCTCGAATTGGAGTTCTCGGTAGCTGTGTTCTCTCATGAATAGGCAAAAGCCTTAAGACAATTGCTAATAACTGAGGACTTTATACATTATTATCTGGTGTGTACACCTCATTCCATCCCATACCTATCCTTAACAAAATCCATATAGCTTATATTGTTCATAACTTGTTGGACTATCCCTTGCTGGCATCTGATCAGCACCAAAAACCAAAGTCACTTGATTATGCCACTCAGAGTGTAGTGTCTGCTTGTAGGCCCCTCAGTATCGAGGAATCCAAACCAATAACATGAGGGGTGTTGTGTGTCCCTGTCTCCAGCCTGCCTCAAGCCCTTAACGACCACGGCCATGTAATTAAAGCTGGGTTGTGTTCAGATAGGCTTTGCGTTCCCATAGACTTGTCCTATCTGGGTGATCAGGATCTATTGATGCTATGTAAGATGATATATGTGCAGTGGAAGTGAGTGGAGGACGGCCAACAAGTAGCTCAATACGCTGATGAAGTATTTTTAGGAATAGGGTCTATAATAAGAGAAACTGCATGCCTTTGGCAATGATCAACATTATTGTTTGTGGTGCTACATCTGTATGGAGCGTGTGACACTTAGTGCCTCTTTCCTTTCATTGATGATGTCAAAAAAATATAATTATATTATGATATTATCTCTTATATGTATATCATATACATGTTGAGTCAGACAACAGTTTTACAATGTGTATATACTTAGATTGGGAGGGGGTTGTTATGCTTGTGGCTTTACAGCATCTATCTTAGGTGGCTATACGGCATAAAAACTAGCCTTTAGCACTAGTACTGTTGTCAGTACATATGATTTAATATTAATATTTTCATATTCACAAAGCCAGATCTTCTCTAATTCTCAGTTAACCATAGTTCAGGTAATACATACACAAGTTTAGTATGCACATTGACCTAATATGCCTTATTATTAGTGGAATCCCTGATCACTATGAGTGGCGCAGAGATAATCCCCTGTGTTCCAGTGTCTTCTGTCTCGCCACCATTGGGTAATTAGCACAGATGGGGTCTCATATCAAAAGGTAGAGTAATTAAATGAAGGGAGCTGTGATGAATCTGATAGCAACTCCTGCCCAAAACAGCAGTTGTTTCATAATGGGATTCACCAAATAGAGCAGTTGAAGGCATTGTTTGGAACTTGTAGGCTTAATAAGGGGTATTATCTACCAAGGACAATATGAGGGACTGGCTCCTGAAACTGCATGGAATGCTGATGTTCTCATTGAAAACACCAATTTAGGAACAACACTAAGAGATTGTGTAGCTACCCTGATAATAGGAGTGAAGCTGGGTAGGTCCTCATTAAATTATTAATCATCCATAATCAAGGGCTATTGTCCTGCCTATGCAATACTCTCACATGAGCGACCCAACACAACCCCTGCAGCCTAATAGTTATAATCCCTCCATTGAGGCCACATTTTCATTAATTTGTAATATCCATTCTGTAGGTGGAAGTAATAGGGAATGGGGATGTTTGCCGCTTTTTGCTGTCTTTATGAATGTGGATGTAAAGAAATCCCAGGATGAAATGGAGCTGGTTGGCTTATTAACTCTGATGAGAACAAAGCTGGGGTCTCTATTTTAGGAGAGCTTTGGGAGTGTATTGGTAGGGCGGTTCATCTTGGGGGTGGTTATGGGGCCTGTCTCACTAAGACCATGTTATCTGTTAACCCTTTAGCCATGATGTATGATTTAAATTTCATTTTTTATCATGATGCAGCACTGGTGAGTAACTCATCAGTGCTACCTGGTTGCATCAGGCTGATTCTTCAAGCGCATATCAAGCCCATTGGCATGTCATGCACACGTTTTCTTACAAAAGGGTTTAGTGCATTTACACACTGTGCTATTCATAAAGGGCTAATCAGATTAAGTACAACTTTGATAGCATGTGTAGCCCAGGTTCATCCAATAGTTTTTAGGCCACGGAATTTAAAAGCATGTCATGCCAGAATAAAAAGGCAAATTATGTTCATACCCCACTGTTGCTAATGTAATGTGCCTTTACATAACCACAACCCATGAAATTACCTGTTCATAAAATAAGCCATGTATTTATTGTAGACAATAGCTATGCTATAGTATAACCCGTTTACAATTCATCCAGAGGCAGTGCCGATTTAGGATGTATGGCATTAAGACTAGGCACGCAGTTTAGCTTTGATATAGATGTTAGTAACACGCCTGTAACAAAATAGATTAAGATTTCAATGACTGCATGGTATATGATTGCTGCAGAAACCAGTAATTAACAAGTGCTACATTCATATTCATACATCATTCTCATGCTGCATGAGTTGATATACTCCTCAAGGGTTGACATGATACGTCAATGCAACACCAGAGAGTTACTCACTGGCTCTCAGTTGGTACATCATTAGGACTTAAATTTGTGGTCGGCATTAAGGTGTTACAGTGTTTACAATAATAAGACCGGATAATTTATAAACGGCCCCCAGGACATTATATCCCTCCCTCTATACTTTAAAACACAAATCTATGAATATTGCAGACCTTTCAAGAGAATGATAATGTATATTGATAGTTCCTCCATTGAACCACTGTGTCATGGAAGTAGGAATATACAACTGCATATCCATTCTGATGCTAAGGGAACTTTTGACTGAGTGCTATTTATTGTACTAGGGCACCAACTAAATATAGTTTGACTTCACTCAGAATGAGCAATCAGGACTGCATTCCCCTGAACAGGACTTTGGAAAATTAAAAGTTAGAGTGATTATGGCCATTATAACTGCCTAGAATAGATACTTCACAAGGCCTATAAGAATATCTCAAAGTTCCAAGGCGGATATGGCAGAGAATTGCCAATTGCCTACCAATCAAACAAATGACATGAGATCTAAAAGAAAATGCATACATTTCTCTTTTGCTAATGCAGTGGACATTATCTAGTGATCGTAACAGAATTACAAATAGGACACACAATATATATTCCAATAGAGAAAGCGTTTATGATCTAATTATCCAAGGTCAATCCTATCTGTAAAATAGAATCTGTGGGTTGTACTTTTCCATCATACATCAACACATCCCAAGGGATAATTGCATCATTTCTTACCATAACGAGTAAATCGTTTACTGTGAACGTTTCTAAGTGCTCTGTCTGCTCCCATTTCTGGGTGCATAGCAATTTTTTGCCATAAATAACTTTTGTATTTGGTCTCCATGAGGTCTGCAGTAAAGCACTTCTTTCCAAAAACGACCTCAGGAAAGCTTTTATCAAAGTAACTTCATAGTGTTGTCAGAAGTGCAGCTCTGTCGTGGGGAATATGTACAATTGTGACGTCAGTTTTATGGTTAAAAAAAGCTGTATTATCCAGTAAATGTAACGAATCGAGGTTGTAAGCTCTTGGTCTATTGCAGTACCAGTACAACATGCAAAGAGAAACACTATTAAGATGCCACAATGGAATTTAAGATTTCCATAAAGATACATTGCCATCATTATTATAATGAAACATCTTGCTTCTGCTTCCAAATCCAAGCTATTTGTTTTAGACACTTCTGTCTATCTTAACAGTGACCTGTCATTGCAAGTTTCTTTATCCTGTCATCAAGCAGCCCTGTCATGGTCAAAACACTGCAGATTGACAGTGATAAAATGGTGTTGTCTCCAGATGCACAATAATCATACCTCGTCATCACCAGGGCATGCATAGTGGATGTCAGAGCAGCGCCATAGCAAACAGTAAGGTGGTAGTGGACTGGTCACCAACCAGCGATAGAGGTGATCGATGGTACTTCACTGCAGACCTGTTCTGATCTGTCCCACCAATGATAAGGCTGCACGGCCATCAGTCCAGGGCTGCTCTGTGTCACTGGTATGAGGGAATTTAATGACAAAAGTTGTATTAAAAATATAGGGGTATAAAAGTGTGGGAAGTGAGGAGGGCATAATTATTCAGTATCATTTGAATCCAAAAATATTAAAGGGTGAATGAAGTATTTTGTATGATTATATACTACTGTAAATTCTCGCATGTAACCGTAAATATCACAAAGTCTGCACCTTTTGTACTGTAGCATACTCTTAAAAAGACTTATAATTTCCCCCCCCCCCGCATCCAAAAGTTTGGTATCAAATTTAAGTAGACAGATTAACCGACGCAGGAACTCACATAAATAAATCAAATAAATCAAAAATAGAACATAGTTTTTCAGCTCATGGTAGAATGCCCCATGGCATATACTTACTCAGGTCTGATTCTAAAAAAAAAGAAGTAAAACGGGTCAATAGGTAAGTAAGAGTTGGGTATCAAGTAAACACATGATCTGGGTGTGATTGCTAAACTTAAAAATCGGAAAAGTAAATAATGAAAATTTCACTTGTTAACTGAACTCATTACTCTATCAGACTCTCAATCAAATACATAAATCTGACTCCATTTCTCACTAATTACCAAGAAAATTGGACTTGTAACCAATTTGTGTGAATAATAATTGGTTTCCAAAATATTAGCTGTCTTGCAATGGACATTTCCTGCATCATGTGTGCCTATTTTTGACACTACTAATGGAGGTTTGAAGAAATTATATGAATGTGCTTAGTGGAGAATGGTCTGTAGCCCAATTAAAAATAACAGATAATAACCAGAATGACAAGCCACTGGAGTACTGCTCTACCACCTTCTCAACCAATAAGAAAGTGCAGGTATTTTGTATGGCTTCTCCAGGGATTTCTCTAATAATTTGATTTGTTTTCTTTCTAGTGTTTTGCATTGCCTCTCTTGATGAGAATACTTCAGATGTCTGTGCTCTTTGTGATTACTATTTCTGACAGTCATTCTCACGGTGAACTTTTATGGTTTTGCCAATTAACGTGTTGAAAAAAATGGTGTCTTTTGCTTTGAGACACCTTATCGCCTATACAACAAGTCATATCTCACAGAGAGTGTAAAAAGAAACCCTTTTTCTAAATTCTTGGATTAAGCCAGTAATTTGAGCACTGCAGTTATAGATTGCCTGAAATCTCACTATATTCAAAGTACTCATTCAGATTTTGTAGTAAAGGGACCTTTATGGAAGAGCACAATTACTAAGTACTATTAATGCTTGAGTATGCAGTGCAGTGAGCCCACGCATATGGCTGCCAGTGACTGGAGTCACATGATAATAACATTCCAGCAGGTCGTGGCAGACCGGCAGATCTTGAGCAGCAGCAGCAGAAATTTCTCTTGCCCATCCCTAAGGGGTGAAATAACCATTGCCCATGTTGTTCTTGTATTGTCATTATTGTGGGACTGTCCCTTGCTGGCATCTGATCAGCACCAAAACCCAAAGACACTTGATTATGCCACTCAGGTCGCGGTGTCTGCTTGTAGGCCCATCAGTATTGAATATCCAAAACCAATAACATGAGGGGTGTTGTGTGTCCCTGCTTCCAGCCTGCCTCAAGCCCTTAACGACCGCGGCCATGTAATTAAAGCTGGGTTGTGTTCAGATAGGCTTTGTCTTCCCATAGACTTGTCCTATCTGGGTGATCAGCATCTATTGATGGTATGTAAGATGATCTGTGTACAGTGGATGTGTGTGGAGGATGGCCAACAAGTAGCTCAATACACTGATGAAGTATTTGTAGAATCAGAGTTTAGTAAGAGAAACTGCATGTCTTCAGCAAAGATTGACAATCCTGTTTGTGGGCTACATACGTATGAAGGATGTGACACTTTGCTTCCACAGAGTAATATCTTAGTGATTTGTATATAAGAAAGCCCTAGTTTTGTATGTGAGAAAGCCCCAGTGAGGCAGATAAAATAGTGGTTATTTTGCATAGGATTAGTACAGTATTATACAAAAACACTGGATAATTCAATAGCTCAGATGGATTAATGGTACATGTATTAGAATAAGCTTTAACTGTTGCTTTTTGAATTTTTCATATCATACACACGGTGTTACATAATCATTTTTTCCAGTTCTAAGTTTAACATATTTCAGATAAAACATACACCTACACACATTTCCCTAATAGTATAAAATCACCCCTAATAACTGAGTAGCTCAGAGCTGCTCCTCTGTGTTCCAGTGTCTTCTGTCTTGCCACCATTGGGTAATTAGCACAGATGGGGTCTCATATCAAAAGGTAGGGTAATCAAATGAAGAGAATTGTGATGAATCCCATAGCAATTCCCTGTCTAAAACACCAGTTGCATGATAATGGGTTTAGCAGAAAAGGGCAGTTAAAAGCATTGTTTGCGACTTGTAGGCTTAATAAGGGGTATTACGTGCAAAGAGATAATACCGTAAATTCTCGCGTACTCAGCTTTCTTTTGATACCAAACATGCCTATATAGGGTGCGGCTTATACGAGAGTTTTTATTAGTATACTACAGTACCAAAATCGTAATATTCAGACCCCCTCTGCGGCTTATATAATTTGTCAAAGTTAGGGGTGCGGCTTATACGAGAGTTAGGCTTATACGCGAGAATTTACGGTACACAAAACTGACTCCTGAAATGGCATAGATTGCTGATGTAGTCTTAGAATACACTAATTTAGGGACATAGTTAAGAGATTGTGAAGATCCCTGCATGAAACGGGGCATGTTATTGGCAGATTTGAGGCATGTATTAGTGAGACGATAATCATTATTATACTTCAAGCAGATTATGCACAACTTTGATAGCATGTGTAGCTTAGGCCCATTACGTTGTTTTATGCTGGATAATTTAAAAGAGTGCCACTCCAAACTACACAACCACACCCCATGAAATTAGTTGTCTACAAAACAAGCCATGTCTGTATTGTTCACTATAACTAGCCTAGGTAGTCTATTTCAGAATAACATCGAGAAGCAGTGGAGATTCAATGGATATTGCAATAAAAATTAGGTTGCAAAATACTACCATGTGACTATTTGGCTGTAACGATCCTGGTAATGAAGAACGATTCAGCATATAAATATCTTGATAGAGTTAACCTATTTTGACACCATGATGCATGCATCTAGCACCGATGATCAACGTGTCAGTGTTGCATTCACGCATTGTATAGACACTGTAAAATTAATACATTCCCAAAGGGTTTGCATGATGTGCCAATGCTGCACCAGAGAGTTACTCACCGCCTCTGGGTTGGACCATTATTGGAGGAAATGAATTCAACTTTGAATTCAACTTTGAATCATCAGCTTGCCCTTAAGAGGTTTATCTGTTAGAAATAATGAAACCAGACACTATCTAAAAAGGACAAAGCCAGGACATAGCCATCAATGGCTCTTTATCCCTGCCCTCTATACTCTGTATTTCGCTTTAACCTACAACATATACTCATTATTGCCTAGAGCTGATACAATACAAATATTATATTCCTTCATATTTCCTTCATTAAGCCATTGTAACAAGCCCTTACCTTATATGTAACTACACATTCATACAAACAGTAAATAAAGGACTAGGTGCTTTTTATAGACATCTATGCCCTGCACAATGGCATGGTTTGTCTTTACTCAGAAGGGAAAAGTAAGACTGCAATCCCCAGGGCAAGATTATAAACAATGAACTGAACAAATTAGAGTGATTATGGCCATTATAACTACCTAGAATAGTCAACGCCTATAGGGACATATAATAGATCCGTTGGGGATTTGTCAGTTTGCTTCTACCAGTGTCTACTGAAACAGGTGGTCTAACAGTGGTCTAAAGTAGAATATTGCATTTCTGCTCTGCTAGAGTAATAAACTGCCATTATAAGCTCGGCCTTCTAAAACGAGAGTTACAAATGGAAGAAAAAAGTGAATACTCATATCAAAAAAGCTCTTCCGATCTTATCTATTTTCCATCGAGTTATCAATGTAAATGTACTTTATTGACTGAGGGCCATGTATCACATCCATATATCAACACATTCCACAGGATAAATGGGTCATTTCTTACCATTCAGGGCAGTGTGCTCAGCCTTTCTAAGTGCTCTGCCTGCTCCTGTTTTTTTTATATAAAGCAATGATTTGCTATAGATATCTTTTGTGTTTGATCTTCATAGAACCTGCTAAAACCTTTATTTGTATTTTATCAAAGTGACTTCACAGTCTGTCAGAAAAGTATCTCTTTTTTGGGAATAAGTACAAACGGGACGTCATTTTGCCAATAAAATATAAAAAGGCTATATTTAAGTTTAAACGGATCAAGGTGTTAAGCTCTATCATGAGGTTTGGTCTATTGCTGTACCTGCAAACCACTACATACATCATTAAGCCTATCAGAGAAGAAAGTCGCATAACTACTAGTCAAGCTGGCTTCAAGTTGAGATTGGACGATAAATTCAAGATGTCAGCAAAAATAATTTGGTCATTACCATATGATACTCCAACATGATCGTTCCTCTTTCAAACTCAAGTTATTTGTTTTAGACTATTTTTCTCTGTTCATCTTGTCAGTGACCTGTCAGTGTCTTTATCCTGCCATCAAGAGTTCTTGACAGGGTAAAAACACAGCATCTCATCTACAGATTGACAGTGATAAAATGGTGGCGTCTCCAGATGCACCATAATCATGCATCGTCATCGCCGAGGCATGTGTACTGGAAGCCAGCGCTGTGAAGGGCAAGGCGGCATTGGCCTGGTCGCCAACCAGCGATAGAGGTGATTGATGATACTTTACTGCAGACCTGTCCTGATCTGTCCCACCAATGATAAGGCTGCATGGCCATCAGCCCGGGACTGCTCTGTGTCACTGGGATGGGGGAATTTAATGACAAAAGTATTAAAAAGGTATGGGTAAAGAGGTAGGCGGGAGTGGGATGATGTTTAATATGACGAGTCCATAGAGTAGGATGTTCAGTATGATTGGAATAAGAAAATATCAAAGGGAAAATAAGGGAGAGGAACTTTGTGTTTTGTATGATTAGTTTGATTTTGAGCTTTTTATCTGAAGTGGACAAAGGTGTATAAAAACTCAGAGATAGGGTATGCATTTTTAGTTTCTATAGTTCAGAGGAAACGATTTTCTTAACTTAAGAGAGAAATACATAATAACAATAAAACAGCACTGATACTTTTTTTTAAATTTCTTATAATTGATATTATTTTTAGTCCAGAATGCCTTTTCATCTGCAATATGATAATGACAGGGGAAATATGATGATGTAGGTACAATTTCAACAGAAGGGATGCATCCCAGACAGACTCGTTTTACATTTGTCTTAAAACTGCTGTAAATTGTATTGGCAAGAAGAGATATCCGCCGAGGTATCAGATCATTTTAAGGTCACTTCAAAATCCACCAGCTTTGCTACTTTATTCCCAAGTAATGTAAACGACTTCTTTTACAACTTTGAGTCATGTTTATCACAAACTGAAAACCGGTACAAAAAAACCTGCATTGAAAAGAGAATGAATTGTGAAGACTTTTGTCTCGACAATACACGAACAGAATAGTTTTGTACTCCAAAGTTTGCACTTTCCAAAACTTTCTCCTATTCCGCTGTATTAATCAATCAACATTGGAGTAGCTTTGGGGGAAAATACAATCAGAGAGGAGATAATACAATGTGATGAATACCACAGAGAATTCTAAGCAGACAGAGTCACTTGAATGTTGACTCATGTATCATCCATACAAATTCAATATTGAAAACGAGATGGCATCAGAGCTATACATCTATAATATTTTATACAGGCATATACATCAGTAGAATAACACTTGTGTGTGCGCATGGACTAAACTCTGGGTGATACATCATAAATAAATAAAACTGTCGAAGGGAAGAACTGCCATCAATAGATACAGATCCATTGGCACACTACTCCTTATTAGCATTTACAAGAAGAAGCTCTGGTGAAAGCCATAGAAAACTTACCACAAAAGGTGCAGGAGAATTTGTGCAAGACCTTGGCAATCACTCACTCACCACTGTCCGACTACCTCTCCCCAAGCAGGCCAGATACCACTGGTTCTGCCCACTCTCAGAGGTGCCTGCCGACAGGACGGCTTTCACAATGATCTATAGGCCCAATTTCAGAGTCGGTCTGGTAGACTGGGTCTCCATCCCAGTGTTTCACCACGGGTCAGTGTATTTGGATGGCGATACAGTTTCTTGTTGATGGAGTTGGGTCAGTTAAAGTGTTCTACAATGAATAGTATAATATTGTAAAAGAAGAAAGGAGAGGAGAGGTATAGTCTAATACAGAAATAGGCACTGAAAGTTGTGCCCGTTTCTGGCCAACCAGAGCTGGTGTACCTTTGTATTTTGTAAAAACTAGAATGTTACTTCCATGCATTGCTTCAATAAATATTAAATCGCCTATCATCCATTCAATTTATAAGGTGTCAGCATATCAGTTAATAATCGTTTTCAGCATATCAGTTAACCTTCGTCTTGAAATCCAACCATGTTTATTGATCTTCAAATTGTAAAAAGTGCTTTTTATTGTATTTCAGGTAAGGCTACATTCCAATTCAAATGATTTGTCCTCAAGGAGGTGAGTAAATTGGATTTAACCTACTTTTTCATATATTATTGCAGAATGACTTCAGCCAATTCAAATAAAATCTACAGGTAACTCTCAGATTCTGGCTAGTGAGAGATTGGATGTGGATATTGTGTATGAAGTAATATTAAAGGCCCACCTGAGGTGCGTCTCTTTATTAGCAAAAGTAGAAAACTGTAATTGGATATATAACCTCTCAAGATATCAGAATATAGTTTTAATTTCATGGGAATAACGCGATCCTTAAGTGAAACTTACATGACACAACAATGAGAGTTTACAATTTCACCATATGAGAGAAAACAAAAAGCGCGGCAGGCTATGCAGGGGTAATGATGCAATAAATTAGAAATACGATTAAAAACTGGAATTAAAAACTCCAATACAGGTATGAAATCAGAAACTTCCCTGTACTGCATGCAATATATGAACCAAGAGTTTTCTCCATGGTGGCATAATGGTAGTATATCGTTTCATATGTAGATTTATTTTCTCCTTCAAAAATACTTGATGAGAATGTCGAGGGGGTTTATTTATATTTTATATGTTGTAACTGTTATTAGGAGGGACAATTTTCCTGATTGTCCCCAATGATGATGTGAAATCAGAATACCTGCTTCCAATTATCAATACCATATAGGAAACCCTTATCCCACTGATAAAACACGCATATTACAAATACTTCCCATCAGGACTTTACTCAAATCAGTAGCTCAGTGTGGTTGACATTTGGCCTGTGCTGATATTGCCTCAGTTACTAACAGGTTTCCTCAGGCATGATAGGTTAGCCCTGGTTACAATTGTTTTGCCACACAATGGACAAAAAGCTTAATTCTGCACGTGCCATCTAAAGTGTTTTTCATTCAGCAAGGAGCTTTTATGAGTTGTTTTTATAGGTTGTTGGTTAAAATTGTCAAGACTTGTGCTCAGGTTTGGATCGTTCAGGAATTTCCTCTCGGGATTTAAAAAAGAGACTGAACCTGCACATGCAGCACTGATTTGGAACTTCTGGCTTTAATCATGGACCGAGCAATGCAAGCCATAACATAAAACACTACACCCTGTCAAAGTCATTTTCCCTTGGATTTGATCAGTATTCTACGTTTGGTGAAATGCAGTACATCCGTTGAATGCCAACACTGTCCCTTGCCTGTGCCAACCGGTGACATTTTACGCCGGTGTCATTTGGAAGCGGTTAAAATTTCCATCAAATAATGAAAATTTCATTTCCTGAATAATGCAAAAAGGAATAAGCCGCATACTGTTTCCCCCCACCTGTGGCATCCAATACCTTTCCTCCAGTAGTGAGGGGGAGCTGACTCCTGACGGGATGCCAATACCCGCCACAAAAGTGCTGATTCATGGCCTTTTTGTATCTGATCCACGCACACTCTCCGGGCAGAATCCATGGCCTTATGTATTAAAGCCTACACTCTTCACGCACCGCCACACAGCGCAGTCCAGGGCGATGACAGGAAGTGACGTCAACAAGCACGTGATACTATCCGCCAATCAGAAGGCAGCGACCCCAGGGGATTGGCGAGGAGAGGGGTAGGGGCGTATTGGGATAGGTGCTCGGGGTCCGATGAAGGCGGGTTCGGTTGTCGGGTGGAAATGTGTGTTGAGAGGAGGGCGATTGGGTTACCCTGGAGACACGTCACATGACGTCACCATGATGACAGCATGACGTTATGTCCCAAGTGGGAATGATGCAAACTGGGATGTGCCATGACCTTTGCGGGGGAAGAGACCAAGAAGACAACCGGAGGCAGAAAGAAACCTAGTGCAGATATGAGAAAGGCAGCAAAGAATGATATCATGTGATATGATGTAACCAAATTGAATAAATACTGTGAAAGTACTTATTTTCACGGGTATAAATGTTCACGTATGAGTGAAAATCGACAAATTCACGAGTATTTAGTCAATACTTAGGCACAAAAAAAATTGTGGATTTTTCATTTCTGCGAAAGCACGAAAACATATACCCAGTGAAATAAAGTGCTTCACAATAACCAAAGTAGAGGTCTGGACTGTTCTATACAAACCCTTGTGTGGAAGCACTTGTAAATAATATATATCTTGAAACACATTAACCCCAGGAAATTCACATTTAAAAGGTTTTGCTGGCTGTTCTGTAGTCTATGCCTCATGGGAGGTCTGAGTTTCCCAAACTGTGGGTGCTGGTAAAATGATATATACCTCAGCACACAGTAATTATATCTCATCACATCACAACCCATTCACTTCAGCTTGCCTTGATGTCCCCTTCAGCCACAGAATACTTCTGAACACAGTTCTTGGGTGGGATACTCAGATTTCCAATATGATATAATTAATTAAACTTGCATTGGAAGCTTCAGTTACCATGTCAAAGAAGTGGGCTTTAATCAGAAATCCCATACCTGCTGACTGCTACTACTTTTTGACCTTGCGGAAAATGCCTTGAGCATTTCATGATAGATGTTTGACCATGACTGGGAACATAGCTCTTATTTCCAGTATGTATTATGTCAATACCCATATTCCCAGTCACAAAATTTACAAAAAGCACCATTTTATCAATGAAGAGACGCATATATATCTGATATTCTACAGGAAAGCCCTTAACAGTGATACTGGCCATTGAAATGCAACCTGTCTATGACATACATGTCTAGACGTAGCCTATAGCGATAGTGCTGGTTCCTCCATATCCGCAGCCATGTTTGTTCTGTCCTCAGGATTTCTCGCGAGTTTTGACATTCGCACACCGTAGCTTGCCAGGAACCGGCTATGTTATGAGAGCAGCACCAACATCTCACATGCGCTGTCTGTGTCAGTGACAGAGTTCCCTCCCGTTTCATCGCTATAGAGCTGGCGTGCTGATAACATATTGCTTTCTATACAACTGTATCGGGCAGCCAGAGGTAATATTTCACAGTACCATGGCAAAGGCTTGTATCATATATACATAGACACACATAGATGACAAGTGACAACCAGAGGCTGTGCCCCAACTCAGCAGCTCAGGAAACAGGCTGTCTACACACTGAGAGCTGCTCATGTTCAGACAGTTCTGCTCACCAAAACCATCACCATAAGCTATATTAACTAACCCCTTAAGGACAGCATGATGCCTCATCGCCTCGTGTTTATTGGTGATATGATGCACCCATATCGCGCCTGCTTTTCATTTTCCGGTGCATCATGCCAAACCTTTAGTCGTGTGTGATCACTTAAGCATCAGTATGATGCATGATTGCAGTACCAGCAAATAAGTTGCCAGTGATGCTGCATGCATAATGAAGACATTTCAGAGCAATTAAAGCACTATGCTGCTCTGAGCTACACACCTTTCCCTTATCCCGAGTTCATCCAACATGCTATCCGATCCCTACCCACCCACTAAGCCACTGCTGTTATGGCCAGTCATGGACCCTAATACAGCTCTGTGGTAATCCCAGCTACAGTTACCTGTTCAAGTCACACCTCCCTTTACACTACACCTGCAGATAGCCCCCCCCCCCTAGTATGCGGATTGTGTATAATATTTATCCACCAGCATGTAAGTAGTAGTTATACCACTGGCACAGTTCTGTATTCAGTATATTGGAAGGTATGGTCAAGGCTGATCACTATTCGCAGACAAGTGTACTTAGCCATGGCTATGCACTTTAGCACACTGAGTGCAGGTATGTTCCTGTGGTTTAACTGGCTTATACCGCTACTACCCTACCTAGCTAGCGTTCTATGTTGCCCTACCTACTTTATTCTATATAATACAAAACGTCATAAGCGCCATTTTAAAAATAGGGACAAAATAAAGATTAGGTAGAGTGAAATATAGTCCTCACACTTTTTTACCCAAAATTTTCTATTTTTCATATCATTAGGACCTACTCAGTAGACACTCTGTTACCAGACTATAATAATTGACCCTAAGGTGTCTTTACAAAAAGCACTATGTGCTTCATTTCTGGGATGGAGATATATGTCGTTTTGCATCCAAACTCTTCATATGTTTCCTGCCATTACATTTCTCCATTTCACTACTAGTACCACTGTTTCATGTCCACTCTGACCGTTGCCATAACAATATGGGCAGCAATACAAAAACTCACTGATAGATCGGTCCACATTCCTAATGCCGAGGAACAATATCCCCACCAACCACCATTACAAGCCTGCATCTGTGGTAAATGGGAAATATACTTTTACTTTGGCTGTGTAGAACAGTACATTTACCCATACATGTATATTGATCACAAGTATATCAATATGTTCAGTACATAGGACATTTTTTATGTATTGTAACATATTTTGTACACATTCAACCAACTTGGCTCTACTTAACAGTCATGATTTTTACTAGAACTAGGGGAAGGCACTATGAGGCTTGTCAGTAGTATATGGAAGGGGCATTAGCGAAAGGCACGATGAGGCTTGTCAGTAGTATATGGAAGGGGCATTAGCGAAAGGCACGAAGAGGCTTGTCAGTAGTATATGGAATGGGCATTAGGGGAAGGCACGATGAGGCTTGTCAGTACAGTAAAACTTGGTTACAACAAACTTCCTTACAGCGAATTTTGGTTACAACAAACAGATTTGCTTGGTCCCGATTTTTACCCATACATTTCTATAGTAAAGCAACTTGGTTATAACGAAGTACTGTTGGTGAAAACTTGGTTATAACAAACAAATTTGTGTACAGGCAAGGGGAAAGGGATATCTGACGAAAATGTTAACTTTAAAATTGATATCATAAGCTTTCCATTGATATATTACACAAGAGGATATCATTTCTAGTTTTTGAGAAATGGCTATATGAATATGGGTGGGCATGGCCCTGTCCAAACCCCCAATTAGCTCTAAGTATCATAGTTTCCAAGATATCTCTATCTAATTAGCATAATTAGAATAATTAGAAAATGATCATACATTTTCCTCCTATAGGCCATAGCTTTTGATCTAGAAATGATAATTGTATTCTGTTTTGACCATAGTAATCCTTGTGAATCATTCTATCAATGGGCTTCTTTATTTTCTGTATTTAGAATGAAAATCATGTTTCCATGACAACACATATCAACAAATACACCCATTCAGGCTTTAAAACGTTCTTTTTACATTCCAAATAAGGAAGCTTTTCACTAAAAATGGAATGTTTTGTATAAAACTACTGAATTCTCCAGAAAAAATTACCAGAAAACAAATATAAGCCTGTTTCTTCCAATTTAGGCCATGGTGGAGCCCCCTGGTGGCTAAAATTGGTACTAATCCTGCGGGGATACCCCTTTCTGCTTGCCTGCTCACATTTCTCGCATACATTCTGATTTATTTTAGTGAAATTAATGTAATTTACTACAGAAGCCTAGAAAAAATGTTTTACAATTCCCTTTTAATCCCTCCAGCCGCTCAGGAAGCCCTGGGGGCGGGGGGAGTCGCCTTTGAACATGCCCTGGGCACCCCTGCCTCCCCCAGCCGCTCAGGAAGCCCTGGGGGCGGGGGGAGTCGCCTTTGAACATGCCCTGGGCACCCCTGCCTCCCCCAGCCGCTCAGGAAGCCCTGGGGGCGGGGGGAGTCGCCTTTGAACATGCCCTGGGCACCCCTGCCTCCCCCAGCCGCTCAGGAAGCCCTGGGGGCGGGGGAGTCGCCTTTGAACATGCTTTAGATCCCCCCACCACCCCTAAATCCCTTCTCTAGTCGGCCCTATGTGGGAGGAATCAAAGGGAGACGTCCCCTTACCTCTCAACCCGGCCCTACTTCCTCTATACCCGGCCCTACTTCCTCTGTACCCGGCCCTACTTCCTCTGTACCCGGCCCTACTTCATCTGTACCCAGCCCTACTGCCTCTGTACCCAGCCCTACTGCCTCTGTACCCAGCCCTACTGCCTCTGTACCCGGCCCTACTGCCTCTGTACCCAGCCCTACTGCCTCTATACCCAGCCCTACTGCCTCTATACCTGGCCATTCTGCCTCTGTACCTGGTCCTACTGCCTCTATACCCAGCCCCCTGCCTCTATACCCAGCCCTACTGCCTCTATACCCGGCCCTACTGCCTCTGTACCCGGCCCTAATGCCTCTGTACCTGGCCATTCTGCCTCTGTAGAATAGCCAAATATAATTCGTCATAGATTACACATATGGGGGAGGGGGGGGGTTAGGCAGATTTAATACATGTATCCCTAAAAAGTGCTTAAACTGCTGGACTTGGTTATAACGAAATTTGGTTATAACGAACTTTTTACCTGGTCCCATGGGATTCGTTATAACCAAGTTTTACTGTAGTATAATTATGGAAGTGGTACCAGCTGAAGGTATAATTGTGTCGGTTGTCGAACTATACGGAACTTCCTAAATTGATTCTAGAACATATACATTTATGAATCAGCCAGGCACTAAATTAAATAGATCTATATTTCCATGTAGGCATACTTTGTAATAGGGAGACAGTTATTTGAACATGTTTACCCTTACTACCCTATGCATCTATATATGCGTTGTGGGCTTGGGTCATTAAGTTGCTTGGTTACCAACTCACTGGTTTGCCACGTGTACATAATAGGACTTAGTAAAAAGGAGGGTTCCCACTAGGCAGACGGGTAGTAGTATCTTACACCTATCACATCGCCACTTCTCAGCATGAAGCTCTTCATCCTTGTGTAAGTTTTATAATTTCTATTGTTCATTTACTATTGTGGGTTATAGAGATTGTGTACTAGGGAAGTTATGCCTTATATATATGACTGTATGGTTAGGTTTGGATAGTATATAAGTACACTGGATTTGAATTGGTTTTTGAAAGTGCCATGAGAGATGTTCAATTCTGGACATCAATGGCGGTAGGCATTGTGGTAATTTGTCTCAGCATTGTATCATAAGTACAGGTACATGTATTAAGCTCTGTAAATTGTATAGTTACCGATATGATACATGTTATAATCAAAATTTGAATTTTGATATTTCTTTTGGCACGACTCGTGATATTTGTAGCATGCAGGATTATAAAACCTCTCCACTTCCACCAAAAATTAATTAAGAATTTCATTTTACGTATCCTTATCAATTTTCGGCCGTTTTTTTTAATCAAAATGTTCAAGATAAATTGACAGAGGTCCACGATGATCTGTCTGAATGATAGGTTTGTTCAAGAGTGGTACCTTGGATCATAATTATCGTTGTGTGATGTGACTCAAGGTCCCACAAGTGGAGAAACCAGGAGTTCAGACTGATTTGTTTGAATCTCTGCATTCATTTCATGTGGTTATTGATAACTTATACATAAAAATGGACATTAGAAGATAGGTTTATAGCTATTTAAATGATGTCTTCATAAAGAAACACCCTGTGGAGAATCGGCATCAGTTTCTCCACGGCTATTCTAGTACTTAAACATTGTAGCTTTCTTTCTCCACATGAAATAATGACTCACTCTTCAATATATATATATATATATATATATATACATATATATATATATATATATATATATATATATATATATATATATATATATATATATATATATATATATATATATATATATATATATATATATATATATATACATATACATATCGGCCCAGATAAGACTTCTTGGTGTCTTACATTGATGTTTATTCTACACACAGTGTCCTCGTGGCTCTGGCCTTAGTGCATGATTCTGAGGCTCACTCCAGGCTTAAGCGGCTTGAATCAGTCAATGCTGCATGTTCCGGCAATAGCGCCGCCGACAACGCCTTCTGTACAGCGTAGGTGTACGATAGTATAATTTGTTGATATCTAATGTAAAGATAAATAGATTGGCGAATACCAGAAATAGTTTAAAATGGCGTATCTCAGTGAACACATATATCAATTAAACATAGGACCAATATTGACGCTGTTTTATTAACCAGTTGTCAACATTGATTCAGCCTTCAAGTGATTTTTGTACCCTCTTGGATGTTTATAGGTGGCTAAAGGGTATTCATCATAAGTAATAAGAAATGCCTCTAAATGTAACATCATAACCTGGAAAATGAGTAGGACACTTTTCACGATATCTGCAATTTTCTGGATGAAATATCAAAAGGGAAATTTTAGAAAATATATTGATTTTTCAAAAAACATTTTCTCCATTTTCTGATTCTAATTCTAACCATTTTAAACAGATTCGGCGACTCTAAGGGTACTGGTGCCGCTAAGCGTGAGCTTGCCGACCCCAAGCTGTGTCCCTGGATACAAGTTGCCACCTTCTTCTTTGTAACGCCAAGCCCGGACTGTGATGCGTAAATGAGTCATGTGTGATGCATTCATGCTGACACACACATGACCCTACATGGCCTGAGGAGTGTATCATGAAGGCAGTACCCCTGCAGCACTCTACACAAGAGATTAAGCTCAGGGTTATCTGCATATCCAAACAACTCGTTTATGACGGCCCATGGAAAACCAAGAGATTTACTTTAACTCCGCTCTATTATAATGATCAGCTGATGATACTTTCAATCTTTAAATTAATATATTGCTTGAATGTCTATGACATAGTCAAATTGAACCCCCTACTCTCTGACATAAGTCCTCAATGGTCAATTTCTTTATGAAATAAAAAAAGCTCACCTTTTAAAGTCAATATGTTACTCGGAGTTGTCAGTGACTTCATTTCTACATCATTATATAATGTATCAATTAAAATTTCACAAAAAATCAGAAAATTGGAACTTTGGTTTGTAACGTATATTGAGATATTTATAATTCTTCTTCAGGCAGTTTTTTGATTAGCATACTATTGTTGGGAATGTGAAAAATTTCTAACTTCCATATGGCTAAATGCACCACTGCAAACTGCATCGCTTAATAGGCATGCGTTTATCTAATAATATTTTGGAAGGCAAATGATGTTATAATTCAAATAGCATAACCATGTTACATGTCCTGAAATAGTTTTAAATCAATTCTATTCAACAACGGCAAGTATTATCTTTCAATAGTCAATACTGGGTCTCAGATTGTTTTCCTCTCTATCAAAAAAGAAAACACTGAACTCAATAGGATCCCATGACCAGAACTCCCTTCCCCATGAAAGCACTGGGGTATTGAGTTCAAGCGAGAGCCTGTGTAGGCCTCAATCTTCTGAACAAATATTGGTTTTCATTATCACTGTTGATTCCAAATTGATAATCAAAATATTTGACTTTGCAGTATAATCTCTGAGATAATTTGCCTGTCATACAAACTATTTATTCTGTGCTGGCTGAAGAGGGTTGAATTTCTGACTTTTCATGGTTGGAGAACATCACTGGAGTAACTCCTATTCAGACGTTGCTCTGATTATATCGATATTTGAAGAGGCATTCAGAATTACATGGTTGAATAATGGAATAACACCAATCTGACCCTGGGAGCCTAGGTGATATTGTCTGTACGATGACACGTGTTGGAAGGACCCACATGCTTTAGATTACCTTAAGTCAGCATACCTTAACATCATTATGTTGGTTGGTGGCGTAAGGCATAGGGGGTGGGAGGTTGGAGGGCCTGCCCCCCTCCCCAATAATGAGATGGTCCAATATATAAAATCATATACCCCCCCCCCTAACCTAGACCCTGCCCCCCCTCCTCCCCCGATAAACATTTGCTACCTACCACTCTGTAGATAAATGGGTGTGGTATTTAATCATACTAATAGAGCTGTATTATTAGTATCTTACCTGGCAACCTTACCTGAATAGTCAATTATAAAATGTGGTAGAAAATTTAGCTGGTACGTAATATCACTCTTGGGACAGGCTATTTTAAAAGGCACACTCGACCTGTTCAAGGGATACTTCAATAGTTCGGCAAGTGGGCCGGAAGGGGTAGCAGGATTGGCGTAGGGGGATGGTGTGTGTGTGGGGGGGGGGGGGCTAGAAAGTTGAGAAATACCACATGCTTTTCCCTATAGTGTAGCCCTTCAGCTCACCATACCTTTTTTCACCAACACACACTCATAGCCACACCATCACTGCATTGCCAACCCACACAACCAACCAACCAACTGACCGACCAGCAATCCAAAAATCACCAAGTCAAATTTATCAAGCTATTCGGCCAAATAGGATTTGGTCATGGGGAAATCTCATTGTGGAAACATCACAGAGACTGCTGGAAAATGCCCCACTTAGAGGTGGGAAGGCGTATGGGTGTGTGAGGATGGTGAGTATGGGGGTGGTAGGGGGTGGGGAGAGATACCCCAACACCCACTACCCATAACCAACCCCTCCGCAGAGTCTATTCAGCGGCGACCGGGGAGATGAGAGGCAAAGGCTATGTGTAAATTGACCATCAATTTGGGAGTGGACGAGCAGCTCGGGAGATGTAGGAGCAGGTCGGCGAGCTGCTCGCACGGGCTCGGCGGGCCTTTAGATGGCAGTCAAGATGTTTCCGTAGGGCAGCTCGATTCGGGCTGGACCTGGTATTGCTTTTACAGACATTGCTTTAGAGTTTTGCCTCTCAAGGCCCAATTGACCACATCGGTCCTTTTCATATTTCTTATATCTAAGGTTCTGGCTACTAGGGGGGAGGGGGGTTAGACGGGAAAGGGTATATGTAAAGGACATTTCTTGCATAGGGAATGTCTATCTATTTTAATCCACTTTTATAAATGATAAGCAAGATAAGCTATATTTCAGAGAAGCAAATACTATTTCTTCACATTAAGTATTTATTGAAATCAGAATATTAAATGGAGGCATTCTTCCATATTCAATAGTCCTAGAAAACTGTGTATTATTTTACTTGCAAATCTCAGGGAAATTAAATGATTATATAAAGACAATCAAGAGAACCTTTCAGTTGAATTGATATGGGACAACATGAGCATCTCGAATGTAATTTCGAATGAGATGAAAAACTAGAAAGGCCTGCACCTCATGCTACTTGTTGGACACAGGCAATCACTTTCAATGACAATCGGTTACGAAACTTCAGATGTTCAATCTAGATTTCATCCCTGATATGATACGATTTGAATTCTGTTGAGGGCTCTCTGATGTTATTGATCCATCTTGCGGACCATTGTTATATCTTGTCCCGAACAGCTGTGGAGTATTATTACATCATGTGGGGGGTGATACACCGATAGGATTCTCCGCGCAAAGGTACGCGAATAATCCTTCCTGCTGGCTACCCATAATTTAGGTTCAAATATTTAAGTTGCAGATATGTCTGTAAATAGGACATGGCATATGGCTGTGTGGTACAAGTGTGTGCCCTTCTGAAGTACAAGACACAGGAGTCGGAGTTAAAGGTCACCTACAACTGTAATGTCATGTTGGGCCTGGATAAAAGACACTGGTTCTGTTGTGTGTGATGTGTTGTAGATGCCATGACATATACATGATTTAAAAGTGATTGAATTATTCTCTATTCTGCAATACATCTCAAGAAAAAAGAGTCAAGTTGTATAAAACCTTATTGAGAGGGAACATTTTAGAAAAATTGAAAACATGAATTACATTTCCCGATGACTCCCATACTGACCACTTGAAGCGCTCAGTGCTTATATATTAAGAGACTTAATTAAGCCTACCTCTCAATCACATATGTGATACTGGGTTTTAAAGCATAAGACATATTAATATACTTATACAAGACTGGTGTTTATTTTAGCCCTTTCACTTACACACAGTGGTACAGAATGCATGTTTATCCATAGAGTCCATGAAGTAGAACTGCAAACAAGCTACAGTAATCATACCTCCCCAGCCCACCCTATACCCCTGCCACCTCCATATTGCTGCCTATTTGGCTATTCTGGCAGATGGTATGTGTGGCTCATTCATCACTGACACACTGGACACTGCAGAATGTGACTGCTTATCGATATGCAACCTACGTGTGGCCATTAGTGTTATTACAGGGCCGGACATGTGATACGGCCACCCCGCGACATAAACTGCGGTAGGGAATGCTCATGCATTCCTGATTTGGAGGCGGGATATGAATATGTGTCGATGGGGAATGTGCCAGGTGAGTCCAGATAGAGAAACACAAATAAACGGAGTAAGTATGATCAAATATAAATGAAAATGATGGATACAAATGGGGAAAAACATACTCATCGGTGATGATTTTTGTTGAAAACTCCTGTGGTCAAAATCAAACATACATGAAATTTGATAAAGAGAGCCATAGGAGTAGAAGAGGCCAATGTAGATGGAATTTCAGGTACAGATAGCCAGCAAGTGGGCACTAAAACCTAAAGCATTGGCTATTATAGCAGTATATAAGGTAGAAGAGGGCCTCTATAACTCATAGACAGCCTCACTAGAGTTAATTGGACAAACAAATCTCCAGTGTTATGACTACCCCCAGCCCCTCCCTCCCTCACCCCTATACATTCCAGTCACGGTGCCCACTCCAGTTAACCAACTCACACCGAAATATCACATTCAATGTGGACATCATTCATGAGACGCTGCCAGGCGATTAATCTGAGGAGCACACATTTCGTGAGACATAATCCACGTCGGCTGATTGCCGGTGACGTAAGTGACGTCCCGGACGACTACTAATGCTGTGGCGAACATTCGTGACACACCGCTCTTCCGGTCGGGGTTAGGGAAAACAGTGGGTGAGACACCGCAAACGAGAGGAGACCATTTCATGACACACCACCATATAGTTAGAAGTCTGCGGAGTCATCTGGACTCTCTGTTAGGCAATACGGGCTGTTATATAAATATGAATCAATATTTACCATACTGAATTTTACAATTGTGTTCAGTACTTTTATTTCTAATTTCATGAAATCATTATAATATATTATAAATACGAAAGTCTATGTCGGGATGGGAAGCCAAATGGCAACTGTGTATTGTCATGTCTAGTGGGTTGAATTTTACCAAACCTACACTGGTCCATATAAATATTTAAATAATTTGATTTCAAGTTTTGATATGGGACAGCATGAGCATCTACTCATTAAAATGGAATTCATCTAAGATTATTTAATTCAAAATTGTGTCCTTGCATACCGTAAAAAAACAAGCTTGTGCGTATGTAAATATAGAAGTGATTACACCCATTATGAAGCACTAATTCCACTCACATAGGAATGTTGTTAGTGGACTTATACCAGTACATACATAACGTAGACGTATGAATAACCATGTTCCTGGCAATAAGTGCTTCACTGAACGTGACAGGAATATAGATTGACAAACGCACGTGATATTTATATTGTTACTTCCTAGATTACTACTTTAGTAAGCTGAGAAAGTCCCTGTCTGTAATTTGCTTAATCCTTTATGGAGAGTTTAATGCTTTAATGCACCATGCCCTTTTGTTGATATGATGCCCTTCGCGGGTAAGCAGTCATGCACAATGTATACTGGATTGATACACTCCGAATGGTTGGCGATCAGCACCGGCATGTTACTCCAAGACACAGCATCAGTGCATCATGGTGAACAATAAATCTGAAGCCTACGGTATCATGCCACCCATGAAGGGTTAAAGAATGAATCGTTGCTACGTAAAACGGTATCATTCTTAAAGATTACAGATTTTTCAATGTAATACTTCCTATAGAAGATGGAAAGCAATATATTTTGCAAGTCAATTCTGTTCAATACTTTACATATATGTACAGGAAATTTCCTTCCTTAATTCCTCCTAATATGGGAACAATATAAACCAACTACCGCCTTCCAACAACTTAAAGTCTCCCTCCTACCCCGACCCTTCCCCAATCCCGCTACCCAACACACTTACAAATACGCCGCAGTATATTTAAATTGGGCGTCCAATCAATTCTCGACTTCACCCCGGAACCGGAAACGGGAAACTAGTCTTCCGCGCACGTGCAGAGTTAGTGGAGATGCTCAAAAGCCTCTCATCAGACTGATTGGGAGAGTTGTAGGGGCGGGGGTGTATGTTCGGAGGTTCTGAAGGGGAGTCATTTGCTGAAGGTCCCTCGTACATATGTAGGCCCTGGTGGACGTGGATAGATGGTGGGGTGGTATGTGGGACTCTAGTAGAAGTTGGTGATAGGGGTAGGGACAGGATGGTAAAGTGAATTTTCTTACTTTTGATTTGGTTATTAAACTAGGGAACTCTGAACATACATGTTAGTGTAGCTTTACGTGTGTAAAGTTTATTCGAGCTAATGATATTGAATTGCCTTGCTGTTGATTCGGTTCTAAGTCACGAAACTCCGAAGATAAATAAGTGTCATATATGTGGCATGTACTAGGAAAAGGGATACATGTATTAGTTCTGCACTAAGGTCCCATTTCTCAGATCACGGCACATAATCTGTCATATATGCAAAATTACACATGGACTACACAATATGGGAGTGAAATGGGTATGTCCGCCACACATATATATATATGTCAGGTTATACTACAGCTCAACAAAGTCTGCCCTGCAATAGTGACCTCCTGCAATAGAGACGTCCCCTCCTCCAAGCCAATGGCCAAAAACTACTGCCCAGCACCCAGTATAGTACACCACATGTCCCTACAATACAGCCATGCACTACCCATGCCTGCTGACCACTGGTCAGTCCTCTACCCTTACACATACCCCCCCCCCCCACCCTGTACGCCTGACCCAGCTTAGAGCTGGACATGCACTGACCACCACTAACTCCAGCCCCTTCCTAAAGCATCCTTCACACCTCAGTGCACACTGGAGGTCTCTCTTTGTAAACCTCCCTGATTTAGCATTGATTTTCCTACCCTATAGCCAGCATGTGCAGCTGAGGGTGGATGCCTTTCTGTGGAAGTGATGGGGGTAGTATGGGGTTGAATGAAAGAGGGGGTGGGTGAGGAGGTATTGAGGTGTGGGTAGTGTCCTCACTGCATTTGAGCAGGTTTGAGTTAGTGATGAGAAGCTCACTGGGGTGTAGTATGATGAATCAGGGATGGCCAGGACCACCCTACTCTCTTCTTTGACTTGGGTGAGTCTGCCTTCATAGGCGAGTACACATTCCCATGTTAGATATTGAGCACAATGGTATGATGTCCACTGGACGTTTGTCTCCCCTTCTCTGGTGCTACCCTTGCAGGACAGGGAATATGAGTTTATATGTGTGGTACAATTTTAATCCCTTGCCTAGGTTTCTTGAGCAAGTAGCTCATTGGAATCCAAAATAGTGTGCCACAGTTAAAACAGAGGTGTGTGTCTTCTTTGAAGTGATGATGACTTTCTGTATGACTTTTCTGTTTACCATAATGCCATAATCCCATACTAAACCCCCTAAACTGGAAGACACCCAATGTCACAGATATTACAGCACCAACTGGAACAGAAAACGTGTTGGTAAGCTCTATTCAACGACAGACTGTTGGTAATCACTGGGGGCTAAATGGGGGATGTGCTAGCCCCTTGTGTCGGGGCTGACCAGGGCCACAGACTAAGCTCTTAGGTGCAGGACATACTGGAGGAAGACCTGGTGAGAGAGTCGGCAGCATCTAGGTGCATTAATGGTAGGGTGAGGAGTCAGCATGGGGTCATTTGGGAGTGTGAAAAAAGTACCAAGAAAATATTCAATCAGGCCAGGGTACCTTGAGTACAAAAGATAACCAGAAAGCATAAATATTTTCAGGTTCGGTCCGCATGGGCCCTGTTGACCTGCTGACCAGCCTTCGGCTGTGTTGGTTTTAAAACTATATTATCTTATCTGAATATTTCCAAATTCAGCTGCCCGTCTCTAGGTATGTGGTCAATTCTAGGTGAATTTACCAAATGGGTTGGTGAGGTGTATGGACTGAAGGATCTTTGAATGCTCTGTGAGTAGGAAGGAAAAACAGTAAAATAGTTCTGTATTGGGATGAAGGGTGTGGTGATGTGTGAGAGGCGGGAGGCTGGGTTGGGGAGAAGAGCTGATTGTTTACCCCTACCCTACTGGAGGAGTTTACACAAGGCAGAGAGAACACTCCATCTACCCCTCCTGTCCCTGTTGTAATTCGGCCAAGCTCTTAAAGCTCAGCCCTTTACACCCTGGAGGATCCCACCATCTGTATGGGGAACCAAGTGTAGGGTAACCACACAGGGGATTCAAAGCCACTGCAAGGTTAAGATATGTCACCATGATGATTCTATTTGGAGACAGTATTAATATCTCAGATAGTTGTAATGCCCATCAGGGAAATTATTGTCTTGTAACTTATATGTTGTAGTGCCATATTAGTCTGTATCATTTGCATCAGGATATAAGCATTGATTAAATCTCTGTCATGACTTTTATGTACAAATCATATAACTGTATGAAATTGTCATATTCCTCTCATCCTAATCCTGTGATATCATAATATATAAAATGGCACTCGTGTAAATTATGTATACATGTTGTGCAGTAGATCATCTATGCTGAGGATTACACATTAGTGTAAATTCTAGAGCTGAAATGGATGAACAAATCCATAAATATTTAACAAATATCCAAATATATGTAACTGAAAATCAAATGGACGTTATGAATAAATAGTATAGGATCATGGACATAGTGAGTACATAAGCAAGGGGAAAGGTGAAAAATTAAAGTTTTTAGATTCACAGTTTTGCCTCCGGTTGTATGATTATCAAATGGAGTATTACAATGCTAAACATTATAGATCAATGCACTGGGACATATGCCTCGATAGATGCAGATCCAGGCGAGCAGTTATGAGCGACTCAGGGCAGTAAAAGTGAATAGTTTTACGAGCAGCTCAGAGGTTGACATGGTGTATCTGCACTGGCCACACACAGCTCACCACCCCCTAGAAGCACCCCCATAAACCTCCAAGTACACCCTGCCTAACCCCCACAGCCCCTGACCACAATTATTTTATATTTGTCAATAAAAAAGAGAGGGAGGGGGTGGGCAAAAAGAGTAGAAGGTCCATGAGACCAGGGGTAGGGGTGGGTTGGGGTCGGAGCAGGTCCTTTAGCTCACTTGGCCTGAGGTTGAGCTGGTGGTTTACGGCGGGAAATGTGTGTGTTCTAGGGACGCGTGACTTGGCATAGGGAGGGGGAGGGAAGGGGTGGATTGGTTAGCTAACCCTTTAAGGGCAGGATGATGCTTTACGTGTATTGTTGCATACAGGACCGGCGTTTAACTCATTTATGTTACTCATATCATGTCGATCGATTTGGAGTGAATTAATCCCATAGGTTCGGAATGATACATGCATTCAGCACTGATGAGTTGCTCCTCTGGGTTGTATTCATGCGTCATGACGGCAAAGGGCATGGCTTATCAACGCACTATGCTGCCATTAAAGGCTTGGTATTATAGGGGATGTTGGAGGTCCGTAAGGCTAGATGGAGAAACAATTCATCAACCGCAAAGAACATCTGCTATTTTTAGCCTTTTATTTGTAGATAGGTAAAACAATGTGGACATGTATTTTTGAGTGGTAAGCAGGGATAGACACTAACGCTGGCCCGGGAGCCAATGGCCCGTAGTTTTGGTCCCGGGCCCGTAGTTTTCTACAAAATAGCATTCCTACGGGCCCGGGTGGCCCACAGGTGTATTTGGAAACCATTCAAAGAAAGTTTGCCTGACAAATATAGTCATGCAACATATCGCTGGAAAGAGGGAAATGTGCCCAAATTTATCATATTGATTACACTTTTTCATAGATCAATCTGGAATACACATGTTTTTTCTTGAAAAGAAAACATAATGTTGACCATTGGCCCACAGATCTTGGTCCGGGCCCATAGTTTTTTAGAGCTACGGGCCCGGGTGGCCCACAGCTGAAAAAGTTAGTGTCTGCCCCTGTGGTAAGGATTGATGAGTATTTGGGAACGGATAGGGATGATAAGCATGGGAATGGAGGATCAGAAAAATAGGCCGGTTGATAATTTGATGCCAGAGACGGATAGAGACAGACAGAGGCAGACGGGACATACGATCGAAACTGAGCGAGACTTTCTTTACCACCCCTTCTCCCTCTCTTTCCTGAAACACACACACCATAGTAGTACCCTTTGACAGACAACAGTAGCACACAAACTTTAAAAAAAAGCAAAAGAAAAGCTAACAACAACACGTGTAAAAGGGAAGCTGAGGCCGCATCAGTGTGGGTAAAAGTGTGATTAGATACCCTGTTTGACTTCACGGGGCCCTTGTTTTCCGACATCTAGTGTCTAGACTCTGGACAAATAAGCCAAACGTGTAGAGAGGGCAACTATAGTGTGCGGATAGAGGCAGTCAGGATCAGGATAGTAGAGATGTTTTTCATGCAGGCAAACCAAAGCATTTTATCACAGAGATGCCACCTTTCAAGCTTGTACAAGGATCACTGTGGGTTTTTCCCGCTGGAATTTCTGTTTGAAATTAGGTTAATGTCCTTAGAATTAAAACTTTCCTTGAACTTGACCAAACTCCTTCTTTGTGTGCACCAGGGAATGGCATATATCAGATAGAACAAAAGAGCAGAACAATTTAGCCTACATCTTTTGAAATATGAAGTAAATGTATCAATAAAATGAATAAAGGGACTGGATCATGCATACCAAAGAGATGGACTGTATGCTGAGCAATTCCCCTACCTCCGGTTGGTCTTTGAGCTGCTCCCCAACAACACACGTCTACAAACCGAGCCTGCGCCAACTCCTGACAATTTAATCCACATAAGTGCAGCCTAATCCTCCCCAGCGTGAGCTGTTCCCTGATGAAGGGAGGATGTTACCTTGAGCTAGACGAGAAGTAACTCTTCAGTGTCTCCAGGTCTTGTTTAACCCTTTGAGGGCTGCGTAGTGCTAAAATATGCCATTTGTCATCATGATGCATGAATGCAGCCCTGGCGAGTAAAACATTAGGGCTACTTTTAATGCATTGACCCTACTGGGTTGATACACTCCCGTAAGGCGGCATGGTACATGAATGCAGCCCTGGCGATTTACTCGTCAGGGCTGCATGAATGCATTGCGGCGAAGGGCATAGTGCATTAAAGCAGTTTATGCAATCTTTAAAAGGTTAAGCTATTGAAATCAAGTCTGAGAACGCCATTATCAATCTCAATAAAACACATGCAAAAGATTAAAGGTTACTGAATAGGGGGCAGGGGGGAGGGTTAAGGGACGGTAGGTCGTTATACAGTGCAGTAGTATTCAGACCCTAGTCCGCTGTATGGGAAGTAAGGAAAATATATGAAGTGTACAGAATGTGTATACTAAGACCAGTTTTGTATGTGTATGGGATAAAAAGGTAGTGGTTAGTGGGTCTGGGGAATGGCTGTAGAGATGGCTGTGGATGTGGGAGAGGGGCAGGGTGGCGGGGGGGGGGGGGCGTGCGGACACTGCCCACCCTTACATCAATACAACATGTGATTCAATCAGCAATATGTCGGCGGGACGCGGCGCGGCGCCGACGGCCGCAGATAGCAGCAGTCAGCCAATAACACACGCACCTTCCACCCCACCCCACCCCTCAGACCAGACCCTGACCAAGACCTCCATACACCAACCACTGCACCAATCCCACCCCAACCCTACCCTCACCCTACCCCTCAGACCAGACCCTGACCAAGACCTCCATACACCAACCACTGCACCAATCCCACCCCTACCCTACCCCCTTAGACTATCCCCAGACCAGACCCTGACCAAGACCTCCATACACCAACCACTGCACCAATCCCACCCCTACCCTACCCCCTTAGACTATCCCCAGACCAGACCCTGACCAAGACCTACCTACACCAACCGCTGCCCCAATCTCTACCCTACCTACCCCCTCAGACTATCCCCAGACCAGACCCTGACCGGGACCTCCCTACACCAACCGCTGCACCAATCCCTCCCCAACCCTACCCCTTCAGACTATCCCCAGACCAGACCCTGACCGGGACCTCCCTACACCAACCGCTGCACCAATCCCTCCCCGACCCTACCCCTTCAGACTATCCCCAGACCAGACCCTGACCGGGACCTCCCTACGCCAACCGCTGCACCAATCCCTCCCCAACCCTACCACTTCAGACTATCCCCAGACCAGACCCTGACCGGGACCTCCCTAAACCAACCGCTACCCCAATCCCACCCCTACCCTACCCCCTAAGACTATCCCCAGACCAGACCCTGACCGGGACCTCCCTACACCAACCGCTGCACCAATCCCTCCCCAACCCTACCACTTCAGACTATCCCCAGACCAGACCCTGACCGGAACCTCCCTACACCAACCGCTGCACCAATCCCTTTCCTACTCTCTTTTCTTTTTACTAAGGCCCCTGGCAACAATTCGGGCTGCATGTTATGATTCTGTGGCAAATTTAAGGCCATTAGACTATTTACAACATTCTGGGGGCGAATTTGTACTGTGACACCTTGCCTTGCCTGATCCCAACCTTTCTCTCCCTTACTCCAACTGTTGCCCTTCTTACCCTAACTCTTGCCCTCCCTCTACCAAACTTGTCCTATCTTACCCCAGCCCTTGCCTTCACTTACCCCAACCTTTGCCCTCCCTTACCCCAACCTTTGCCCTCCCTTACCCCAACCCTTTCCCAACCGCAGCCCGAGCCCCCTACCCATATATCGCCTTCCCTCCCCTTGCATAAACCTGTCCCTGTGACCCCGCCCCAAGCACCGACCCCCCCCCCCCCCCCCCGCCCTGTCTCAATCCTCTGTCCCCTCCTAGAACCTCCAGGTCCTGCTTAGACCCAGGAAGGGCTGGGAGGGCTTTGTTGATGAGAGCTGAGAGGTCGGTGGTATAAGAACACTGGGGTGAACAGTAGGTAGGTGTTATGGGATCGGGACTGCCTGCTGATATAGGCCCAAGGTAAGTCGCCACATTCAACAAAGGCAGCTGGAGGGGGATCCATTCTTGTGTTATTGCTGTGGGATAATAGCTGGACAGTTATTGGGAGACACAGGAGGAAACATGGTGTTTTCTAGGTATGCAGTAACTCCCCTCTTACTACAGCCTGTTTGCTGGCTTTGTGGCTTGGCAGAAGTGCACTCTGAAAAGGGAAGATAATTGTTAGAACTAGAAGCATGCAGTCCTATAAGCCTTTATCTGACAAATGTAGTTGTTTCATTAATACTCGAATATTTACTTTGATATCGATATAATTTGAATATGTTGTGTCTAACAGGATTTAGGAATGGGTAATTTTCAACAAATGCTTTGTGGGATTGAAACGAAATATTTTTCGCCCCTTTCACAAGAGGGGTCTAACCAGTTGCAAACCTCTTCCTATATGGCTTCTTCTGCTTTAAAAAAAGAAAGAAGAAAAAGGGATGAAATCTGTTTGGTCAAACACCCCCTCCCCACTCCCCCAACCAGAATCCACCACTAACCGGCTGTTGTTAAAACAAATGACCACTCTCTTAGCCTGGTTCAACCTGAGCAAGCTGGCCCTAACTCACGCTTGAACACGTCCGAGCGACATCGCTGGTATTTAGGAGGCCATGACCGCATCACTTCCCCCGTATATTGGGGGGGATTCGTACGCGGTACTCATCTGCACTTTTAATACAACAGCACCAAGCGCACAGGAACTATTTTAACCAGCAACCTTTGGTGCCAGCGATGACGCTCGGGAAACGAGGTCGAGGTGGTGCGAGCTTGCAACCTGAGGTGAAGTAGGCATAGATGCACAGTGCACAGGTCTGCTATCCGTGTGTTATCTGGGGCGACGTGTGACACCTCTCAGCACCCGTCGTCATGGATCTCACGCCGCTAAACCAATATGGGGGCTGTGGACTTCCGGTTTGTGACCACCACTTCCGCTGACATCTGCCACGTGGGACACACGTGACATAAACCAGGCGGGATGTGCTACACCCCCCCCCCCCACCTTTACCCCCCACTACCAATCTCTGCCCCTATATATATGTATATATATATAGGTGTCTAGATTACCGGAAGTGTCGCTCCGCACGTAGGCGTTGCCACCGGAAGTAGGCCTCACCACAAAATAACCAAGCCGGAAGTGACTATGCGGCGCCATTTGCTGTACTAGGTGGGTTGTGCGCCTCTCCCCCAACTGTGGACATATGCAACTCCATTTCCCGTCCGCCGCCCCCCCCCCCACCCCGCCCCCTCCCAAAAACAGACCCCACACTGCCCCCCATCAGTGCATACAGCCCTGCAAGGCGAGTTACTTGCCAGGGCTGCATTCATTTATTATCAGATTATGACCACCAATGACATAGCACATTAAAGCATAATGCAGTCCTTAAAGGGTTAATGACCCCAACAGGTCGCGCCCCCACCGCATTTTTTTTTTTGATTTTTGTAGGGGATCAATTTGCTGAGACACAATCAGTATCTCTTGGTTTGAGGCACAGTTTTTAAGAAGACCTCAACTTAGAGAGTGAGTAGGCTATAGAGTACCATGGGAAGGTGTGAACAAAAAGTCCAAATAGACTCTCCAAAGAGGTAGTGTGCACTAAATACACTAGATGTCACTACCTCTTTTTAGGGTCTATTGGGAGGTACAAAGATGATCATGATTTTTGATTGCACACCTCTCATGGTACCCGAGGCCTATATCCTACTCACTCACCAAGCTGAGGTCTTGGTAATACCTGTGGTTGGAGGTAAGCAGGCTCCCGTTCTCTGCGTGCTACTGTGAGGTAGTGGACAACTGCATTTGGATGAGTACTGAGGCGGGGGGGGGGGGTAACCCTTTAAGGACAACATAGTGCATCATGCCCTTGATGAATGAAAACAGCACTCACAAATGACACGCTATTACTGTATTCAAGCATCATGCAGATACCTTCGAGTTGATGCACCAAGGCATCAACATGATGCAGTAATGCATTGCAGGCGAGTAACTGCATTGGTGCATCATGACGACAATGGAACATTACCTAGTGCGGTATCATGCTGTCCTTAGAGGGTTAAAGCTAAGGGGAAGCGGCGAGGAGATGCAGTAGGAAGGACTAAGAAGGGGACCTTCCGTCCTTCCTGGAGGAGAGCAGGAGGAGGGGAGCAGGAGGCTGGAGGAGGAGGGTGGCCACCACCTAACTTGTTACTGTAATGGTCTTACTGCGAGTGACAGGGGTTAATGTTGTTATTGTGTCCCCCTCCGCCTCCTCCTCCTCTTGGGCGCTCCTCCAGTAGGTGGGCCACAATCCCCTGCTCGGCACCCCACCCACCCCAACCTCCTCCACCTGTAACCATTTGGGGACAGCATCGTGCCTTAAGGTTTCCCATTTATTTAATTATGTCATTGCAATGCAAGAATGCAGCGCAGGAGAGTAAATCGCCAGTACTGCATAGGCGCATCATGTCGATTATTCGGGAGTGTATCGACCCTGAAGGTTCGGTATGATGCATATATGCGGCATTGCATGGGAAGTTACTTGCATCATGCATTAGTGCAGTGAAGCGCTATGTCGCCTTTAAAGGGCCAACTCCGCCCTGCTCCCCCACTCCTGCATGACCACTTAAAATCCATGCGTCGCTTGTATACCCAGTCGGCTTCTCTCATCCGTCCTATTTCCATCCACGTCTCTTCAGCACTAATCCCCCGAACCGGCTGGACTGCCTTGGTCCCACTCCTCACTCATGATTCATTCCATTCTTTCAGTTTAACCCCATCGTACATTTTGAGAAATTGGCCCCGAAGGCCTCGTCCCCCAATGCCAACTACCGTCAGATCCTCTATTTATTAATATCTAAAATAATGTTGATAATACATGCCTTGATGAAAAACTATTTTGCTTCACATTGATGGGAAATCTGGCTGTATTCTCTGCATGGCATATGGGCGATATCCTCTCAGTAGGGGTTATGCACCTGAAAATCTCTCCCTAAATTCTCCTGTCATCTTTTTGGTTTTACCATTGAATATCAGCATATATTACAACATTAATGTAAAGGTATTATGTGTATGACAAGCCTATAGAATCCATAGCTCTCCTCCCTTATAGTCGTGTTGATGGATTGCACTAATTATGAGATATTCACCCAGTGTGAGGCCCCCACCTGATCACTTTATCCATCATACTCCGTCCTTCAGCCACAGTAACAAGGGGCGGTGAGCCATCTAACACACAGACACAGTGTAGATACCATATTAGTATTAGATAACCTACACTCCTATAGGGTTATGCAGTATAACCGCTGCTGTATAATGTCAAGGTGAGGTGTGATATAATATTGTGTTGCTGACCAGTGGGCAGGGGTTACTGTTATTCTTATGAATGTATTAGCCTATCCCGTGTCTAGATTTAGGCACCAGCATCTACACGGGCTTCAACACAACTAGATAGCTAATTAGACTCAACTGTGCCGTTAGTCGTAGAACGCACTATTCTAAATCGTGTCTAACCTCAGACATAATAACACAGGTTGGTTTATCTAGGTTTATCTTCTTTTATTAACTAAATAGCTACAATTTGATTGTCTACGGCAGAAATTTGATATATGTAATTGGAAAAAACTATTTGCTAGGGTTTAAGGCTTCAAAATCAATTAGTCCAATACTACTCTAACATCATGGCATTGTGACAGTCTGTATTCAATGGATATTGATCCCTATTGCGTATCAAAGGGGCATTCTCACCACTCGCACTTAACCACATAGAAGACTAGAACAGTACTAGAATTGTGAGTGGGATACGCTCGGTGATTATGCCACTTTAAATACCTCCCCTATCGTTCCTCCGCCCTGCGTTAGGTTAACTCTCACAGCACCTCACTAAGTGAGGTCACCTTTAGATGTGCAGGGTGAACTATTAGCACCTTAATATACTCAACTGACTATTCAATTTTAAGAGCCTGAAGCCGATTACGGCTGAGCTATGGGAACATTGCAGGCAGGAATTTCTCTCATTGCCTCCCAATAAACAGGAAATATGAGGCTAACGTGGGAGGAGGCGTCCTAACAGGAGGGGGTGTGACACTGGAGTGGGTTCTGCCTCCAGGGTCTTCTTAAGGGTCAGGTGAACTGCAGCTGAGCAGGATTAATGTCCCTCCTCCTGATGCGAGGATTGGATTGTCTCATATTTGACATGGGGGAATCATATGGCAAGATGATTCGCACACATGTTGCCTAATGTGAAGGTGTGTGATGGTCCTATGGCAGAGTCGGTCATGTAGGCTACATGCGTTGTTAAATCACTAAGAATAGCAACTTTCAGCGTATGGGGAAATGCTGATATGTCAATATGAGGTTACGGCATGGAACGATATATTTATTTCAACTTTGAAGGAAAACACCTTGGGTCGTCTTGAGTTGCAGTTAGAAATTGGCTTCAGGGAAAGAGTCACTTTGAATCGGTCCAGATTCAGGCCACACCGTATAGAGAAAAAAAACAGAACGTGAATCGAACAAAGTTATCATCACTTTGTGTCTACGAGTAGTAGCTTAATTACGTATCTTATATTTCAGTAGATGAAACGAGTTTCCCTTCTCTCAGTTTCCTTCTACAACTTTCTGCTACCCCTTTCTTATCTGTCAATGATATTCCTCTTTCCTACCTTATGTCTATTGATACCCAGTACTCCTTCATTCCTTGATTTCTGGAGATGTGTCAACTCTCGACACGAGAGGCGTTTATCAAAAAGAAAAAGTTGAAAAAAGAAATATCAATAAAATAACGATTTCCCATTCAAAAAGAGACCTCCATGTGTCCTGATAAAAAGGAAACGGAAGCCATTTATAATAAAAACCAGAGGAAATTAAATGATTTTTATCTGGCATATCCCTTGCATGCTTCCAATGTGATGGCCTTTGGTATAGTGTTTGATTGCGAAAAAGGGGTAATTAAACGATAGACTTGCATCAGACTGAAACACTAAAATAGGCATATCAGTGTTCACAGTATTGTGAGAGAATCTGTTTTACAGAGGGTGATTCTATGATAATTCTGTGAATCCTTGAAATGAACTCTAAGGGATAATGTTAGGGAGGCTTGGGGGAAAGGGTAATGAGATAAAGGGACCATGGACTATTCCTTGGATGGACTATAAACCAGAGTTAGAGGGATGGAGTAGCATTTTTACCATAAATAGAGTGTATAAAGTCTGAACAAGTCAGTATGAAGTTATGGAGTATATAAAGTTTGCAGGTATACTGGAAAGACCCCCCCCCCCGCCCCCACCTTTAAAGAGAGGTGTCCTACCAAAATAGGGCCGACCCTTTGTTTCTGTACATAATCTCGAGGAGGGGGGGGGGCGATATTCCCCGAAAATATTCACATTCGCAGTTGAACCTGTCATCCGTGAGGCTAAAAAGCAATCGATGCAGCGGTGTGACGATCCCGAAGTCAATTTCTAGGTCCTTAAAGGTGAACATGAGATCAATTAAAAGAAATAATTCGACCCAGTTATGTTCTCAGAATCGTATTTCGCAGATAGCGTCACATTATATGTTATAAATTGGCAGTAGGGGAGGAAGGCTTTCCTAAGTTCATTGACCTTTGGAGCAGAGGGAACAAGAATCTCTTCTTACCCATGGTGTAAAAGCGCAAGAAATCCTCACAGCCAAATTACTTACCAAAATACCCCAGAACCAGTCCAATCAAAATGGGGAAATGAAGGATTGCCGACCACTTCATAACTATTTGAATTATTTAGGGTTGAATTGTTGAAAACCCTGTCTCATTACTGAACAGATTGAAGTGGCTGAATCTGTAAGAAAGTCTCCACAATAACTGGGGATGGTTAATAAGGAGTGCAATTTGAGCTGCCTTCACTTTAATTTGAGTACTCCTATAAAGACAAAGACAAGATTCATTTTCTTGCAGTGGGGCTGAGGGTAGGGCTCCCTCCAATTACAGAAGGGGGTTCCTTGTATGTGCCTGTAAAAAATACTGATTTTAAAGGGCTCAAAGGCACTGCCAATTGCAACCTACCCCACACCCTTCTATTTCATGTGCTGATGACAAAATTGCTGATACATGTACCTGGCCTGTGCGTATGGCTTGTACATTGGTACAGAGTGTTCCTGCTCAGGGAACTCTATAGAGTAATGGGGAGGTATACAACAGAAAAGGCCTGCATGGATGAAAGCATGTTGTTGAAAATATTTATTGGCTGAAGAATCCCATAGTGAATGTAGATTTTAGATGTAGGCTGCTCCTGCCTTTGCTGGAATTTCTGCTTTTCACCTGCATTTCCCTATCAAATTGATGAATTCACTGCAGAATTTTGACCAAAAGTTTTACTCCATCTTGTTCAGCAGCGCATGACATCCTTGGGTGTTGTATGTGGATACAAATTAGAAAGATGGTAATGTACATGTAAATAATCATGGCATGCCCTTCAGAGTAATATTACTAATAGGGTTAGTGAGTTTGGCTATATGGTTACTACGGGTGAGTGGGTGCATAGAGCATAGATGTTGTGGACCGTGCTGCATGTTGTCATGGATACCACTGGCACCACTTGGTGATGCTACTAAAGCCTATTAACCGAACAGAGTCGTCCCAACATGCATTGCGCACCAGGTCCTTGCGGTATGTGTGTCAGACCTCCACCCCCATACCCGACCTTAACCCCACACCTCCCCACCCCTGTATTATTGTTTCATATTGAATGATGTGACCATAGGTCAAAAAGGTCGAAGCAATTCCGTGCCAGGGCTCTTTCCAAATCCTGGGCATGCGCGCTAGTTGAGGTGTTTTGAGCGGCAGCTGATCATAGAATGATGGATAACTCAACTCCGAGCTTCCAACGGCTGCCACGGGAGGGCGCCTCTGGATCTCCCCTACAAATCCAATCAAAACTAGCCAAAATGGAGGCCAGATATTGTGGGAAAATCCGCGATTGGATTCACAAAAGTGGCATGCTTATTTCCTTTTCAAAATGTCGCCGCTTATGAGATTAATGTGGGTGTTTTTCAAGGGTCGGGGAGATTTTGGTTTTGGCGGTAAAAAAAAGAAAGAGAAATGTCGTCTGGGCGTTCTGCGGAAGTGCTGTGTCAATCAGGGCGCGTCCAGAAGCCGTGTCAACTTGATAGAGACACATGGCTCCCCTAGTGGCATGCAATACACGTATCAATGATGGGGGCACTTTATTTCAATGAGAGGCGACCATATTGGTTCTGTTCACTTGGCCTCTTGAGGACAGAAAATCTAAATGCCCCGGCCCTGAGTCTGAAGTGGCTATCCTAGGTTAGTTATAGGGACATTGGTCAGGTATGACCAAGTGCAATTCAGAAATGACTGAGGCAACATATTATTAGTGCCTTATTCAAAAGGCGGCAGCCTAAAACTCATTAAAATTGAGAAGACTATTAAAGGTGAACTGGTCAGTGCTGACCAACCTGACAATATTGACTATTCAACCTAGGTTGGTCGTTTAGGGAGCTAAAAAAAGGAGTAACTTGTTTAGGCACTATATAGAGCAAAGAATATCAGTGTAGACAAGATATTCATCCCCTTACTGTGGTGAATACTTATTCTTGGATGACCCACTTTCAGAGAGGAAACACAATACATCACACTGCCATTAATAAGAAGAGACAGGCATGTTCTGTTTTTACATCATTACATGTGATGTACACAGCACAGACACCCACTGATATAGTCCCTGTAAGGCCCCATTATAATACAGATAGCCCTTAAGGGTTACGCAGCTAAAAATATCATTATTTCAAGAATGTAATATAAATAATCTTATGTGGGGGATAAAAAGACTAGAAAAGTTTGGGGAAAGCTTTTTTTTTTAATTAGTAATTTGTCCGCCTGGTCGTCTAGGATATTTATCTTTATGCAACGGAGAAACGATCTCTAGGTGGATCAGAAGAAAAATATAATGAAGTTAAGTTATATCTGCTACCCTCCTTCTGTCCGACCAGTGTTTGATAGGGTAATTAACCTTTTTGTGATCAAAACCCGAATTATCAAGGATCTGATCAAGGATGTGATTGAAATGTGTTGGACCACGATTGTTTTTCTTATTTCTAGGGATGATTCCGTAAGTCTTTATAAGCATGTTCAAATGATTATGGTAGCCCTACGTATACGTGATCTATGCCGGCATTATCGTTGATCTCACTGTCCTTTGTGATCGAAAAAAATCCCACAAATATCTAAACATTTCTCGCTCAATACATCATGATGATAAATACTCTCGTTCCCAAATCCTTCCAAAGGAAGGCTCTGGTAACAGCCAAATGTGGGATTTTGTTAGGTCTGGGCAACCCCTGCTGGTAGCTTGGAACCAGCGAACAGGAACAGGAATTGGAACCAGAAAGTCTGATGGTAAAATACAGTAAAACGACCATCATACATTCTGGTTCCTGTCCACTGGTTCCAGGCTACCAGCAGGGGTTGCCCAGACCCAGCAAAATCCCAAGTCCAAGGTCATTTGGCTGTTACCAGAGCCTTCCTTCGAAAGGATTTGGGAACGAGAGTAGATGATAAAGGGCATACTCCATTGATGCACTATACGGCCCTTTACTAGTTAAATGTTTTGGCATCTTTTCTTCCTCAATTATAAACTATTTAAATCATTATGGCAGCAGGCTAAGCCCTTTCCTATTCCTTGTAATAGTTAATGGGTTAAAAAATAAATAGACCTTTTTGGGGATGTGATAGGGTTTTGGTCACGACATGGTCTGAGTCGTTTAGAGTCGTTTAACACTAAGCGGCTCATTGCTCCATATTGACACGAGCTGCTCACAAAACACCCACATCAACAATGTGACATGCAATAGGGAAAAGGACCTTAGTGCACCCTGCACCAAGGACCCTTTTCGCAGATTGTGTCACAGTAATTTAGCAAGTGTAATCTTTTAGCGACGTGCTGTCCTTAAAGGGTTAACGGGTTAGAGACTACTACTAGTCATTACAATACTACTACACTGCAATTAGATTGTGAGGGTTTTTGTTCAGTGGAATTCACATTGTATGCCGCTGGATGAGTTGAAAAGGAGAGAGCTCTTATGATATTGGAAAATGATAGTCAGCTACAGATTGCATTCAAATGACGAAATAGGAAGTAGGCAACTCAGAAGTGATGACTCAGCGTGCAAGTGGAGAATGAATATCCAAGACTTTTGATATGAAAAATACACTTTTGAGCGTTTAATATTTGAGATTAACATGGAGCTTAAATACACTACTGAATGGGAGTGTGTAATTGAGAATGGTGCATTGTAAAATAACCCCCTCTTCAAGCCTGTTCAGCTAAAACATTGTAGTACTAGTACTGTCATATCAAAACTCTTCCGTAATAAAACTCCTCTCAGCAATTGTAGTTGGCTGCGCGCGGCTTCAATAGATTGGGAAGCTAGTGTTCCCTGCTAGACGCCAACAATGGCCTTATGGGTAAAATATCGAGATGTCCAGAGCGAGTCTACTTCCGGTGTCACATAGCATTGTTCGTACTGACAGCCGGGGGCCGCTTCTGTCGTCAAAAATGGACACCTGTCTGACTGCCTTCTAGTGCTAAAATGTAATGGTATTTTTCTACTTTAGTTTAGAAATGCTTGTAGAACTGAAACCTGGCTTGTGCTGCAGTTAGAGAGGCTGCTAACTGCCTGTTGCTATGGCTACTGTGTTGGGGAAATGACATTTGCGAAACATGCCGGAGAAGGACTGTTGAGGATTTGTTGCTTATAGAAGACGGTTTTTCTGTTTTGGAGCTGCTGAATGGATGCAGGACTTATAGAGGATAATTGAAGTCTTAACAAAAATACGTCCCAAACAAGTGAAAAAGGGGTAAACTGTGGAAAAGGGACACAGCGAATTAAGGGGATGCTGCTTGTCCCAGCCTTACAATCTATAGTTGCGGAAACAGGCACATGTGAGCTTGACTCTGTCCTCGCTCAGCACCGATGACTGTCAAAACATGCAGTGTGGAAGTGTGGTACCTAGCCTAAACTACACGAGATCAGAGCCATTGCAATGATCTACCTGATCTGCTGATATATTCTTGAACTTGTCGAGACATGAAATGTATTAAGAGGGAGACACAGGTTGATGCGAACGCAAGAGGACTCCAATGCACATGTACCTTCCGATTCTAAGCTGGAAAAGCCTCCACAGAGCCAAGGCAAAAAAAGGGTTATTTAAGGTAACATGGCAAGAAAATGTAGGGTCGGTAGTTCGGATTTTTTTTTAAAACTTTTTTTAAAACATGAAAGTACTAGCCAGCCGCTTCAAAGACCCTTTGATTGACCAAAAAAGGGTAAAAATACAAAAGAAATCCTCAAAATTGCATAAAAAAAACCTGTTTTGATAAGGTCGGTCGGGTGACCTGAAACAAACCTTCTTTCTTTTGGCCCAATGGTATAAGTTGAATCCCCAGCTGAGCAGGCATCTGTCTACCCATCCCTTGGCTATATGTTAGCACCAGCTCATGGTAGGTAGGTTGGATGGGTTGTGTGTGTGTCTGATGGAGGGGGGGGGGGTAACAGATTAACTGTCAGGAACAGACAAGGACCTGTGCACATCTGTTATTGTCTGGCTCTACTGTCTGGTGAACTTGTAATGTAGGGTCTAATTTAGGCTACCTGGGAGGAATAACCAGTTAAGCACAGCATAGTGCTTTATTACATGTATTACCATGCTTCTTTGCTGGCATAATGATCACAAAACGCTGTGTTGATGCATCATGACAAATGACAATAATTGAATACATGAACATACAGCCATCATGTCCTCCATGCATTTGGGCACCTGGTTTTATATGGAATTTTGAGATATGAATTTCCTTAGGTAAAGAAAGAATATGATAAAATACATCCATGAATGTCTATGAAGGGCACCTAGAAAAACAAATGTCCAAAAATAACCAGGTATGAATAATGGACACAAAAAGAACCACGGGTTCTCTAAATATTCAACACTACACAGCCAAAATTAATCTCATTTCAAGAAAATAAGATAAATAAACTCGCCGGGCGTACAAATGACTAGTTTAAGAAAAAAAATTATCTCAACATTTAAAACTAGTCATTTGTCTGTCAGACAAGATGATTTATCATTTTTTGCTCTGCAAGCTACATGTTGTGATGTTGTTCCATTCCCTTGATTTGATAGAAGCACAGGTCGAGTGTTTAACTCAGCCCAACCCAGGTTCTATATAGAGCATTGCGGCTCTCCCTTACCATAAGGACCATACTATACACAGACATGGCCCCCTTATACCCTGGCCAATACGTAAGGCCTGTCAGCATAGCCACTAAAAGTATCTCCGCTCCCGCCGCCTTGACGAATGGTAGGCTACACGGAGGTCAAACGCCCCGCCACTTGGCTTCAGTGAGGGGTGGGTCGGCCGTGATGTAAGCCCTTCTGTCAGCCCATATTAGCCCCCTCCAGTCTCCTCCAGCCTCCTCCAGCCTCCTCCAGTGCACGGCGTTTAACCTCATCAAAAGTTGCCGCCACCTGCTGCGCGCGCAACCCCTGAAGGACGCCGCCGGAAGCATGTCGCCCCCACTTAGCAAAGGCCGCCGGGAGGGAATAAAGGTCAGCCACGCATGACTGACGCTGGTAGGCTCCATGTCCATCGGTCACTGCCTCAACTCGAGGCTATATGGCCACTGCCTCGAGGCTATGTGGCCTCGGTTCTATAGCCCTCTAGCGGCTAGTGTAGGGCCATGAAGTGGTTGGGATGTGGGGGGAGGGGGGTAGACTGATGACCCCCATTGTGGTCGGAGTACATCCGGGAATGCGGTGGTCACGTGGGGTCAGCCATTTTTTTGTACGTCTGACTTAGCCTTCTCACCCTAACCCCCTCCCACCACCACCTCTACCACCCCCAATGACTACATTCTGCTGGTTCCCTACCCCTTCCCTTCACTTACACTACACCCTCTTGCCATGCGCCCAGAGTCTGCTCGGGCGGAACGCTGGGACCCCCGGAAATAGAGAGTTAAATGCTGCGCGTGACACCTCCCATACACCAACTTTCGGGGCGGCAAACGGGGCGTGCGACACCGAATCCCCCTGGCGGCGCTTGTTGTAAATTGACATGTCAAGATGGCGGAGGGACGCTGGTGCCCAGACGGCAGGCGTTGAGCAGCCATTGGCGCTGATGCCCGGCGTCTTGAGTAGCAGACGACATTTCTCTTCATTTTTCCCGCCAAAACTTCCACTTGCTTCAAATGTCGTCTGCTGACCAGCAAAATGATAGAAACTTTGAGGAAAATTGTCAGACGACACCTTTTCTAATTCCAGCTATGCTGTTTTATGGCAGAACGGAAATAGGAAGTGGAGGCCCCATGCAAGCTGAGATAGGATGTCGGTTTTGGTTTAGGTGTTTGTCACGGAAGAGTTAAACAGGCCGGCCCTAAGCTGATTTGTCGGCAACAAGTTGACTTATAACCCACAGCGAAGCAACCACTCATACAGATGCCTATAGGCTAAACTGACCAGGCACCACATGTAAGCTGGTACCTGATTGGCCGAGCGGCCTTTGTTACCTAGCTTTTGATTGGTCAATATGATGGATGCCCCCCCCCCCCCTTGGAGTATAGATCGCTTCATTAGTTTCCATTAATGACTCATCGATTATGGGTATTTTCCCCAGGGTTGCTGCCTCATGGCAGCATTGTTTGATCATTGGGGTAGGTGTCTGTTAGACAATGTCTGGTGATCTTATAGGCAGCGATATTGAATGTTGGTATCTTAGGAGGTAAATACTATCCAGGGGCCCACTACACTGATATTCTCACCGTAGTCAGTACTGGCTAATGACTCAGTCACCAGAAATTAACCTAGTCATTTTCTGGGTCCCTATACAATCACCGTTCCACAGTTAGTTTAAAGTCATATTTTGTTTTGTGTCAGTCATTTTTGAATCAGCTCAGTTAGTCATTCTGACCATGTCCCTATGACCTGTAATAGCCACTACAGCCTAAGCCCCGGCGCATAACGATTATTAGTGTATGGGTCTATGGTATTTTCTAAGGTCGTCTCAGACATTCTGTTTAAAGCTGATCTCTGACATTCTGATCTCAGACATTCTGTTAAAAAAACTCAGAGATCAAAGACGCATATTATGATATACCATTGTCCAAGCGTGCATACAGTATTTAACAGATAAGGGAAGGTGCATTGGTGTGGCGTACACTCTAGACAATGCCTTATCAGTAGGAGCATCTAAAACTAGCATTGTCAGGGGAGCATGTAAAGCTAGCATTGTCAGGTCATGTCCCTCATTCATCATGCTCCCACTATTAGATCAGTCAACCCGGGTTTCTCAATGTGACCTTAGCTGCCATTGGCTAATCCCGGGCATGCGCGCGGCCATCTTGCTGCCAATATTACTAATGCTCGTGTGACGTGAGGGCATTTAGTAGACATGTTTATTTGGGGAAGCTCTATTTTGCAGGAAAGGATGTATTCTTGTCTTTGAAAAGACAGTTCTTGGGGAATAGAAGATTTATATCCTCTTCGCTCGCAAATTAAATGTAAATTAGAATATATTTTCTTAAATCAGACATACAGATATTATTAAATACCAGAGCATTAATGCTTACACCAAAAGCTTCCTAAATAGCCCTATTTTTTTTTATTGAATCCCTAAAAATTGCGAGTCAACCCTATCTTGTTGTAAAACCAGACATTTTGGCGCCAACAGATATTGAATGGGAAATTTGCAGACGACAATTATTAGAATAAGCAGACGACATCTGACTGTTCAAAACAAGTATCTATGGTAACCAGGAGTCTGCAGGTGGCCGGCAGGAAACATATCCATCCCTTTCCCCTAAGCTTCCCCTCCCCTCTACCCCCCCCCCCCCACTCAACCCACCTCATAGACTACAGTCACATGGGTACTTACCCTCAAGGCCAATGTCATAAATTCACCAAAGTAAACGACTCCCGAAATTAAATTGATGCCCAACCAAAAGTAAAACAGAAGAGCAGTTGCTGCATTCAGCCAGAGGGGGGTAACACAAACTGAATAGTCTACTTTGGTCTGCTCTCCTGTCTCCTGCCCTAGGGCTTCTGTAGAAATGAGATACTAGAGCTTCACAACGCCTCCAACCCTCTCATATTGCTCTCTGTAGCAGTAGTACTCTAGTAAAATATACTTGGGTGACTTTTCAATGGCCTGAGGGCACTAAATCTGCACGATACTTGTTTGACGGTTATATTGTAGAAAGTCGTAAATAAGTTTATATGCCGGTGGGAACATTAGGCGGGAAGTGTGTACACAGAGAGAAGAAACCGAGTCAAAAGGGAGTCCAGGCTTGCCTCCAGAATGACTCTCTTTTCTGACTCTCTTTCTGACTCTCTTGATAAACCTGACTCACTTAAAAGGGAGTTTTGTGACTCCCTTAAGAGAGTCCAGGTTTTGCCTCCAAAATGACTCCCTTTTATGACTCCCCGCTACAGACAGAGTCCAGGTCTATGCTGCAACTCCCTTTAGAAAGGGAGTCTAGGCACAGGATGGCTCCTTTGGAATAGAGAGTCATAATTTATAGGTAATTCCTACCCCCTAACCCTCTATATAACCATTTCAATAGCTGTCTCCCTAGCTGATGTTTCTACATTATGTTGGTGCAATGCCTCACAAGGAGGAGGGATCTCAGAAAGATCCCTCAGAGCACATTAGTTAATATACAAAGGAACATATAAGCTTATGGGATTTAACTTTCTCATGTTGCTACAAATTGGGTGTCTATACCTTATACATCATGCTTATGCTACAGTTTTAGATTAACTGTAATTATTTCATAAAATGTAATTCTGACATTACATGTTGATGCTACAATGATATACACGTATCAGCATAATTATCAATGTCACAAATAACATGGATCTAGAGATCTGAGCATGCAGAATATTACCATTTTAGGTATAGTGCTACCACTTAACTGTAACCAACTGTTTGACTCCCTTGGGGGAAAAGGGAGTAGGGACCCTTGACTCTGATTAGAAACAGAGTCAGATGGCTTCTTAACATATATGCTAGATGGCATTACAGTCATTGTACAGTAGTGTCACCTAGTGGGTTTCCTATTTCCGTTTTGTATGCTCACCTCTGTGACTCCCTTAGGGAGTCCAGGTAACCATTGACTCACCTCAGCTGACATGGACTCTGTTTTATCTAATTGAAAAGGAGTCAAGGCTGTTAGAAGGGGGAGTCAGACAGTGTGAAAAGTGAGCCAAAGGGACCCTGGCTCTCTTTTTATAGCCTGGACTCCCCTTGTGACTCGGTTTCTTCTCTCTGTGTATATCTCAACCTTATATGAAGGCAACTTCTATGATAATTGTAATTTTGACCGATTTGATGCTATTTCTTTATGAATTAAAGCAGGGGATCTCTAATGCAATTTTCAGTTCAAGGCATAATTGATTGTACCTAACCCCACTATTTGTGATGATTTAATTAGTAATGAAATCGGCCAATCAAATCAGCTTAATGATGGTAAATTATGTTTTTGTTAGGGAAATCAAAGCAAACGGTTTTATTCGCAAATTACATCATCATTCCCAAAGTCATTAGTTTTGCCGTTTTCTTTTATCTTTTTATTAGATAATCATGTGAAAGTTACATAACGTTTGATCTGAATAACATTTTGATTCTATGTCCTGTTATCTTTTAGGTGAGTCTTCCAGTTTCCATGATAACTTTTGATGGATAAGAATGTGTGATAGTGAGTTTTACAGGTAAGTACCTTTTTCCTTCTTAAGAAAATAGATTTCCTCTAATCGTTAGGCCACTGTAGGCTATTGTGTACCTAGTGACGATTAGATGGCTCCAATTGTGAACCTGTATAGATGGGGTTCTCTATGAAAGTATATCAATTAAGGCTGTGTTGAAGTAGGCCTGTTTGTTAGTAGTCATACCATTGGGACTGTAGTGAGTTGTTTAAGTAGTGTAGAGAAAGGAGGTATGTTGAAGAAGACTTACATGTGAGTAGTATAAGGAAACGGATCTTTAATGTAAGTAGTATAGGGATACTGTATGGGACTCTGTTGAGGGAATATTGTGTGGACGAAGCATAGAGGAATGGGGATGTGTTAAGTGAGTATTGTGTGTAAGTAGTATAGATAAGTTGTGATGTGTTGAGGGGAAATCGGGTGTGAGTAGTATAGGGAAATGGTGCTGTGTAGAAGGAGTCTTGTATGTAAGTAGTATAGGGAAATGGGGCTTAAAGTAAGGAGTCGGATATGTAAGTAGTACAGGGAAATGGGGCCTTGTTGAAGGAGCCTGACACGTAAGTAGTATGCGGAAATTGGACTTTAAATAAAGAGTCTTGTACGTAAGAAGTATAGGGAAATGGGGCTTTAAGTAAGGAATCTCGTATGTAAGAGGTATAGGGAAATGGGACTGTGTTGAAGGAGCATACACGTAAGTAGTATTGGTAAATGGGAGCAAAGAATCTTGTACATTAGTAGATTCTTTGTATGTAAATAGTACTCATCATATTTATATGGAGAACCCATCATATTTTACCACATCCTTGAAAAATTTCAAAGTAAATATACACTCAAATAACCCAAATCATTTCAAAGTTTTTATATGAATTCACAGATCTGATGAAATAAGGAACATGTCTCAATGAAAGACACTTAGTAGTATTCCGTTAGTGCCAGATAGTCATGGTGGTGCTGTTAAGGGTATTGATCCAGTGTCAGTATAAGCATTGTACTGTCACTATTCAGCTAGCCCGTAACAGTACCATTCAGGCACCTTCCTCCTGCTTACAGAATCATTAACAGCCCTTTATTGCTTTTTTATCAATGTGTAATTACCCATGAGAGAAGAAAAGAAATTACACCTTGCCCTTCGCCGCCGCTACCACCCACCGTCCTCGACACCCTCCCTTTGCACCCACCTCATTCTACCAACAAAGCCTCATACAATATAAGGAGCCCCCATCCTTTTATCAACTTTTTTCGTGCAAGCTCTTTATATTTTTTTTCAGTTTTTTTCCCATTTCTGTCGTTTTCGCCTCGTTTGGCACCAGTTACAATATGGCTGTCGATCCATCCGCGCCATGCGTAAATCAGTTTGGTAACGGGCCTCCAGGGGGCGATGGTGTTGGCTTGATTAATATAATTAATCAATTATATCTATGTCGGCCGCCTCCCACCAGCGCACTCGTTAAGAGGGGGCTTAAATCCAATTACGGCAGTGGGGAGGCTACGGGGCTGCCTCCCTCTACCCAGGACCAATTAAACCACACTGGCAGGCACCCCATTTCCCTTGGCTTACTTTTTAAATCAAAATTTAAAAAAGAGACACTTGCTTCCACTATCACCGGTATATGTATGAAGGGTATATGTAAAAAGGTGTCGTGAGATTATATTTTAAGAAGCGGGTGGTCTCCTAGTGCAGTGACGTCACTACCGGAGAAATCATGTCACATGACTTGAAAGATCCATCACAGGATGGTTTTAGGGTTACAAAGATAACTGTCGGTGTTTGTACCTCAGGGTTTCATTTTTCTTCTTGTCATTTCCTCAAGGCCTCTCTCGCTCTATCCTATAAGATCTATGCATGCGATTATCATTTTCCTTTGATTCAAGTTAAGTTTAATGCATGGTGATGTGGCATTAAATGAGCCCTAGTAGATTTTGTATCAAATAATATAGATGATAGCAGAGTGAATCTTTGTTAATCAGGTCGATCAGGGCGAAGTTAATGCCAAAATTGAAAGTAGTCAATTCCTGTAAGTAGGTCGTCACTGCATCCTTTAAAATGGTATTTATCATTATCTAAATATCTTTTTAGCCATAGCTATTCCCTTTTAGCTAAAACTCAAAGAGAAATTCTGTCTAACCCATCAGCGAAGTACTTCCTACTTTCCACAGATGTCCCTGTATCCGTTTCTAGGAATCTCTCCTCTCAAGACCCTGTGAATAATTGAAAGCGCCTCCCAAATTTAAACGCCAATTGCCTTACATCTTACCCCCACCCCTCCTACCACTAGCACCTGGAGTAAGTAACCAGTGGGCCCCCAGGTCCTCCTCCGGCCTGACAGGGTGGTAAGGACCCTGGCCATTTCTCTGCTTTATTCACTTGTTAAAAGATATGTTTCAGATTACCCAAACCTACCTATAGCAGAACAGGGACCAACCCTAGGATTTGTCATCAAATCTGGAAAAATGAATTTAGGCTATTTTGTGTCCTTGGTAAAAAAGGAAATAGTTTTGAAATACCCACCTACTCTAGATTTTCAGCCCATGTTACCTGAAACACACCATTTATTCATTTGGCCTCAGGATTATGCTACAGTATTTATGGGGAAAGTTGTGCGGCGGATCATTCGGTTTTGTATTGGATCGGTGTTTATGGCCCAAAGAAAGAATAATATACTTTTGTGCCAGTGAAAGATATTTGTGGATCAACAAGGGAAAAGGGACCTCTGTGCGGGATTTTTAGTACCAACCTTAGCCACCAGGGGGCCCCACATAGCCAAAAAGAACCAACATATAGTAAAAACTTATCTATACTACTTTTTGACGTAGAATATGATAGGCCACATTAGAAGATTCCATCTTTGGTGAAAACATTCCGTATTTGGAATGGAAAAGAACGTTTTTGGGCTTAAATTGGTGTTTTTGCACATGTTGTTGCCATGGAAACATGCTTTTTCATTGAAATTTGAAATTTTTTAAAGATTGATTGATAGAAGGCCCCACAATGATTTCTATGCTGAAAACAGAATGTAAATACCATTTTTAGATCAAAAGCTGTGACCAAATGTTTGAAAAAGTTTAGATATTTGGTAATTAGCATAATTGTGGTAATTAGATAGGAATATCTCTAAAACAAAGTAAGATAGAGCTTATCAGCATTTCAGATTGGACAGTGACCACACATATTCAGAGAGCCAGTACTCAAAAACTAGATGTGGTACCTGATAATAAAAGATATCAATGTAAAGCTTATGACATCAATTTTATTATTGAGATTTTACCTTGGAGGACCCTTTTCCCTTGACTGTCCACATTTGTAAAGTTGTTTTTGCTGTGAGAAGTCTGGGTGTGTTTTTAAAGAAATGAATGCACACGGAAGTATAAAATGCACTCCAAATGAGAAGAGAGGATGTGTTTTAAATGTGTATGGTGGTTTGCCAATACTTCTCCATGTAAACCATGTACATGTGATGATTATATACGAGTCGTTTTAATCAGAAAAGTGTTTCAAATAACAGATTCCATTGAACGTGTTTGTGTTCCCATTTATACAAAGCAATCAAGGTATGTGCATAAATACTTGTATTTATAGTATCTGTCCACATAAAGGATCAACTTACCTGTGAATACCCCTCTACACCCCTCCCCCTATCCCTAGAGGAGGCTGCCTGCCAAGCCCTGCCAACCATCTGCCAAGACACGGTCACAGCCCCTAGGGAAACAAGGCCTTTGCCAATCCTAGCCTGCCAAGGGGTGCAAAGCCTTGCCAACTGGCGTAAATATCCACTCTGAAGAGCCTGATTGTTTGTTATTAGTTTCCGATAGGAGACCTGTGCCATGGGACAACCCCTTCATTGTAGGACATGTACCTTGTCAGCAGGGGCTAGGGGTGGTGGTTGTGTGGACATGGCAGGGATTTGGATAACATTGGTTTGGGGGGTACAACTGTATAACTGTGGGGTTCTCTAGCGTTACAGTCTACTATTTACTAATACATGGGGGAGTCACCCTCTGGACTAGTCAGTAGTAGCTCTTGTTGGGCATTAATCTTTGACCAGTCCAGTCCTCCTCCATTGACCTGTTTCCTGCTGGAGGGCCAGCATGCTCAATCCTTCCTCCCCTCCTCCAGTACATAGATGATTCTACCCCAGCCATGGGACGTTGTACATTGTATCTTTACGACATCGACCTTTTAATTGTGATTTAGAGCACCTAACACTTTTGCCAACATTATGCATGAATACAGAACTGGTGAGTAACTCGCCAGTCCTGCATTCCCAAATCATATCATATCAAACATACCAGGTTGATACACTAAAGAGTCGGCTGCATTATGATGAACATTAACTTTGAGGTATCATGTATAGTGTACATGGGTTGCATGCAAAGCTAACGTCATACCCTGAAAAATGGACTATTAAAAATGAACAACATAGACTGATCCTGTATTGATATAACCTTCTTACTGCTATATCATGACGATTAAAACCATATTGGACGCCGAGATCAAAATGAAGGATACAGTGTACACGCACATTTCCATAGATTGTAGAATGATGATACAGAATTTGTGAAGGGGTATATTATCGTCGTGTAATAGACAGTTTCCAATGCAGATTCACTTCCGTGATATGAACCTGGTATCTTTACTTGTTGTTTTACTACTTTGGGTGTTTATCGGCCGTTCTTATCCCTTTAAGGGGGACACAGTGCTTTAATGGGCTACCTCCCTGCTTGGCATGATACATGAATGCTGCCCTGTGAAGTAGACACACACCATTGATGCAGCATACCGACCCTTTCGTGGGTAAAAGGGTCAGCATGATGCTGCAATGCAGTATATAATACTCACCAGGACTGCATTAAGACCATAATTTACCAAGGGCATAATGTTCTAAAACACTATTCAGTTATAGAGTTAAAATCCCTCTTCCCCTATCACCAAACCCTCCACAGCCCACACTAATGCACACATACCCCCACTTCCGCCCCTCCCACCCCTGGTCAGACGTCAGGCGGGTGGGTGGTAGCCGCATCCTGTCGCAGTGCATTGTGGGAGATTGGCCGGTCACGTGGTGTGATCACATGACGTGGCCGTGTCACGTGGACAAACACAGGATGCCCGGATGTAGGTAGGGCGTCCCAGAGAGACGACCGTGTTAGGTAGTGGGGGGGGGGGGCTGGTGGGGGGGGGGGGTGTCAATCAGATCCGCCTACCACCACCACCACCCCTCACCATCCACCACCACTTTACCAGAGATGCCACGTTTCCTACTTTGTAGGGATTTCTCCTATTTTTTGCCATGCTCCATGCATTATGTCGACCCTACGAGGTTGATACACTCCCTAAGGGTTGGTATGATGCACCAATGCAGTGTTAAGGTGCATGGAAAATGAACACAAGCATTGAGCCACCATGACGTCCTTGCATTGAAAGAAACTGACATATAATACCAACTGATAGAAGTTAGTTGTGTGGCCACCAGACAAGCCGTATATAACATCCCGGAGTCAGCTGGCATCTGAAGTCCTATAGATAACAGTGTATAGACTACAGTGTATAGATCCGTCACTGTGTTACAAAACCAACACAGAGAAAAGAAACAGAGTCAAAAGGGAGTCCAGGTTGCCTCCAGAATGACTCCCCTTTTTAGGGGAGACCAGGCTGATAGAAGGAGCCTAGGTGACTCCCTGGCTGACCTAAACGAGTCACCTAGGGGAGTCACATAGCTGCCTAGCTCACCTAAGGGAGTTACATAGGGACCTGGGCTCCCTAAAGAGGGGAGTCATCCTGGAGGCAACCTGGACTCCCTTTTGACTCTGTTCCTTTTCTCTGTGAACTTACACTGTCAGCTTGTCCCTGTGTGTGTATCTGTGCCCGGCTCTGTAGACATGTAGCCCTACCACCTGCACCCCACCCCACCCCACCCACAACCACACACAGACAGACATTTATGCAGGATACACCCCCAGCCCCATGGTCAAAACTCTATAGGCCATCTGCTCCCAGCCCGTTCAGGCCAGCATGCCATGATGCCTCAACTATTTAAGGAGTTACTGTCATGATACAGGCTTTTGAAAAAAGGGAGGAGCCAATGTTAAAAAAACTCTCACCAAGATATGTACATTAAAGATATTCAAATTTCGGCCCAAAAAGGGGGGCGCACGCCGGGTCGGCCGCCCCCCAAATCCACCCCTGATAATTGCACAGAATTGTGTATTATGCTGACCCTTAGGTATTACGACTGTCACCTCTCCTGTTTACCGCGGTCACCTCTCCTGTACATCACTTAACACACACATTGAGGGCCGCATATTGCTTCAACTCTTTCCATCTAGCTAGTACTTTAACACTGATTAATGCACCAACTGGTCAAGTACTGCTAGTGTATCAATGTATCATGAGGAGGGCATATTTGGTATTAATTGTTATCATCCTTAGCACCACTAATAATTATTTTGAAGAGACATAACTATAGTATTATATGGTACGATATGGAAGGAAATTACATACAGATACTAACACCCCATCCTCACCTTCCCTCCCCTCTACCTCCCCTCTCCCCCCTCTCCCTTCCCTCTCCCTCCCCTCCTCAACAACCCACCTCGTTCCCTTCCGATTCCCCTACCCCCTCCCCTCTCCTTCCCCTCTTCAACTACCCTTCTCTCCCACCTTCTCCTTCAACCACCCTCCCTCCTCGACCACACACCCCCCTCCCACCCACCCCTCCCCTCCTCCAGACCAGGTCTAGGCATTGATTGTGACAAAGTAACAAGGTCCGGGCCTGTCGGCGACTCAGACAAGGGTCCGCTCCTTGTGTGTCCATACCACAGGGGTATGAAGACCTTCTATACTAGGACGGACCCTGGAGACCTCTCCGCAACCCACACACTAAGCAGGACAAGAAATAGAGAGGGAAGGGGAGGTATGGAGGAATATAGAGAATCGTTATATAAAAGGGTATTTGATGTATTGGGAACAGTCTAGAGGCCTGACTATACTATTGCAAGCTTTGTCTAGACAATGGCTTCCATTCTAGAGTAGACGTGTATGGTTGAAGGAATCTCCGCAGTTTATCTTTTTATTGATGATAGATTACGTGTCGAGCTGAAGTAGTAATCTACATGTTTTTACTAATTGTTCTGATATAAACCATTGTATCGGAAACCTAGGTATATATCAATATTACTTAATGCCTATTTCTATGAGCGTCCCCGTGATAATCCCCATGATAATCCACCTCCTACTTTAGATTAGTGCCAACATCAACTTAAGTGGAGAACATCCCCATGTGGACTGTCCCTACATTAACCCTTTAAGGACTGCATAGTGCTGTAAAACATCATGCCTGTTGTCGTCCTGATGCATGAATGCAGCTATGGTAGGTCAGTTTTCCACGCTAGCACAGTGCTGATTCTATAGGATTGATACATTCTCAAAGCATAGGTTTGATGCATTAATGCAGCCCTGTTGAGTAGACCAACCAGTTTGCATCCATGCATCATGATGACAAAGGGCATAACACACACTGCATGCCATGTGGTCCTTAAATGGTTAACAGATAAGAGCCCTTTACACTGGCCCTCCCACGTGGTCAGTCCCTTCCCCGGCAGAGCCCCCTCACGTCCTCCCCTCCTCAGCCTAGACTAATGCCATACCCCATTGTCTGAACTGAGCAGTCGTCACCAGCTCCTGAGCACATCCCGAGCTGCTCCCCAGTGGATGTTATTAAGTGGAGACCCTGCCTGGAGTATTTGCTTGATGAAGCCGGCTGGTATTGTTGCATTGGCTGGGCTGGGCGTCCATCAGATGAGCTGCTCGCTGGTTTAGGAGCAGCTCCCATAGCTGCTCACTGAGGCCATTGTTCGCATACTGAGCAGCTCAGTCCGCCTCCTACTGCCTGTCCTGAGTAAAGGGGCTTCTACGTAGGAGGGAGGGCGACAGAGGAACTACTAACCCTTTAAGGGATGCATAGTACATCAATACAGTATGCCTTTGGTCGCATTGGCGATCAACTGCCAGGGATGCATTTTAAGCATCATTCTGACCATACAGGGTTTATACACTCCCGGACGTTCGGAATCATACATACATACAACTCTGGCGAGTTGCTCGCCAGGGCCGCATTTATGAATCACGACGACTATGGGAACAATACATTAAAGCACTATGCGGCCCTTAATGGGCTAATGTAGAGAAATGGACTGCTGAACGTGCCAAAGTCTCTCTGTCTTGTATAGAGCACATTCTAGCAGGCCTGATTCAGAAAATCTGTATTGTCTGTCTGTATTTCGTGTTGTATGTCACATCCATATCCTGCTTGCCAGGGCAACATATATATATACATGTAGTATGTATATTTATAGGGAGTCGGTTGTCTTGGGGGAGATGCTATCACCACTATGTCATGGTGTTGCTATGGATACTGTGAAGATTGTCTTGATCTCCACATGATTTAGTATCAGTGTACCTTTCTTGTGCCCCTTGTCTTTGTGAACCTGTTTGTTATGTCTTGACTACTGGGGCCAAACTTTTTTCATACCTCGGTCATATGACACTCTAAAATTCTTCCTGCAACCCAAATTATTTCATCATAACGGTTAAACACTCACATTGAATGGCATAGAATACTGCCAGTCCTACCATCCCAATAATATTAGGTCAATATATATTTCTCATCTGATAATTCCCTTCCTATTGTTGCCCCTACTAGTTGAACCATAACGCCCTATCCACACTGGTTACACAATAGGCCAAGCCACAATTTTATCTGCGTCCTCGAACATTGTCTGCCATAATTGACCTTTCCATCATTAGCCTTGACCATGTAGTGGGGTCAGTGGCAAAACTAACCCTGTAGGATCCGCATACTGCTGTACGACATTATACCACCGATCGTCATGATGCATGAAAGCAGCCCTGACGAGTTTACTCTCCTGGTCTGCATTCATGTATCATGTCGATGTTCCGGGAGTGTATCAACTCCACAGGGTCGGCATGATACATGAATTTAGCACTGGCGAGTTAATGATGCACTCAAGTATCCTGACTACGGCATTTAAGCATTAAGCGGTCCTTAAAGGCCTAAGTGCCAGGGGTGGAGCATGTAAGTGGGGTCATCAGTTCTCTAACGAGGTAAAGGCTAATGAGGCCGGGTTGGTAGAATTAGTCCGGATGTGACCAGAGATACGTGCTTTCTCCATGCCCCCAGGCCCTGGTGACAGAGTCTATAGGTCTATACTTATGGTCATTAATAGAGTAGATGCTCCTAGAGTTGCTCTTTTTTTCTTTTATTGAAGTAATAGCAACACTTAGATTGTACTATTATACGCAAACAAAGAGGTAATCATGCTTGAATAAATACTGATTCCAGTTTTCTAGCTCAAGCTGTGTGATCGACTCTAGGTGAATCTACACTATGTGGTTCTTGCGTATTGCTCTCAAAGGTTGTTTGAACCCTGCCCCGCTCTTTTTTTGTCTACTTATGATCAACCCCTTCCTTAATTTCCCTTCTCATTCCCTCCCTCTCTTTAACAAGTCCCGTATATATCCATCCCAACGTTTCATCTTTCTGTTCATTACTTTGTTATTAAGTGCCTCTCTGTCCTATCTGTTTTATCCTTGTTATCTGATCTTCTCCTATCTGATAAAGGTATACCCTAATAAGAAGAATTTTCTCAAAAACTAGGACATGTCGGAACGGGATACGTTTACTTTATTCATAGCAAAAAATGAAGTCTTCTATAGAATCTCTGCATTATTTCCAAAACACATATCCCACACATCGGTTTGTTCGCAGAATTTGAGAAGTCTGTAATTTCACGTGAGTTGTATACAGTTTCACATAGAATTCAAGTCTTTGGAATTCAAAGGAAAGAGTAAAATACAAATAAATGAAATATAGGCGGGATTTACTGTCTGCTGAAACTATGTGAGTGAGTGAATGATTCAGCTTTCTTCCATACGGGGACTTTTCTTTGAGCCGCTCCAGGAGCAGCTCAGCCAAGTCAGTGGTGTATCAGCAAAAGATGTCCCCCACGATAAAGACACAGTCAGCCATCGCAGCCAATGGAAAACTCCCTCCACCGCACGAGATCTCATCACTAGACGAGAAAACGCGAGATATCTGTCTACATGACGTGTGGGGACGTTATCTGAAGAAACAGTGGGGATGGATATTGATAAGGGGTATCACTGGTCTTATCAGACCCTCCCCCTGCTGTCTATATGGATAGGCAATACAAATACATGACAGGGTGGGAGACAGATGGAGTTGGCATTGTTGCTGTTGTATATAGAGAGAGACATAGCTGCAGCAGTGTAGTCTTGTTTGTTAGATCCAGTACAGTAATATTCTCATGGCTGCAATATTTGCAATGTTATTGCCCTTTCCCTATGTATATTGCCATCCACCTCTCTCTTAGATTAAAAGACAGTGCCTTTAATGTACATACTTCTCATACCTCACGCCAAGTGTTACTTATACCTGTGATACACATTGTAAAAAATACCATGCCTTCATACATTCATTTATGTACAAACGTTTACATGGAAACTATTAACATTGTATTTTACTACCTCATTTGTATTGTGATCCGAAGTCCGCTAGTCGATGGTTGCAATAAAACTTTTTTTTAAAGAAGAAATATATTCCACTTGTCCAGGCATATTAGTCATCGCAATCCAAATAAAACTAGGACATAATATTGATGTCCCTATATGGGCTTGATCATGAGCATTAAGTAACCTACATTAAACCAAGTGCACGACCTTCCTAGCCTAATCAACACTAATCTACCAACCTGGTCACCCCACACCACTATCTCAAACATTCACCCACCCACCCTCCTACCATACCATGCATAGTCCATACTATCCTCCTCCACCCACCCACACCTTTCTCCTACCCTAACCCCACCCCTCACCTTACCCAGCATAAACCACATAGATAACACCAGCTGATACGGCACTGGGTGATTTGTATCACCCTGGTCTGATTGCACCCTGCATTATTACCAGATACTATCACATGTCTGTTATCTGCTGGTAGGGTGCTTCTTATCAGCCCCTATCTCATAGGTCTAGGTCTGCTTCTTCCTTGTCGCCTATCTGCCTGATATTAATAAGTGCCCTGGCTAAGTGTTTTTTCCCTATGATGTAGGGGTTTCTGGTGGATGTAATCCTAGAAGCCTAGATAACTGTTATTGGGCAGACAAAGTTTGTGAAGAATCTTTCCTGAACCTCGAGACTTTGTGTTCCTTTGTCCATATAATGCAGCAATACAGAGTTGGCGAGTTACTCATGGATCACTGCATCGCAGCACCATGACCATCATTTGGGAGTATAATCATTATCAAGGCCGTAGGATTAGCATGATACAGGAATGCACCACTGAATAATTGATATTCTAGTCTGTGTTTTTTGTATTGGGGTTTGTATGATATATCAAGCTGATTAGTAAATTGGTTGCTCGAGGTCGTGATGCCAAATGGGCTTGTCACCCCCTGGGCCAGCAAGACACAGCTGGCAATAAACATACCTTACCTATTCCAAATCGTCTTTTACTATTTTCCAAAGTCTGATTGGAGCGAACTATATATGGCGCTGGTTTGAATGTTTTACATCTAGATATCCGTCGTATAGGCCAATGTAGTTTAATACACCTGATAGGGCCATTCCCGAACCCCATTTCTCAGATAGATATATAATTCAGCTATGTCACCTTTCTTACTTTTGTATCCCATCAGCGGCCACATAGTCAAGACTACAGTCGCATAGAACCAGCTCCAACCTGAAAACCCTTTCCCACCCCATCCCGCACCCCCTCCCCATCACCCACCCAAACCCACAACCACCCCCCTGTGCAAACATGATCAGGCCTTGTACCACAGACCGTCAAAAGCTTCCCACTACTTCTGTGGCCACCACCACCACCACCAGACCACCTCCCCTCCCACCCACACGCTGGTAGTAGCAGACAAGCAGAAAGGATGCCCAATGTGCCCAAGCCTGGAGCATCCACCCTGCTTGGCTGCTCACACGCTGGTGCCATACCCAACCCCTTATTCAGTTGTTCACAGTGTGTACCCGGGTAGAGTGGGCTGCCTGGTGGGTGGAGGGTACGACAAACAGAGGCACAAGTAGCAGGACAGGGGATACACAGCGGGTGGTGGCAGGATGACTTTGACTATTATTGTTGCTTCGACCCACCACTTTTCTGTACATTGTGAGAGGCTCAATAAATCCACGTTCAAACTGAAAAAAAAAATGGGTAGCAAGGGAATGGTCATTATTTCACTAGGGGGGGGGGGGGGGATTATTGGGTCTTTTTGGCACCCTCGAGAAACATCCTTCACCCCCCCCCCCCCACTGTGCCTCACAATTCAGAAGGGGCGAATGATTATCGTTCTGAACCTACCATTTTGAACTATAATTTATAGCAAGCTGAAAAATAATCAGAATAATGTTTGCCACCCCCTGCCCCGCCACAGGTCCATTTACATCCCTTGTTCTTGACCATTCCATGAAGGTAGAAATGACATTGAAATTGGGAATTATGTGTGAAGTGCAAGGTTCATGGCATGAGATGCATGTGTGGTTTCAAATAGATTTAGTTCTTTTCTACGCTAGAATTATATTAGTGAGAAACCCGGAGGGAGGGGGGTTTAAATAGGATGCTGAATAATATTGAAAATAAAGTAGATAGTTTGGTAACAGGGATGCGGAGAATGATTATATGAACAATAATTAGTTAAGTGTTACTTTTAAAGTAGTGGAAGGAAACTTGGTCGTGAGGAACAGAAAATGAAGTGAGTGAGGAGGGAATCTTGTCTATAGGTTGCACCACAGACCATGGGATTCCAAACTAATGGAAATTAGAAGTAAGTCCAGATATGGTAGTACTACATTAGTCAAACTGACAAAATGAAATCAAGGAATCTCTCCTAGAAAATCCAAGTGAATGGTTTGGATTGGACTGAATGGCATTATATGATGTTAAAACAATATACGCGGGCTTAAAGCTGAAAATAAATAGAGATGGCATGGCCTCATTGTAACATCTAGGTTTCTCTTGGCTAGGCAGTAGAACAGGGTTGGGGCAGGTTGGACACCCCCCCCCCCCTCCTCCCATCGCCCACCACCCATGCATTGAACCACTACTGATAAGTAGTACATTGTGACAGGGATTTGTCCCAGGGGGCTGGCCTCCTCCAGGGAATAGGGACCCTGGAGGAGAGGGCCGCTACTCCCCATAGGGCAGGTACAGCGTGGTACAAGTAGGTTTTATGACAAACCAGTCGGCAGATATTGGGTTACTGAGTGCCTCAATTGGTTTTGGTAGAATGGGGATAGTGTTAAGGGGGCACCTTGGCGGCCATGCCTCGAATGGCGATGAACCTGCCGATATGAGGCTCGCGACATGCCCTAATCTGGTGGGAGTGTAAACCATGGCTCTGTAAGGGTTTATTGGTTATCCCTATAATGGCAGCATACTGCTTTAATGTCCTTGATCGACATGATGCTTGAATGCAGCCCTGGTGAGTAGCTAGCCGGTGCTACATTATTGCATCATGTCGACCCACCGGCAGTGTATCAGCCCCGCCGGCATGATGCATGGATGTTGCCCCGGCGAGTTACTCGCAAACACTATGCCGCAAAAGGCATGGTGTATGCGACTAAAACGAATGACATGATCCACTATGCGGCCATTAGAGGGTTTATTTGATGGAGAGGGGAGGGGGAGAAGGGAAGCAGGCAGCGTTTTATTCCCGATAAGGGTTGCCATGGAGGTAACAGGGATGGGTTTATACAATCACGGGTAGCGTGTAATACGTTTAGAGGCTATTGAGACAATAGGTCGTATTTGCATCTCATCGTAGGCTATAGGCGTGCTCCAGGTTGTCTTTCTATCAGATGGAGTCTCTCTCACTCCTCCAGAGGACCAATTCTTTCCGATACTTCTGATGGTCTTTACATCCACAATTTTACTATGATCAATGTAATTCATATCATGTATCTACTAAAATATCATGACTTGGGGATAACTCTTACATGCACACAACCTCCCCCACACCCACCCATTAAAAAATGGATGAAATTAGGTTCGCAATCAATTACTTCTAGGGATCTCTCCATAGTACACCGTTGTGTATCTATACATGGATATCATGCAAGGTTCATCTCAACCCATACAAATGGACACTACGTACCCCACTCATGGATATAACCAGAAGTGGACATGCTTCCTTACAACCCATACTGCTATATATACACGCCTGGAGAACAATCCCCACCCCCTCCCAGTACCCCTTCCTCCAGGGGCCGCCTTCCTCCTGCTGCTTGCACTGAGTGTGACTTGAGTACCCCTCCTTCAGCCCTTCTCCAGGCCCTGAGATGACACCCGTCCCCTCAGCGTCCACCCCGCCTCTTTGTTGTCATGGAAACCATTGTCTCAGGTGGGGTGCCATGGCAATAGGTGACTCCCACTGGGGGGTAGAGGGTAGGCGTTTTTTGACTGTTGTTTTGCCGCTAGTCTGGCACCCCTGGTGTCTTGGCCGTTAAGGGCCGCGTAGAGCTTTAATTAATGTGGTGGGCTATTCGTCGACATGGTGCTTAAATGCATGCCCGACGAGTGCTGCATTCAAGCGTCATGACGGCCCTACGGCGTTAATAGACTCCAGGGGAGCATGATGCATATAGCTCTTGTGAGTTGCTCGCCAAGGCTGCATTTATAAGTTTGGGTTTTTAAATGATTTTCATCATGACGGCAAAGGGCGTAGTTCATTTAAACACCACGCGATCTTTAAAGGGCTAGACCCCTTTAGCATCTCCATCCCTGTACCCATCCATCATTTGTCTATACACATGCAAGCCGTGTCCTTACTGAGGGGAGACGCCCTATGTAACTGTAGAACTGGGAGAGGAACAGTGTTAAGGAAAGAGTGTCTAGGTTGAACATCAGAGGTGGAGGTCATTGTAGGAGGGGCTTGGTATACTCATACTGCATATTATGTGGTCATTGATATACAAGATCTTACATATGGCCATGAAGACTGCATACATAATTACACCATAGTTGACATGGCCTGACTGTATTTTACATACATGCATGGCTGTGTGTTGACGCGGTCCACCGAGCACACTCTCCTACTGCGGGTGTAGGTCAGATATGATATGCGTGACTAGCTGCATGAGTGTTATACGCCTTGGACAATAGTAATTATCCATTGCACCTTGGACAATCACCCTGTCCTTGGCTTATATCACTCATACAGCAGGTCACTTGTATCATATCTACCACTTACATGAAATGGTGTTTCATAGTACCTTGGACACTATAAGAGCCCAGTTCCAAGTATAAATATGTAAGAGATCGGTTCTAAATATAAAAACGATAGCAGAATTATGCTTTCACAGACAATCAAATCAGGGAGTGAGATACCCATGTGTCGAGTTCTCCATTTGCGTTGTGATACCTTGTATGCTGTGAGCAGCTCGGTAGATAAGAAGGAGCAGCTCAGGGTAAGGTAAGACATGTTATTGCCCCAGGCGGAGCAGATAGCGGCTCCCCCTGTTGACACGCCTGTAGGTGACCTTGGACCCCATATACATCAAATGTATAGAGATAAGAGGCTTTAGATAAGCTGGGGATAAAGGTGGTGGGTATAGTGGGTTGGAGGAGGGTGGAGATAGAGGGGTGCCCTAGGGAGATAAAGGTGTGGCCTGTGGAGATCCAGTGCTGGCCTCAAGGCTAGTTGCTAGTGGTGGTACAAGTAGAACATGGTACACATTTTAAGTACTGTATAGCCTTATACCTTGGATATATATGGATCTAGAGGGCGAAAAAAAGATGGGTAACAAACCCTTTACGGACAGCAGAGTGTGTCCCTTTTTGAGGCATTAATCATAAATTCAGCATAGGCAAATTACTCTGTGTGATGCTGATTACACAGATGCATCAATGCAGTACTAACTGGCCAGCTACTCACATTTGCATCATGGTGACAAATGAACTTGAAGTATTAAGGCATCATGTCGTCCTTAAAGTGTTAACATTGAATCTTAAAGGCATTAGTCTACCTTTATCCCTTGTTCATATGAGACAGCTGAGCCCACTCCTGATTATATGTATGAGGAGGGGCGGCCAGGGGGCAGCTTTTTAAGAACTGTGTGCATTGGATACGTGTTAAGTAGGCAAGGCGCATCTCTATCCACTGCCCGACAACTGGCACTTTCCCATGCACTTATCATATTTTCAGTATTATACTTGTATCCGCCCTAATTCATAGATTCTAAATCCCCAGGGTCATATCTCAGTCTTTATGAGGATGAATGTACCCTTTGAGAATGAGCACTCGTGAATTAAATTAAGTAGCTGGCATAGAATACAGGTGTATTTTAGTCAGTTTAAAACCCCGCTTTAATATCCCGATCATTCAATAGGGTTATTATCCAACCGCTTATACAAGACTGCCTATTTGAGAGCATCCTATAGCTCATTACTTAATTTCAATGCCTGTGTATCTCAACCCAGGCTTATTCGAGCTTATTCGAGCCAAGGACTTATTTGAAGATCGGGAATTAACCTCTTTTGGCCCTACAATGCAGGATTTTCACACAGATTGCATTAAGCTACAAGGAGATTAGTGATCAAAGGGTTTTCAGCGGGCCATTATAGTACATTGTATCTACCACTTTTCTAGGCAGACCTAATATACCAAGCCTCCCTATATACATTTAGCACAACTTCACAATCCCAATTTAGGTGTTTCATATAAAGTACCCAACTCTCCAAGCAAAACCCCTAAATCCCCTTCCCATATGCATCTCCCCACTTACAAACACCATTTAGGGCCATGCAAAAATGGCTCACCCATTGCCTTTCTCTCGTTAACCAGAGCCAGAAGGCTGCTTTTGTGGGGGTCTCCTCTTCAAAGTGCCTGTCTGATCCAGGCCTGTAGCCCGGGCAGGGTGGCCATGACAGTAACAGAAGTAACTGCCCTTTTATTGGCTCATATCCTGTAAGGTGCTTCATGGAATGAGCCTAGCCAGTGCAGTAGGATTGCTGGCCTGAGGGGGGATATGGCTGTATGTGAATGGTTTTAGACATGGTCCGCTGATGCATGATGCTTGCTTGGGTGATTATAATGGCAGCACTTCTGGTTGTCTGTGTGTGTGAAAGAAATGGGGACCTGAAGTGATTGAGTTGGACGCATTTTAGAATATGATATTTCATCTCTAAGGTTTATCGGGTGTGTTGTAAAAGTAAAATGATACTAGTGTTTGTATTGCAATGTATCCTATATAGGTATGGATGCCAGCAATTCTGTGCAGTGTTATCGAAAGTGTATCAGCATGGTATTCAGATATTCCATGATATAATAAAATTATATCATAGCAATTAAGATAGTAATACGTGCTGAATGCTAGCTAAGTGCAAGATGAACATGTATGGAGCTCTCACACACACTCTGCATTAAGGCCATAAGGGCTGCATGTCACTTTAATGCATTGTGCCCTTTGTCATAAGGTATGAATGCGGCCCTGGCGAGTAACTCTCATCATGCCAACAATGCATCATTGTGCATCCTGGCATAATGTATCAAAGCACCATACGGTCCTTAAAGGTTAATTCTCAACTGTTCGTGATCTCCACCCATATGTTGCACTCGTACATCTAATTCAACTAGGGTCAGTGTCCCTGTAGCCAGGTTATTCCCTGACCATCTATACTTAAGAATACTTTACATGACAGTTACCCTTTAAGGACCAAGTGATGCCTTAACGCGTCATGCATATTTTGTTGTCATGATACACAAACAGCGGCATTGGTACATCATGCCAACCGCTTGGACGTGTATTTAACTCAGGGCTGTATAAATGTAGCCGCCGCGAGTTACTCGCCAGGCCTGCTTTATTGCATTATAATGACAAAACGGCCTAATGTATTGAATCAGTATGCTGCCCTTACAGGGTTGATTAGTGTGATGTGAACATAGTAAGACACCTCTGGCCCCCATTGCAGTCCGTTATCTGCAAACAAGAGACCTGTGGTCCGCTAACCAGGTGGTAAACACGCACATGGGTGGGGCTCGAATTATGTCTGTCGTCGCCGATATATTTTATGTATAAGGTATGTATATAGTATCAGCATTTTAAGTACCTTAAGCTCCCACCTTGCGTATATAAGGTCCAGGCTACCGGTCTTTTTGCCACTCCCACTCAGGCTTGAGGGGCAGCAAGACTTGGGGCTTTAACCGCACATATTGATCTTCTATCAATATAGCTGGGTCCTTCCTATTATTCTTGATTCCACCACTATAGTTATCTTTTCAAATTGATCAAATGTTTTCTGTATAAGCGATAGTAAAGGAAGGTGACTCCATATTTGCATCAATGCCAGAACGTCGCTCTAACACTTTTTAGGGAATCTATTCGATACATATTCATTGAATGGACAAAACATAAAGTTAACCCGACATCAGCCAATGTTGTCAAAAGACTAAGAAGTAGGAGTTAGTAAAACCACAAATATAATTTAGAAATCCCTGATAAATCTCTTCAGCACCCTTTAAAAGTATCAGATTCAAGTGATGGGTAATGATCATATGTCAATCATGGCAGTAGGGGCTTATATATATATGTTGTGTCATGGTAATCATCTATAGAGGTCTGGTGCATGAATCAGTATGCTGCCCTTAGAGGGTTGATTAGTGTGATGTGAACATAGTAAGACACCTCTGGCCCCCATTGCAGTCCGTTATCTGCGAACAAGAGACCTGTGGCCCGCTAACCAGGTGGTAAACACGCACATAAGTGGGGCGGGAATTATGTCCGTCGTCGCCGATATATTTTATGTATGAGGTATGTATATAATAGTACCAGCATAAGTACCTTAAACTCCCACCTCTCCTATATAAGGTCCAGGGTACCGGTCCTAGTGCCACCCCAACTCTAGCTGGAGGGGCAGCAGGATTTGAACCTTTAATCCGACATTGTCCAATGTTGTCAACTAGAAGCTAGTGCAACCACAAATATAATTTAGAAATCCCTCATAAAGTTCTTCAGCAGTCTTTAAATGTATCAGATCAGTGATGGGTAATGATGATATGCCAGTCATGGCAGTAGGGACTAATATAGGGAGTATGGTAATCATCTATAGAGGCCTGTTCTAGTGCGTATAATGGCTGAAATTCCATAGCAAATCAAGTATGGGCTCTTTTAACCTTTTTTAAGCCTCAATAATCGTATGTACTAACTTTAGATACCAGGTTCTGCTATGACAACTAAACTGTGACCAGTATAGTATCTGGTCGTACAGCTCGTGGTCAAGTCCTGACCACCCCCCGCCCCCCCCCCCCCCCACCTACCACCACCACCATCAGGTGCTTAACCATAGGACGGTCCTCCAGCCTCCTCCAGTGGGACTGGGACACATTAATAATCCACACCAGAGGCACTAAAAAGGTTACCCCGGCCGGGCCTGCTTCTGTATGGTGTGTACATGATGTACCGCCCTGGGTGACACGAGGCAGGCCTGGCTGGGGCGCTCAGTGGAAAATAGGTAGTCCTTTACTTAACCATCTGATGCCAGCATGATGCTACAATGCTTTGTGTGCATTATCTGTTAGTGTTTTGATGCACCATGCTGTAGAGCGCTGCAGATTCGCCGGCGCTGCGTTAGTGCATCGTGATGGCTTTCCAGGAGTATCATGAATCAAGGATATGGTGCATGAATGATGCACTGGAGAGTAGCTGCATTTATGTATTATCAAAAGAGCATAGCGCATTAAACCACCATAAAGGGTTATTAAAGCAGAAGCCAGAGTCGGTTCCCAGTTCACATCATCTGTAGGGACAGAGGTTTTTGTAGGAGGACAGTAGCCAGGACACCAATGTAGTTTGTTTAAATGAGTTCAGAACCTCTACTCTGTGAAATAGTCACTGCCACTGGGAAAGTCATTGACACCAATACTGGCCTCTATGCTGATATAGGCAGTGGCAGCGCTGATAGAATGAGGGCCTGAGATCCATTCTACTCTGGGGTGTTAGACAGTCCAGCGTTAACGTTTCTACCTGTAGAATACATGTGTGAAAATGGAATGGGGCTTATGTTCTAAGCTACACCTTTTATGGTATGGTTCTCAGCGTTAGGTAGTGCTCACATCCTGGAGCCTAAATCAAGGCTATAGGCAAGGACGAGGGAGTGGACTTCCTGTCAGATGGAATTTATCAGCAATTGGTGTCGTTTAGCATGTGCACTGTGTAGGGAGGGGGGAGGGATCGAGTTGGGAGGGGTAATCTTTCTGTGCCCTCGCACGAGGCTCGAGTGCAGTTTTTTGGTAGTGTTCTTTTTAAAGAAAGGACGAAATATCTGCCCTCCCCAATAGTCCGCCGAACTCCACGTTGTTAAAACCTCTCAAGACTGAGAGGCCATGGAAATGTGTTAGATTGAATGAAGGTGCTAGTACAGTGTGAATTGAGGACGCCCGTTAAAGCCACCCTGTTATATGGCTACTCTGACTGTAAAGATACCCCCAGCGCACACCTAATTTTCCACCACCGCATGTCTTTACAATCTTACTTTACATTAGAGGTAGGAAAAAACACATTAAACGCATTACTATTTACTTTCTTCATTCATTGCTTTTATCAATGGGTTTTGGTCAACGTTTTTTTTTCTGTTCTGTTTTTTAAATTTCCGGTCGTTTTTGTACTTTAATTTTAACATGGCATTTCTCTTCCCTCTTTTAACAGTAAACTTGTGTATATAAATGGCTGTTTTTGACGCTATACAGCCCATGCACCCCTGTTTTTGATTACCTAATTTATTTTTCTCCCCCTTGGAGACAAGCGGCCATGATTTACTGGGAGAAGCTGCTCCAGTAGACCACCGGAAGTCGTCTGCCATACCGGAAGTGGCTCTTATATGAGCCGGTGTCTCATGAAATGAAGAACTTCCGACAAGAAAAAAAAGAAGAAAGGGAAAGAGAGGGAGGGCACAACGGAGATGATGTTAGTGGGGGGGGGGGGGGGGGTACATGTATATAGCCCGAGAGGGATTTTGGAGGAATGGACCAAGGCAAATAAGAGCCATGTAAAATAACAGAAGGTTAATGTTGGGATGGAGGTAGGCAAACCGGGAAAGGAGAGAGGAAAAATTACAGAAAGGGGATTCGGAGGGACATAACTAGTTTGGTAAGGAGGGAAGGGGAGGTATCTAATGTTAGGCCTCTGTATAAGTATGGAGGGAGGGATAGGGCTAATCCAGCGTATAAGTGAGGAAGGGGTAGTGGCAAGAATATGGACAGGAAGGAAGGGAACGATGTATAAGTACAAAGACATGGAGCTAGTTGAATTTAGAATCAGGGGAAGAGATACAGATACATTGTAGTACTATGGAGTGATATCGAGGGAGAAATACGACTCTGTCTTTGGAGAAGTAGGGAGGGAGAGATAGGGGTAGTTCTCTAGGGATGGAGAGATATGGTCTACAGGAGTAGGGTAGGGAAGCAGGGTGGCAGAGGTAGGATAGTGCTACGTCACGTCAGCCTTGTACGGGGCCAAGGTTGACATGCTGTACCAGAAATGTGCATTATTTAGGGCTGCCCCTGAAGCCCTGCCCCTCAACTACAGATAAGTCAACACCAGCGCCATCTGGCCAGCGCCGCCCCCTGCGCGCATGCGCCGCTCACAGCCTGGCGGTCGATTGACTAACTAAGCACCTACATCCGGTCGCAGGTGGTTGTGGGATTGTAGGCCGCTGGGTTTCTAACGAGATCTTTCGGGGCAGGCCGGGGACGATGCGCGCCGGGCATGATGGGATAGAAACTAGAACGAGGCTGTGGATGAAAACCGGAAGTAGATGCTGGCGCGTGATGCATGGCGGTTATGAGGTCGCCATGGCTACCATATGAGCGGGCAGATCGGCGGGAGGGTGGGAGGGGGCAGGACAGGGGGGTTTATGTTGTGTATAAATCGTACAGAGCAGGTGCGTCTTGTAGACCGGAAGGAGGCGTTTAGCCGCATAATGCGCGCGCAGAAATTAGATTCATAGTGCGGGGACTCAGAGGACCCTATAGTGTTGCTGTGTGTGTGCTCTTAATAGGTGCCCTTTTCGACACTTGGGTCGTTTTTCTAAAAAGAAATATATGCCAAGCTTACAATTCCAAACTGATGCCATTTCAGATATCAAAAGTCAACATAAAAAAAAAGCATAAACATTATGTATCAGTCTTATGAGAGCCATATATAAAACCAATGATAAATATGTATATTTTCTTAGTTTAAAAAAAAGACATTACAGGTAGTTCGAGCTAGAGCAGGGAATATTTGCTCATTAAACCTACACAATCCCACTGTACATCCCTGAGATTTATATCTACAAAGACCACAGCAACATGTCCCATTCCCCAGAGAATAGGCAGTTTCTTCTGATGTTCTACTGATAAAAATGATTAGAAATGAGAAGTTGTCTCTTGCTGCCCTGCCCAGGCATGCCTTACTAGAGTGATGGATGATGAGAGTTTAATTAAGGAGAAAAATAGCAAACCCCAGCCGCTCTGATTATTCATCTTCTAACTGCTTGTGTTTGCTTACTGTTAAAGAAATGAACAGATGGACAATCTTAATTAGCGTGAGATAGGATGAGAATACCCAAGGGCCTTTGGCGGAGGGTGGATGGCTATATTAGAAAGATAAATAGATTTTTAGTCCAGTGCTGTGATGACTCTTTGCTTTGTTATGCTGTGGGAAAACAATGTTCCCTGACACGATCATGATTTCAGATTATATTCGAAAAATGTAATCTTAGATGTTGTGATATATAAGATAAAAAGGCCTTTTGACATTAAGATTGGGGATAAGTTCCAAGTTCTGACAATGACATATTCTGAAAATATATGTATGAATTGTTTTTTTAATCCTTACCAAATGCGTATGTCTAATTCTTTCTATTTCTCTTTTATTCAGGTACGTAACATTTAACCCTGGTTACTTCGACGGAAAAGGTATGGTACAGCCATTATTTTAAGGTGACATTAGATTTCCTCATCATGATGCATGAATAACACACCCCATTGCATTTATGCATCATGCCTAGCCTAAGGAGTCAAGACCCTTCCAAGGAGTTGGCATGATGCACCATTTGTCGGCGAGTGATTAGCTAGCTCTGTGTTAGTACATAATAAATACACATGGCTATAGAACATCGAGGCTGCATGAAGTACTTTACCCTTTCAGGGCCACAACGTCTGTTAATGCATCATGTCCTTTATGATACATGGATGCAACCCTGGCAAGTAACTCGCCAGTGCGGCATTCATGTCGACCCTATGGGACTGATACACTCCTGTATGTTCGGCATGATGCGCCAATACAACACCGGGCTTCATTGGTGCATCATGACAACATCATGACAGCATATGTTGCTTTTTAGCTAAATGTCCTTAAAGGGTTGACCACCCCCCCCCCATACCTTACACTCGCCTGGTCCCTTTCTTACACATGGATGTCCTACCCTGGAGTGTTATCACCCTGTAAGCTACCCCTCAGCCTCCTCCTGTACTTGGTAATGGGGCTTAGTGGTTCCTCCAGTGCCCCCTGCCTACACCCTGATATACACCCTGGAGGACTATTAGCCGGTATTACCTGCACTCCCTAACAAGGATTAGCCCTGCCCCTCCCCCTACAAGGATCTCCTAGGTCAAAGGTCAGACAGTGCAATGGTCACTAAAACCTGAGCTGCTCATTGACTTGGTAGCTATGGTGATGAGCCGCTCCAGTGGTGTAAATGAACTTCTTGATACTGCTGGGGCCATAATAGAAGGAGGTTGTGTGTGGAGATGGTCCTGCTTAAGTTGTTAGGTGTGGGGCCTTGAGAGCAATATGGCAGCAGTTGTAAAGTTGTATTAGCAAGTCTGTGAGCAACTGCCTTGTGGTCAAACTGTATAACCCCTACACCTGAAGCAATGAGCTTCTCCAGTTTAACCTCATAGTTCAAGGAATATATGGATTTCTGCAGAGATGAGAGACGATGTATTGTGATGTATATGAATAGGTAAAGATGATATGAGTGGGTCAGATAACACTTGTATACAGAGTCTGGTCTGCTGCCCCTGTAGTCTAACCATGGCATATGGGCAATGCTAATAAAGGGGTCTGCAATCCTACTTGTATCAAAAGACTCTCCCATCTCCAACTTATCCCTCCTTACATAGTCTGACATCTACCCTTTTATGCCTGTGGCCATACTGGACTGGGGACCTTTGATCTACATTTGGACGCTATCTGCAGGTAAGGTTTACTAGAATACCCTGTGTATACGAATACTGAAGATCTGCCGTATAGTAGCCACCATCATGCAAGTGCGCGGAGTAAGGAACTGTAACTGATTGTCACTTTATCACCTGATTTGAGAGAGTAACAGATCTCTTCTTCTCTTTGAAACCAGTATATAGTATGGCTATACCTTATAGCACCTCTTTGTGCCTAAGATGGTATACAGACAGAATAGTGTATCTTTATGTAATAGATATGCACCTAATGGATCCATTGGGCTATAGATGAAAGATGGTTCTGACCCATATCTGATTGTTGCCCACCTCAAAGGTGGAAGATCAAACTAAAGGTGACCTTTTTGGTATTAAATGGAAGGATATGTGATCTTGTCAGTGTACTAAGAGTGGTTGCATTTTAGGTGTGTAGTACAGCAGAGCTATTGGTTTCAAACCTTGTAAAATGACATTGAACCTCTTTGCATAATTAACCTGATTCAAATAGGAGTAGAAACCTTAGTAAGTAGTTTATGTCTGTCAGCACCCATATAGAGTAAGTGGCCTAATTCAAGACAGGGTCAATTCTGATGAATACATTATTTAACCACTACCTTTTAACCAGGAACAGGGTCTATAATCAGATGATATAAATGTATACTATCAGTGTGTCGTAAGTAGTTAATGCCCGGAATTAGGATACTCTACTCCATAGACATCATGGAGGAAGAGCATGTAATAGTAGAAAGACTAGTAGATATATAGTCATGTGTATAATTACAATGTGATATCTCTTCACCATAGTACAGTCAACTCCCTCTAATCCGGACACCCTTCGGACTTTCCAAAAGTGGCCGCATTAGAGAGGTGGCTGCACTGGAGGGAGTCAATGCTAAGTCTATGGAGTACATGGAACGCTAGCTTAGAGCTACAAGTGTTAATGATAATCTCTTTTTCATAATTGTATTTAAACCAGTAGTGCCCAGAGTAGTGTGCAAAAAATGTGCAAGTATAACAGGGATTTAGATGCTGGTCATTATGATATTGAATTATAATATATGACAATTAAAATGTGATAGCTAAAGAACTTATTTGACCCCCATCCCCCCCCACCCCCCACCCCTCCGGCCATCATCTCCTAGTCAGTCAAGCAGAACATGAGCGGGATGTGTCAGGTGGGGGTGTCCCACAGTTGGGGAAGTGAGGTGTTAAAGCTAAGCATCCGCATACCCTACCCCCCCCCCTAGGTTGCTCTCACACATTTACCCATGACATACTGTACTGCAGTACCTGTGGCTACTCCAACCTCCCCCCCCCCCACCCCTCCAACCCAATTTCATAATAAATGCTGTTTCAGTGAGCCTTCACGTGCACAGGCCGTCACCTCACCTGTGTCCTCGCCCCCTGGAATCTGTAGGAGGGGGAGGACTTCTGTTTGAAGCCTGTACATCAGACAGGGGAGAAGGAGGTGTGTGTGTGGGGGGGGGGGACGGAATTTTACTGTATATTGGAAAAGAGTGTATTCATACTGAGCAGAATGATATAAAGAATAGTTAGTCTTGGGAGAATTGTTTGAGGGTTTTTATTATCTAACGAGCCCTAACCCAGATATTTGTATGTTTTACAAAAATGGCATTTATGTTGTTTTGCATCCAAACTCTTCAAGTCAAACTTTCACTGAATTATTCTACAAATGGCCGCATTAGAGGGGGTAATTCCTCATTTGGGACTGCAAAATCGGTGGCCGCAGGGCGGGGTGGCCGCAATAGAGGGGTGGCCGCTGTAGGGGGAGTTTTTTACATTAAAATAAAGGGGGAAACGATTGGGACTTTCCAAATATGGCCACATTGGTGGGGTGGCCGCTATAGAGGGGTGGCCGTTAGGAGGGAGTTGACTGTATATATTTATATAAACCCAGACACCCCCACCAGACAGCATCCTAAGCCCACCCCCTAGCTATCATCCCTAACAGCCAGTGACCTAATCCACCCTTAATCCTATTCAGGGCCAATCAGTGCTCTTCATTAATACTAATCCCTACTACGCCTCCCCCTCCTACTCCTGCCCCTACCTCAAGCCACCCAATCTACCCAACCCAAGAAGGGCGGACTTGGTACCATGGAGGAACAGGCTGTAGGGCTACACATTAACCTCTGGGTGAAATCCTGCTTGACCTTGAGGGTTGACCTTGGAATGACCTTGATTTGACCCTGGAGGGGAGATCGAGAGGAGCTCTCCTCCAGGGTATGTAGAGTTGATCTGGACCATCTGGATGAGCCAGGCTGGAGGAGTGAGGTAGAGCTCTCCCTGCTGGGGGTTGACCCCCCCCCCCCGCTTACCAAGCAGTGGGTGACAAAGAAGGTAGAAGCAGCTCAGTAGGAAATGGCAGTTGTCAGATACCGACTTTGACAACCGAGCAGCTCTAGAGCTGTACGTATACGGCTTAGACACATTGGGGCATGAGGACTGCCATATTGGGATAGAAATACCTCCAACAGCCATATTGGATTTGGCATAGAACTATGGGCAATGTCTTCTCTGCCACCTGCGATACCACAGAATAATGACAATTGATAAGACTGTTAAAGATGATAACCTGAAACCCACAACTATCATAACTATTTCCCTGTTGTCTATGGTGTGATGTAATGGGGTTAGTCTGATTAGTCTTAGCCTGATCAGGGATCACCCAGAATGCCAGGTAGATGAGGGGGGGGGGGCAATAATTTCTTAACCTGTCTCACCCGTATAGATCCACATGTCAATGTTTAAAAAAGGCTTTATGATAGTTAAGAAGAATACATCAAAGGGCTTATATTCAGACAGAAATGAAAAGTACTAGTAAAGCGAGTGGCTGGTTCTGGACAATAAGACGTTAAAAGGCAAAAACTGTGCTGTACCGATCAGTCTGTAGCATTTGCTTGTTTGCTATGTCTGTATACATAAATTATTCTAGTCGGCAAACACTGCAGAAAATATGAACCTATGAAGACAGCTGATAAAAGTCCCCATCTAGTGAGTATCATACAAATGCTGAAGAAATGTGAAGGGAACCTAGCAGCCACCCAATACTCTATGGCTCTCTAATGGACACAGCCACTCACCCAGATATGCTGTAGGAATCAATATCAAATATGAATTATACATGGGATTGATGTGAGCCTTTTCACTATCATACATTCATATCCATTTAGTCTTCATGTCCCAACTCTACCCGGGGTTAGGGCCTCCTGGAAAGGTCTGGGTTTTGTTAGTATTTGCCCTTTGACCTATAACTGACCTGTCAATGGCCTATTGGATATATATCTGATGATCTTGTGACCTTGGGGGCCCAGGCTGGGTAATATTGGGGATCGTGTATGCTGTAGCATTGCTCTTTGTGAATATAGATTGGGCTTGCAGGTCCTGGCCGGAAGGGAGATAGATGGCAAACTCTGACCAAAGAAACTGCTCTCTTTGCCACAATAAGCCCCGAGGAAAGCGACTGGGTCTCGTCCCCCCCCCCCTCAAGCTGGATACATACAAAGCATAGATATGCCTGTCTCGAGAAGAATTGTTCTGTGGATATTGATACCTTGAGTATTACCTAGGTTTAAAAAAAGGAGGTCGGTTTCGGGCTTAAGGTAGGAGGTGGGTGAGTTGGTATGGTGAGGTGGAGAATGTAGTCTTGTGTTCAACAAAAATTACAAAACATCAAAAAACGATATGGGCGTCTTTCTAGGTTGCTGGGAGGTTATGGCCGTTCTCTCTTCCTGGTTCCACTGTCTAAGCACGGTGGGGGTATATCTATAAAGAGCAAGAGCATGAACAGCTATTGGAAAAATCCACATATGAAACCACTCTCCTGATCTCCAGAACTCAATGTTAACAAGCTTTTACACAATTTGTCACCATATAAAATGTGGTCCCACCCTAACACACATCAATCCAATTTCTGTACCCCAGCCCTCTTTTAGCCTCCTCTGGAGTTAGAAGTAGGTACAAGGTGCTACATTGTATGCATCACGTGCCCTGCTAGTAACAGGATCTGATTGGAGCTGGCAGTTGGCCTTGGACTAGGTCAGGCGAGCTGCTCAGGGGTCCACACCGAGCTGCTCACCCTACCTTCCTGTCCTTAACCCCAGACACCTGACCAGCTCAGGTAGCGGCCGCATGATGCATTAATGCAATATGTTCTCTATCGTCATGATGCATGAATGCAGCCCGGGCGAGTAACTACATTCACGAGTGTACCAACACGATATGATCGGCATGTTGCATGAGTGCAGCACCGGTGAGTTCCTCGCCGGGGCTGTATTTAATTGTATGCATCATGACGACCAAGAGCATTAACGCGGTATGCAACCTTTAAAGGGTTAAAGGGGGAGGTAATGATGAACGGAGTTGGGTTGATGGTGGGGGACGTGGGAGCTTTGAGGTGCAAGGATACTCCTGGTAAGGCTGGGAGATAGTAATAGTATTGGGCTTCTTCCTCAATGATCGTGGAACTTGAACACTTTATTTAGGCCTTCTGGTAAATTGTAAGTTAAATTTGGATGGAAGGACACAGGATAGTGTTCTAGTACGTGAACCTTAGGTCATATAGGGAGGCTACATTGTCATGTTGACTCCTATCTTTCTGATATAGCATTAAATAGAAATAAAAGAAGTAGTCATAGTACAATGGTAAATCTCTTAAATGACTCAAGCCTAATTGTTAAGGAGGGCAAGATGGCTAGAGAGTATATAACTGTTTTATCATTAAAGAGGAAGCACTAGCCTGGGGTTACATTTTGAGACCGTCTCTCCAAGAAATCCATTCGCATTTGTACATGACCATTTCCCATGTCCATGGGGAGTATCCGTACGCCATAACCAGTATGCATGCTAGGTAACACAGCAAACAGGGCAGCGGAACTACTTTCCCAGAGATTCTGTATGCCAGAGATGAGTCTCGGTTAGTCCCTGTATCATTCGCTGTTACGTGACACAAAGGCCCTTGTTATATGAGTGGACACTGGAGGAGCTATCATGCCCACCCCTTTAATACTCCCACAACCCCCCCCCCCCCCCCACCCGCCCTGGAGCCGTCCACCCAGCGCCCTCTGGATCACAGAAACAGCCGTCCTCCTCTATGATGTCACAAGTACGTCTAATGACGTCAGAAACTATAATGACGTCATTGAACTTCCGTTATCTCGGCTTGACACTCCTATATGCTGGTTGCTCGCAGGTCTGTTATATAGCCCCTTTCCGCTGGTACCCCCAGCCCTTACCCCCCCCCCCCCAACACACACACACACGCAGTCCCCTGTGAAGTACAAAGGTAGGCCGTCATTGGATTCCCTGGATGAGCGGGTATAGGAGCAATTCAGTGAGCTACTCAGAGATCCAATTGAAACGGAAGGCTTCATAGTGAAGAGCACTTCTATACAGAGCTCACTCCCTCCTTCTTGAGGGGCCTTGTGATCTGGGTGAATTCTATAAAACAGTTTCCCTCCCCCACTACTTCTTTAGCAGCCACTCTCCTTGTCTTAATGGGAACTTGGACGTGTCATGGCCATTCCTTTCCAGCTTGCTGCATCCTCAGTGCCCTTTTGTTCTAAGTTGTTTGTATTCAGAAAGGGGGCCTAAGAAGAATGAGGCCTGTATGATGGCGACCATGGGAATGTGTCTTGAAGCACGTTCAAAGGTGTGTGTGCAGAGCACTGTTGGAATGCTTGTGTGCGGAATTTTATGTCAAAATGATAATGTCTATATACAAGGATAGACAGCAAGAAAGGAGACTTGTTTCATTGCAGTGCCAATGTTGCCTGCATTGACATGTACAAAAGAAAGTCTACAGGTGCAAAAGAAAGTCCAGAGAAAGGCATACAATAAATATAGGTCCTACAGAAAATTGACCAGAACCCTGATATACTCTATGTTCTTTATAAACCCAGGTGGGGGCAGGGGATTATGCGTTATGACGACAAAGGGCATACCACATTAAAGCACTATGCGGCCATTAAAGGGCTAACAACAGGTGATAATCATCTTCCCCTTGCAGACAGCACACGTGTTGGATAATGTTCCATGGTAAAAAGGAGGTAAGCTTGTCATTGTTATCATGACATCTATATTGAACAAGGCTACCAATACTAAAAACTGTCACCGGAGACAGACACTGATAGCGGACAAGGGGAGGAAAGACGCTTTCTGCTCAGACGCGATCAACGCATCAAATCCCACACGTCATGAGAGAAGGCCATTCTATCTTCAAACACAGGAAAAACCGACCGTGTATTAGGAATTAAATGAGAGAAAAAAGTGGGCATTGGCGGGAAGAAGGGAACAGAGTCATGGCAGCCTTGAAGGTAAAAAGAAAATCATAAAGCAATCGAAAAAGAAAAAGAAATCAGATCCCAGCATTCCAGATGGTATTGAGATGGCCGGTGATGACGTCACTGTCAGTCAAGATGACGGCAGATGACGTCATTTTTGGCGTCTTAAATCTGCGCGCGCGGTTCTGAATAGCACCCGGTATAGGCCAGCGTTCTGTCCGCTCTCGCCCTTTTTGATTCCATGGCCGAGTTTATCAGATTTCTATTAATTGAAATCGTTTCCGGCGGCGCCATCTTTTGGCCTTGCTGTGAGACAGACGCTAGTAGCCTTGCCTCGCACAGACAGACCCCAGCGCCTTGCCTCGTGCACACAGATGCCCATCTGGCTGGAGATAGGCCATTGCTGTTGGCGTAGAGACTTATACATGGTTTGGGGCCCTTTTCAATTTAGGACAGGAGCCATTGCCTGTGGGCAAATGTGTTTCTGTGATGTTTAGTGCTACCTTGGCCCTTGATTCGTGTGGCATGGGCAGTATTAGTCCTATACCTGTTTTTTTTTTCTAGCTCTGTTTTCATACACAGTTTCTTAGACGTACGCTGTCAGAATTCCAGTTAAAGATATAAGGAATAGCGTTACAAGGAATCATAGTTCGCATACGCATTATAATATTCTTATGTGAATTAAGAAAGTAATATCTTATGAGGAGTTGCTGGTTTCTTAGGTTTGTTTCGGGGCAACTGTTGGTGCATGTGCCTTGTGTTGGTACTCTACCTTGCATGCCGACCTTGACACCCCATTTAAATTGGCATTGTTAGCTTCTACATGGTCAACATAACTTTGGACTTCAGAACGTAATGTCCTGCAAGTTTAAAATCAGTCCTAGTACTAGTAGTATACTGAAAGTGGGCACTTTATATGGAGACAGTTGTACTAGAAGTATACTGAAAGTGGGGGTTGTGTATGGAGACAGTTGCACTAGTACATGTAGTGTACTGAAAATGGAGATTGTGTATGGAGACAGTTGTTCTAGTAGTATACTGAAAGTGGGGGTTGTGTATGGAGACAGTTGTACTAGTAGTATACTGAAAGTGAGGGTTGTGTATGGAGACAGTTTTACTGGTAGCATACTAAAAGTGGGGATTGTGTATGGAGACAGTTGTTCTAGTAGTATACTGAAAGTGGGTGTTGTGTATGGAGACAGTTGTACTAGTAGTATACTGAAAGTGAGGGTTGTGTATGGAGACAGTTTTACTGGTAGCATACTAAAAGTGGGGATTGTGTATGGAGACAGTTGTTCTAGTAGTATACTGAAAGTGAGGGTTGTGTATGGAGACAGTTGCACTAGTAGTGTACTGAAAGTGGAGATTGTGTATGGAGACAGTTGTACTAGTAGTAGCCTATACTGAAAGTGGGGGTAGTGTATGGAGACAGTTTTACTAGTAACATACTAAAAGTGGGATTGTGTATGGAGACAGTTGTACCAGTAATATACATAACGTGGAAACTTAATTGTTCTACCGTAAAACCTCGTGTATAAGCCTAACTCGCATATAAGGCGCACCCCGACTTTGGGCCGATCCTGTAAGCCACACCAGCGATCTGATTCTGGTGACTTTTATACTGTACTATAGGAGCAAAAAACTCGTGTATAAGCCGCACCCTGACTCTATGCCAATCCTATAAGCCGCACTGGCGATCTGATTCGCGGTTTTACGGGTAGTAGTATATTGAAAGTGGGAACTTTATATGAGACAATTGTACTAGTTGTATACTGAAAGTGCGACACTTGTACTAGTAGTACTTGTATACTAAAGGTAGACTTTGTGTATGCAGACCGTTGCACTTGTAGTATCATAAAAGTTGTGTATGGGGACAGCTGACACATATGATTGGGTGAAGGTTAATTTAAAATATTGAAAGATTCCTGCTATATATTAAGAAATAAGCAAGGTCCTATGCTATCACATGCCCTAGGGACTGAGACAGTTAATCCCACAACAGTGTTTTAAATGTAATACTATTAAGGCTGATAATTTGCTAATATTTTTTCAGCTGATGACTTGTATGAAGAAATTAATGTATTATGGTCGATACTACTGTAATAAATGTTGTTATTCAGCCAGGGTGATAAAAGAGGGCTTGCTTTCAGAGTTAAATACCAGAAAAATCCCATTAAAACATACAAGGGGAAAGGCTATTACTCATGTATCTTGGTGGTTTCAGCTGGGTCCTAATATATGGTCTCTCTCTTTTTATTTCTGATTATTATAGCCAGGGCTTGCCCCTTGGGTGCCGGCGTAACCCCTTACCACTACCCCCAGCACTCTGCTTGGCCAGACTTCTCAATTTCAATTTGTCTCCCAAGCCGAACGGGGGCCTGTCAAGGGGTGGGTTTGGTGTATGTGGAAAGGGGTGAGAGAGGCGGGGTTGGGGAGAGAGATCAGAAACCTATACAGGCTTAATTCAACACGATTGAATTTGACGTGTAGGAATCGTGGCTGCAAAGCCAGTTTGGCCGTCCTGGGAAAAGGGTTTTTGCTGGACTGGGAAATGAGGAGGGATCTACTCATAGTCCCTCCCCTTTGCCTACTCTGACCACAGGCAAACCCCAAACCCTTCCATATAGAGACTAGTATTAGTTTAAAGGTAGGGATAAGTAGCAATGTGCCGCGGATACCTTGTGTTAACATATTGGAATCAAATACAATGTAAATATTTTAATGAATCAAAAAGGGAAATTAACACGCACACAATACAATATTAAAGATGAACATAGATTATAACTGAGGCCCCCCCCCCCATTTCGTTGTCTGTTTCAAGCATTGCAAGAATCAAGCATTGATAATTATATGAGATAAGGCACCTGGTAGACAAGGATATTTTGGTAACGTGTTACTTCTAAAGCGCATTAAATTTCTTGCAACATTTGGATATGTCTTTTCTAAAGACCTAATGACCATGCATGTAAGTTATTATACCTAAGCATCCCATTCTATCCCAAACTGAGCACACTTGACTATAGAAATATAACCCAGAATGAAAGTGCCTTTACATCAGATAATGATACAAGATAACTGCTCACCCTACAGGCGTCAGAGATCTGCCTCCTCCAGTTAGGATGCAGCATTAAGATTAGAGGATTTACTTGTAGATCCCATTGTCAGAGTCTCCAGTCCAAACGCTGATGTATCCCTGGGGTTAAGGGTGGAATGATGCTTAGTATTAACCCTTTAAGGGTAGCACACTTCTTTATTACAATATACCCTATTGTTTGCATGATGCATGGGTGCAACCCTGGTGAGTGACCAATCGGGGCTGTATTCATGCATCATGTCGATCCTATGGGGTTAACCCCTTCCACGCTGTAAGCCATTATATTGCACAAAATTGCATTGAGTTACAAGAAACCCAGTGGTGAAAGGGTTTATGCAATCCCAAAGGGTCGGCATCAGCCACCGATGCAGTTCTGGTGCATTCCGCTGCATTTTGGTTATCATGATTACCTGCAAAATGAACAGTTGATGCATCATGTTGTCCTGAAAGGGTTGATCTTACATGAAGTAATGTACATTATCTGTGCCCCCTCCCCCTCCCCTCCCCCTCCCCTCCCCCTACGTTATCAGCCAATCAGGGGCAAGATCAGCCATTTATTTGTCTGTGATTCAAACTTACCAACGGCCGTCTCCTTACTAAGGCCTTAGATAGAGGTGTGCTTCAGGTATATATTTTGTAGATTGTTTGATGTAGTTTTAACGCCCCGTCCATATCCAGACTTACTACTACCGCAGAGGGACAGGCAGGACCTACTCATCCAGTTCGGGCAGATCCAGGGCATTTTGGAGCGAATAAAGTGTAGGGAGAGAGGGATATAATTAATCCTAGCGTGCAACTGTTTTATATGAAATAAAAGGTCTAGGTAGACCTATGTCCAGGGCGCGTTTTTTTTTCAATAGGCCAATGCACATTAAACATAAGCCTAACCTCTGTTGCGCGGTCCCTGCTTCATGTCTATCTGAGATGAGACGGTTTAGTCGCGACAAATGTAAGCAATGGTGTATACTCCCTGAGGATCTGTATGTTTTATGAGAACAGTTGCATTTCATACTCGACTTCAAAGAGTATGAAAAATGGACAGGGACATTGTGCCCAAGGTCATAGTGAAAGGTTAGTCCTAGTTTGTGTCTGTAGGGGCATTAGGTGTTTTTAACAGCCATAAGCCCGAAGGTTGGCGCCATACACTTGTGTCGCTTCGCATACATCTCATATATCTAAGCGTGATGCACGGAAGACTGAAAGTTAACTTAGTTTTATGGGCACTCAATTCAGGTAAGCTTATTTAGAGGTGCGACATATTTTCAACCCTATCTGTAATATACTTGTCATTTTACCATTGAAATTGAAAGTACCAAATATATAAAGTATTACTAGTAGGTTGTGAAATTTAAGAAGAAAGACTGTTCTGGTTTAGATATTTTACACTATTCAAGTCAGGCATGAAGACACTAACAACATAAATGTATAGATTTTAAACAGATAATTACCGTATATTCTTGCATATACCCACATCTTGCATATAACTCATATCTCGACTTTGGGCAGATCCTGTAACCCGCACCCTAGGTTTTCTTTAAAATCTGTACTTTGCTACTGTACTATATGTCCTAATACCTCGCGTATAACCCTCATGGGTGTTCTGGTTAGCGTATATCCGTCGGCATTTACGGTAAGCCTACATTGTGACTGTAACAAAACATCAGTCGGTAACTCAGTTACATACAGACATAGATCCCTCCATCGGCTCCATCATTCTGACATAGCTGTAAGTCCACAAATATACGTCTCTGATATGTTTAAAGCCTGAAGCAGGGACGTCACTCTTCCAGCATAGTCCTAAGTAACAGCAGACTAGTCTAGAACAATGAACTAATCTATATGCCTACATCAGCCGTCCGTGGGTTAAACATGGTGTCAAGCATACCGAGAGTACTACAACTCCCTGGTGTCACACTTCAGTACAGAATGCAATATCCAAAACAGCCTTGGGCATGAGCCTTAGTACTGGAAGATCCGTTATGGTAAATACATAGAGCCTGTTCGCATGACAACAAAATACCCCTCTATCTCCCTTACATCCACCCTACCACCCTCCTACTCAGAGTACCTGTGAAATATAATAATCCCCATCGCGTGTGGCATGAGTACTTTACCTACAGGCTAGCAATATGAGCTGCTCGCCTATTGCTCGCCACACGCATACCTGTACGGCACTGTACGCTCCTGGTGGTGAGCAGTCAAACTACAGCAGCAGCAGCCAACCCCGTCTCTTCACGTCAGGAGACTCTACCCCTCTCTAACAGAGTGCATGAACTAGTTCCCTCTCCCTCCCTCCCTCCCCCAGTCACTCCCTCATCTCCTCTTCCCTCCCTGCACGCCTAGCTCCCTCCCTCCTGCATCCTTCAGTCCGCCCTTACCTCCCATTCTAACTATCCTTTGTTGTTTCGTTACTTACTTTATTTCCTTCCTTCCTTCCTTTCTTCCTTCCTTCCTTCCTTTCTTCCTTCCTTCCTTCCTTCCTTCCTTCCTTCCTTCCTTCTTTCCTTCTTTCCTGCCTTCCTTCCTGCCCTCCCTCCCTCCTTCCCTCCTTCCCTCCTTCCTTCCCTCCCTCCCTCCCTCCCTCCCTGCCTCCCTCCCTCCTTCCCTTCCTCCTTCACCCTCTCTTCCTTCTCCTTCCTTCCTTCCTTCCTTCCTCCCTCCCCCCTCCCTCCCTCCCTCCCTCCCTCCCTCCCTCTCTCCCTCTTTCCTTCCCTTCCTCCCTCACCCTCTCTCCCTTCTGTCCCTCCCTTCCTCCTCCGTCCCCAATACCTTTTCCCCCGCTCCTTACGTCCTGTCAGGGTGGGATGCAGTATAAACATGAAGAGATCAGTACTTCAATGACCCCTCTATATACATAACCATAGCTCCATACTTCTCACGTTACCTAAGGTAGGACTTGCATCGAATGGACATAAAGTTTTGTTTCAAAGGGAACAGGACACGACAACATATGGGCACGGGGAGAGTTAGCATGGGACATGGCATTTAGATAAAACAATCCACTTGGTTGCAGTTCAAAGTTAAAGGTACGGTTGCTGATGATGCTCTCGTGTGCTTATTTTCCAATTAAGACCAAAGAGAATAAAGTCTCAAATAAGCGCCGGGATAGACAGGGATTGAAAAATTGGCAATGCACTAAATGCATTGTGTTTACCAGGGGTAACGACTACTTGAAATTGATAAGCGCCGGTGTGCTTCTGCAGGCAACTATGGCACATCATCTGAATTCCGGCGAAATTCCCCAACATGGTTATATACATGTAGACAGTGTGAAATATTATAAAAACTCCAAATGACCCTGTTCAGCATAGCCATACGTCGTTCATCATTGACGTGACGTAATCAATAAACGTCACACGCTGACACACGTCACCCCCTGACAATAACTGCTCACACCGGAATGTGCCCGGCAGGCTGGTCAGCTGACCTCATTAGTGACCGGAAGTGACCAGCGGAGAGACGCAGGTCACTGACAGATGTACTTCCGGTTTCGTGAGTTGGTCTCTTTTGGCTGGGTGGACATTGAATGAGAACCTATACATGGAGTGTGTTTATGGGTCCTAGTTTAAATACCAAGAGATTGTAGTATGGCCAAATGAATGCATTGTGTTTCACAATGCATGAGTATTGCCATTTAAACTAAATGTAAAACCCTATGATATCTGTATTTTCAATGTGTACTTCCCTATAGATGCTGAATTCTTAGATTCACAAAAGACGACCTGTTGTAAATACGTCCATGACAAGGTTTTGTCTTTTGTGTACATAGCAGAACTCATGGAGTGTTTCAATACTGAAGATAAAGCTTGGGAACTATGCTTAACACGAGATAGAACATCCTCATCCGTGCTCATACAAGAATGGTTTAGTAGAGGAAATGTGTAAACTAGAACGTTTTTCTTCCTTAATTTTGTATTCATCTCAAAGTACAATGTAATGTAAAAAACAGAAAGGCTCGTGCAGAAGTGACTGGTGCAGTGGGGGAAGCTTCAACCATGTGAACAAGTCATAGGACGTAATGTGAATTCTAGTTACCGTATACGTGGCCCATTCCTTAAACCTGACTGCATTACGTTTCAGTACTTGATTACCATTTGACGTCATCATGCACCAATGCATCACTTCATTGCTACATCATGCAGTGAATCCACCCCAGATCGTCATGATGCATGAATGCAGACCTATCCAGTTCCTCGTCAGTGCTGCCGCATAGCATCGTTCTGTCTTTAAATGGTTAAAGAGCAAGGTCAGGGTCACATAAATGAAGGTCACAGGTCAGGCAGGGAAACCCTGGAGGTGGACAGAGGTTGAGCTGATGACAGGAAGGAAGCTCTAGAAGGTTCCATTGGTTTGTTGGAAAGGTCGGGCTGTTCGTTAGCTATGACGAACGTGGGACCTATTAGACGGCTATTAGTCCTACCAAGACATTGGCGTGGGAGTGGCAGGAGGGGGTGGTTCCTGATTTCTGCTGGTTTGTATATCAATGTTAGAGATGCCACATTTTCTGCAGGTATTCTTGCACTTCCACTGGCATTTCTATTATCAAATTATGTCAATTTCCTGTGAAAAGTGGACCAAAATCTTAAGATGTACTTCTTTTTGCCAACTATAGGCAGTGGCAACTCTATATCTCCAATCATGATGTTGGGGAATTTTACAGTCATGATGACGTTTGAAGTCAGATGAGTCGGAAATCTAGCTGCATATGCAAGCTTGTTATCCCCCGTAAAAAAGCACAAAGACACACTGGTGTTTTAATAAATGCCTTTAAGACCAGAAATCTGATCTTTCTTCAGATCATTTGTAGCCATACAGAATATATATATCTCAACCTCCCCAAGGCACTATTGAGGTGTGTTTTCATCCCAAGAGAAGATAAACATGAATTCAAATGAGGGTGTGGACACACAGTGGCCCTGCTATCCATCACCATAGCCCTTCCCAGTGTCCCAGTCCGGCTCTGTGAGCTGCTCCACTTGAGATGCTCACCACGGCCAGTGTTGAGCTGCTCAGTGCGCTGAGGCATTGCCTGCCGCTGCCAGTGAGGTCTTCTCAATAGGGCTCAACACTAAAAGTAAAATAAGAAAATAATATATTATAGAGAAGCACTTGCAATGCTATCTGTAAAGTTTTTTCACCATGTTTTCCCTATTCTGCATGCTGCAGCCTTCTTCTTCTTAACAAAGAGAAAACTTTCAAGAAAGTTGCTGTTTGTTTTTTTATGTTGTATAGTGGTGGTGGTGGGGGGTGGAGGGGGGGGGGTGTCAGACGTATTGTGGACAGGTAGATTGTGAGCCCTGCCGTCCCGACACCTGCTGTATAGAGCTGCACACCTGAATTATGTCACCTGCTGAGGCTCTCACTGCATGGATACATCAGGCGCTTAACCCTTTAAGGACGGCAGGATGTATGAAGGCTTCATGCTCAGTAATTCTATTTCATTTCAGCAGCACAGTGTTACGGACTAAATTGCCAATGCAACATTGGTGCATCATGCCAACCTGGGAAGTGTATCAGCCCCTTATGATTCGCGAATTCAGCACCGGCGAGTTACTCGCTGTGTTTCTTGATAACAAAGCTGTATAGAGCATTAATGCAGTATGCTGCTCTGAAGAGTTTGTTTTTTGGCATGATGTAGGGCCTGAAGCAAATGTCTGCAGTCTGCTCCAGAAAAGGTGTCAGATAGTTGAGATCTCCTATAAATAATATAGCCAGGGGCAAACAGAAAAGGTGCCTTTGTGTGCTCTCTTCAAGCTGGATGCAAAGCTGTATGTGAACATGACTACATGTAAAATGCCTCGAGCAATTCCTTTGTGCTATTCTGTGTTAGAATTAGATATAGGACCTGTAATATGAGAGAGTGCTTCATTTCCGAGAATGCTTTGAGAAGACTTTGATGTAAGAGTGCTTATCTACTTGCATGATATTAAGTCGCATCATAATTTGTATATATTCATAGATCCCAAGCTCAAGTATGAGAAAGCAGGGAACAAACCTATAAAAGGGGTATTCCACTATCTAGAGCGGATTCAGACTTGAGACATAATCGTTTTAGCAAGGCACAGTAGGAGCCAGAAATCAACTGTAAAAGGTGCTCTTATTTCAGAATAATTAACATAATATGTCATATTAATTATCATTGAATCTAAAAATCTCTGCACGGCCCCCTCAGCCTCCTGCGTAGCCAGCAACTCACCACCCCCCTCGTGGAAGCCACTCAGTACATGAGCCGTTGTTCATTGCAGATAGAAAGTAGTTCTAATCAGTTGGAGTAAAAGGAGGTTGATGTATTGTCTTTGAGGGGGATGCCTTTTATCTGTATTTATTTGTGTCTGAGGTCTGAATTTACAAGAAAGGTCTCCTGTAACTTAACCCTGCATGGCTATCACCCAGCCTGTCGAAGGCAGAGCGACATGTGGGGCACTGAGAGGCTGAATGTACTAGCCAACTTTTTGAATACCCTAAAATTGACCAAAAAAATGGTAAAAATATGAAAGTTTCTTCAGAATTGCACAAAGAAAGTAGGGTTGGCCCTGTTTTGATAGGGTCGGTCGGGTGACCTGAAACAAGCCACTCTTTTATGGCCTGGGGAACAATGGGGATAACTGGTACCAAGGCCACTCAAAGAAATTAAATAGATAAGCTGGTTTATCAACACCACGCACCACTGAAATCATAATTTGGGATTTTAAAAAAAATATCACAGTTTTTGATGAAAAACATGAGTGAGAAATATTGGCTAGGGTATATTGAGCTAAGAATGACTTACAACCTTACTGCCTTGTGTACTAGTATAGTACGTGAGTAGTATAAGGAAAGGGCACATTTCCTATAGCTAATGTATGAACATACCGGTAATGCATACAATCATGTACACATTTCAGAGAAAAAAAGTGTTTCGAGGAATTTGGTACACATATCATGATTTAGAGCCATTAAATATTATGTACAATCTGCACGTGACAAGACCAACCAATCAAAGCATCTACTACATTGCTACAAAGAAACCGAGAAATGATTAGGAATACAAAACCCTGCTAAGTAGGCAATTTCGATTCAATGATCCAGTGAAGATCGCTGCCGCCAATCTGCACACACAGAAGAAAAACAAACTTCTCCAAGTTTCCTCCTGGAACTGGAAGTGGTCTGGAGAAGAAGCCCAGTGTGGTGTCCGGCCCTCTGGATGGTGAGGAGAGTGTCTTCCCTCCTCCTATCAGCGTCCATTTCCCGCCAGACAGACGCCACATCCGGGACACTGCGCGCCCAAAACACCCAGAGCAGACGACAATCGTCCTGCCGCTGGTCCCGCGCGTGTCACACTACTAATCACTACGCAAACACGCGGGCAACAGCCGGTAATTAAGGCGGGTCCGTCTTGTGGCCGCATCCCGCAATTGCGTGCACATGCGCGCTGGTATAGAGGGCTTAGTTCGTCTAGAGCCCACTAGGGCGGACCAATCGTTCCCTGCTGGGGGCGGATTTTCCAGCATGTAGCTATGTGGCGCCGACAAGTCTCTTTACGCATGTGCGGAAATGAATTGCTGTCGAAGAATGCCTGCTGTTTGTTGTTGTTCGATGCTCCTATATTATAAGACCATTGCTGTTTTTTCTACCATTGTGTCGTGGATATAGCAGCAAGTGTGTTATCAACTACCGTAAATTCTCGCGTATAGGCCTAACGCGCTTATAAGCTGCACCTAGACCTTGGGACAAATTTATAAGCCGCACATGAGTTCTGAAAATTGCCATACTAGCAAAAACTCCCTCATAACATAAGCGGCACCCTATATATACACCCTTGTCAAATTAAAGCTGAGAATTTACGGTACCCTGATTCAGGTCTTCGTGTAGGCTCTAGCCCATTTCTACTGTAGCGCATGTCTTGCATAGTATTGTTAACGACTGTTAGTATTGAATAATTTAGTTGATATACATACATATTCAATAACTGTTAAGGAAGTAGACACTGATAGCACCAACAATGCCGCTAACCCCTCTGTACAGTCTTCGATATCAGGTCCATATTCTGCCATCAAAGACAGCATGAGGCACAGTATTACACTCTCCCGCCTGAGGCTTTGTGCCCTTTGGACAAAGTCTCAGACAGTCGATTTGATGTATATCGTGTCTGGTCTAGACGGGTCCAAGCCGATCAGGTTGCGCGCTATAGACTTGAGATATGGCTACTTGATTCTCTACAAAAACAGCATGACTGAAGGTAATACATCTGTCATTGACTCGGGGTCCTGCCGAAGTCATAGGTGACGCTTTTAGACATTTTTGTTGTCCGATTTCTCACTCTTCCCCTGGAGGAATATGAGGAGCAGCTGGCCAAAAATAGGCGTCTCAGAATGTAGGTGTATTGGGCAGGTCCATAAAGATCCAGGAACCCACCCCAATTGAAGCTCGCAAATAATTGCATGCAACTCCTATCCCTTCCACCAGCTCGACCCTGAGTTAACTGTGATGTAAATCACACGCTCAATCGTTTTTCTTCATATGTGATAATATAGAGCATATAAAACTCCATTTAGATAAGACGCTTTATATGCTCCATTAGGTAGTTTCACATTTATATATGTACAAATGATATAAATCGAAGACAAGAAGGCCCCTCTCACCACCTGCCTTTTTCTTTTCTTTTAAAATGTTACAAGAAGTTAAAAAAAAAAATCCACCACAGAGCTTGAGAAAGTCCATATTCCGCAACCAGAGACGCCATGACAACGTATTACATTCTCTCACCTCTTTTGGAATAGTCTCAGACTTGTGCCTTCTTTTATTGTACAAATATATCTCTAATTCATATGATGAAATGGTACAATGTAATGGAATCATAGTATACCACCACTGGGAATAATACGAAAAATAAAGTCATCATTATATATATGAGGGAAAAGGATCAGTTTGTGATACATTTAGAATCATGTAGAGTATGATCTTATACATGTTGGTGAAAATGTCACCATATGCCCAAGCAATGTATGAGAGAGTTTTTATATTGTAAGCCTAATAATCACAAGCCGTATGAGTACTAAAGATAAAACTGCTTAGTTTCTGTCTTAAATTGGCATGTCCTATGTTCATCCCAGGTGTTGCTCCTATGTTGTGAGGTGCTCTATGAGTTGCTCAGGTTACATTCAGGGTGTGGCTGCTGATAGGATCCTAATTTAGCAGTTGTCCAGAATGTGTCCATAAAATGACATGTTTGCATTTACAAAGTATTTATTCTAAATTATGTATTAACAAACTTTGTATTAAAAACTAATTAAGAGGTAGTAGGAGTGAACATGTCACATGATCATTCCTACATCCTATAGCTGCGGCTACAAATGACGCTTAATATGACGCTTAACGTTCATGTATTACTCAAAACAATGTAGAAATGCTGTGGAGTACAGAAAACGATCTATAAGGTCTTGTAACTACCTCAGGATAAAATAAAATGAATAATCAATCAACCAATCAATCAATGCGATGTTTTATATGTTATAATATGCGTGGGTAGTTGGCTATAAAGTAGTTTTTTGGCGTTTTTACTCAAATTAAAGCAATTTTGACTTGTTTTGCAAAACTATTGGAGAGTATGAGATTTTATGAAATATATATATAGGCCTTGTTATATATTCAATTAAGGAGCCATTGTATCAACATAGATAATCAAAATGAAGTCGACTTGTAGGCCAATAGGTTCTCCTAAGCTGCCCACTCCTTGACCACCCACAACTACCCCTATACAGAGGGACTCAGAAAGACAGGCTTGACCCTTGACCGTAACCCAGTCTAAGCCCCCTTCGTTTCCTGTTCACCCTGTAGCCAAAGGCTTCCAGGCCCCACTGGTCTATAGGTCAAAGGCTGCCTGTCCCCCAACCTGTGATGACCTGCACAATGCCTCCCACCCTGCCCCACTCACCTCCAGCACCCAGACGGCTTAACCCTTTGAAGACAGCATAATGTCTCAATGCATTATAGCATGAATGCAGCCCTGACGAGTAACTCGCCAGAGCTGCATTCAAGCATCATGCCCTATGGGGTTGAGACAGTCCCGTAGGGTCAGAATGTTGCACCAATGCAGCACCGGCAAGTTACTCGCCGGGGCTGCATTGGTGCTTTATGCCCGCTTCATGTCATCTTTAAGCGACATGCCGTCCTTAAAGGGTTAATTCCCACCCTGGAGGAGCCTCACTGGAGGCACATGCAAATCTAGCTCAGGGTGGAATCAAAGGGACTTGTGCAGGGTCTGTTGGGGAGTAGGTGGGGGAGGGGCTTTCTTCTTCTATAGGCTTTAGTGGGATGTATACTTCTATTCTGGGTGTCACAACAATGAAGAGATTTGAAGAAGGGAATGCCTGTTTAGTGTTTAGATGGTTGGGCTGCGATGAGATATAAGTATTGCTTTAGGAAAAGAAAACATTATGGATGTATTATAGCAGTAAAGGCGAATAACCAGTCATGTCATTTTCTGGAGCTTTCTCGTAGAATCGATCTAAAATACTCCAAAAGATTCTTCAAACCCAGTTCCACGCCTGAATAAATGAGCTACATGGGAATCTGTTTGATAACTAATTGACAATTAATGGAGCTAATTAGTTAATGTAACTAATCTAGAATGCTGGTAGCCATGAACTCCCCGCTCGGACATCAATTTGTGGGGAATCTGCACATTCAGAGGTGGTGAGAAAGTTGAACTAAATCAATCCGATGACCGATATAGTTTTTGAACTAGATAACAAAGAATAATTTCTGCATTTCCTTATTTATTTATTTTTCAACCCAAGTTCCTAATGGCACTAACTAGGTACTAATAGAACTAATCTAGACTGAAAGGTAATATAAATATAGATTTGGAAACGAGGTAGATATAATTTTACCGTTCACCCATTCCTCTAAGTCTGTACTTTAACCAGCATTAAACTCAGATCTAGCGAGAGGTGGCATAAGTGGCAGTTTGGGCGTAAAGTAGTTTTCAATTTTGACCGACTTCTGAACTGTGTATAAAAATTTGCGACTAGAAGTGAACCAAAAAGTAAATAGGTGACCGACATTGAACTAGATTATTTAAAATTACTCATTCTGCATTTCCATATTATGAGGGACAGGTTTAGTATCACTTATTCATTATTTAGATTGTGGTATTGAATATCATCGCAGTATCGGAAAAGGGTAGAGCCTATTCATTGTATGGCAGGTGCTGTATGGAAATAAAGATTCCCCAGGTTGTCAAAAAATAAGGTGAGAATGATATGATACTGTGTTATATGTGTTCATAACATGTCAGAAGTATATACGGTTGATAAGAACGATATTGAATAGAATGGAGATGCATACAGTTAGATAATTGAGACAGAATGGAATTGTAATTTGATACCACCTTAGATATTACGTTCATGTTTAAACTCTTTATCTGGGATATATGAGGTATTAAAATCACATGACATGTAAAGTAAGATTGGCGCGCAGCACAGTAACTCAAATATTAAAAATACACAGTGATAACTTCGGTGAAGACAGTGACTCAACTAACTCCCCTCTCCTTCTGACATTGTAAAGTAATGTATTATTGTTTTTCAAGACATGCAAGAAGGCCTGATTTACAGCAAGGCCTGGCAGAGGAAAATACTTTTTACAATATATATATATGTGTCTGTGTATATACAAAGATTATATATAGAGATAGAGAGATATGTCTGTGCCACAGGTTTAATTCATTTCACTTCTACAGTCGTAACACTGCATTATTCAAAAAGATCCGCGTACATATCTAATAGAGATATCGTTTTATAGATATCCGCCTTTGATAAAGGAGTTAATGCCGGCACATCTGCTGTGAAAGATAAGGTCTTAAGATATGTGATGTTGGAAAACATCATTATGTTTAATGAGTTGCACGTGATTCTTGTGCCAGTACAGGTGTGTTTTATAGTAGCCTTCACCCTTTAATGTTCAAATAGTGCCTTAATGTCTTTTGGCCTCATGATGCATGCATGTAGCCGTATTGAGTCTACTTAATGTATGGCGATGTATTCCATAATAGTTATTAAAGCTCATTTAAACATTAGGAAATGGTCAAATTGCCCTGTGTGTTAGGAGAATATACTTCAACTCAAGTCATTTAGCAGCAAACAAACGCCATCAGCCGGCTTACACTCTCCAATCAAAGTCTAACTCAATGAGCAACTCAATAATGAACCACATTGGGACTAAGTAAATAACCACCTACCCAGCTCCCCTACCACTGGAATAATTTAAGTCAAACACAGGTGGGATTTCTGTTTGTCCTGGACTCAATGTTAAATTTACCTAAAACGCTGCACCGTTTACATCCGATTAAAGTTTTGAATAGTTCAGATTTTTTTAGCATGGCTTATCAGTGGTTGGGCATGGCAGATGGGATCAATAGTGATAACGGTATCGGCATAACGGGATTATATTACTTTGTATTAGCTTGTATGGATAAGTTTGGAGTTGAATTTGCCCACATTTTAGAATTGCTGTTACCATGGAAAATCCCATTCTCTGGTTATAGTGTATACTTGTATACCTAGCCTATAGATGTGAGCAATCAACATTAATTGGGGACACTTTGAAAAGCAATAAACTCATCAGAAAACTATTCATAAATCTCATACCTGAAAGTTGAGTGAAACACTAGAATCCTTAGCACCTGCGCTTGTACATTTCAACCTGTGCTGATGTAGACCTGCGCTTAATTGATATTTGAAAATGCATAAAAAGAATCGTTTCAAATTCCTTCTTCAAACATGTACTAAAACTAAACATGCGCTTATTTCAGAGCCTTTGCCGCCTAGTGCCTTCCTCAATTTATAAATGCCACCTTGCCACACACTAAGAATTTGGATCTAGCTTTAAATAGTGAAAGGCGGCATCGAAAAGTAACGACTAGTAAAAGAAGAACATTTTCAAAGAGAAAAACAGTTCGCAATGTATTCCTGTCAAACATGTTTCAGAGGCCCTAAAACATAAATAACAGAGGTGGTGCCCCTCATCATTTTCATTTCTCATTTTCCCTCCTATTGCCCAGCCTCTATGGCCGCCCCTTCCAGGTGTGTTCTACCCAATCCTCTTTTTGCCGGCTTTCAATCCCGGCATTCCCTGCGGCAGAGGCCGACAAGTGGTCGCCTGTTATTGGCTGTTGCTAAGGGCATGTTACCATAGCAACCACTGCCACCATGGTCACCAGGCCTGCGCAGTGCCCCCACAGCCTCCTATGGCGCCCCCTAGGGGGGAGGGGCTCCAGCGTCATCCGGGTCACGTGCCTGTATCATATCCCAGGCTGCCCCGGGAGGCAGACAAGAGGATTGCGGGTATTTGTTGGTCTGAGGGCCGGTATAGGGGAGGGGGTGGTTAGGAGTCTGTGTGGTGTTAGGTGGACATGGATGGCACATAACTATACCTCTATACCCCTCCATTCCCCCACCACACCCCCCTGTCTACTGCCCTTTGTTCCCACCCCTAAATGGTAGCCGGTATAGGTGCCTTGTGATCTGGAGTTTGTCCATCTGCCAATGTGTCCTCTGGTCATTTGGCATAGCGCAGGGGCAGTAGGGGGTGTATGGGGAGTGGTCAAGGGTCAGGTGTCAAAGAGGAGGCTTAAGGATGAGTATAGGTGTTGGGGTCAGTGATCTGAACTGTGTCCTTTGTGGACCATGACAATGTATTGGGATATGGTACCAGTGAGGTAGTTAGGCATTATAGAGTACAGTACAGGGCAGGTCATATGGAATGGTTTATAATAATGTAATAATAGGATGCAGAGCTGTGGGGTACGGTCAAACACAGATGCGGGCTCTCCAGCCAATTTAGTATTATCTTAATGAAATATTGCACATTAAACATTATCTAAGACACCAAAGTACATCTATGGTACTTCTATTACATGTCAATTTAAAAAATACCATATCCTTCTCATTACGAAAGAATCTTTTTATTGCATTGGCTTTCCTTTTCATAATCAGAGTGTGTCAATGACAAGAAACTGTTTTCGATCAACACCATTGCACATCTTTCAGTTTGGAGTCCCAGATTGAAAACAACAAATATTGAGTAGGCGATCAGGCTTAATTGAAAAGTGGGCTTTCAATAACTATGGTTTTTAAATATCTCCTTTTTCTCTAGCCTTGACAAGCTCCTACGCAAAACGGACACTTTAATTTCGAAGCCAGCTAATTGTTCTGTTTGAGGCAAGAGGGATAGAAATGTCTCAAGTAAGAAAACTCTTAATTTGTCCAATTCCCGCCCCCTGTTTTGGCTGGTTGTGACAAGTTGGCTTTTAGAGCGTTCTTTCTTCTGATTCTACCAGCGAAAAGTGTCTTAGCAACCAGTGCAAAATCTCGTAGAAACATGCGAGAGTTAGCGTGCTGGCGCTGGAATGGAGGGAAAATGGCTCTGAGACTTGTTTTCCCTCGAAAGTTCTGTTAGTCAGATTGGTTTTAAGTAGGAATGGGTCTCTGTGTTAAGCATTGGTTTCATCAGAGCCAATATGCTCGCGATTTTAGATCGGCTACAATCAGGAGTCATCGAGTTGCCATTTGGAGGCCTTTCACGATGGCAATTAATTTTGCTGATTTCAATTGAGGACTATCAGAGTACACCCACTAAAAGTTCTCATTTCAAAAAAAGATGATCATGTGGCGGACAAATGAACACTTTCAGAATAGTTAAAGAACATTTCCTTGATTAAGTAAAAAATATCGGACCCTGATCAGCCCAATTATTTTCACTAAACTTGAACTGACTGTAATCAAGTTCCCTAGACAACCTTCATTATAGTACAATTTCTACCCATAATTTCTATTCAGGATAAGCATAAGATTCATTAAACCATATTAATAATGGTTCATTTAACGATGTCCAATTTTATAGTAAGAAAGAGAGCAATCATGTCTGACGAAAAATCAGCTTGTTTTAACCATTCAAGTACCCTGAAGTATTCTCCTTGTACCAGAATATGCAGGAAAATTACACCAATTAAAGGCAAAAGTCATGCAGAAGGCCCAAGACCTCTACATCGTTTGATTCATTCAATTTTCCCGTAATAATGGCAGTTAAATTCGACCAGGATCTCTTGAATAAAGTATAAAAATAAATGGCATCTGTATGCGCTATTTTTGATTTTTTTTGACAACAAATATACCTGTCATTTATTATTTACCGTATGAGTATTAGTTGTATATTGTACTGCAGGTTCCCTAATATTCTCCAAATCTATTCGGAATTTCAAAATGGTTCTAGAATAGTACCCATAAATACAGAAGATATACTTTTCCTTGGAAAATCCCAATGTAGCTTACTTCGATATTCACTAATTCAGAACGTATATTTTAACCATTCCTTATGATATTGCCATACACATTGAATTATTTGCATCTATATGAACTGGGATTAACATATGTCCCCCTATCAATATAAGCGCTGCAAGGTCCCCTACGACCCGCTTGCACCCCAAGCGGCATGTTCTCTCCCTATATGGGGGATGGGACATAGTGGGCAGTGGCATGGTCCAAAGTCATTACTTGGTAAGCTCAGAGAGACAAGGTGGGGGTCTATGGGGCAGGTGAGTGCCAGACAGGTGCTTATCAGTTGTAAATGATAAGGGTGGACAGGTAAGTGGATTAGCCTTTTAAGGACCGCATAGTTCTTTGTTGCGCTATGCCCTTTATCAGTATGATGCATGAATGCAGCCCTGGCGAGTCTAGTCTCCAATACCACATTGAAGCATTATGCTGACCCTTCAGAAATGTATTTACATGTAGGGTCGGCATGACGAGTGAATGCTGCATTGGCTATTTACTCGCCAGGGCTACATTTATGCTTTGTGGCGATAAAGGACATAACACATTAAAGCATATTGCTGCTCTAAAAGGGTTAAGGGCCTGTGAGTAGGGGGTGTTCGATGTGCGTCGATGGTAGGATGAGGATGGGGGTGTATAGTTGATAAGTCAGGTGTCTATGATGGAAAGTGAATTGAATTACCAAAGGATTGGGTTATAGATTACAATCTAGAGACATATGGAAGAACATCATAAGTAACAAGAGGATCTTACACTAAAATGATTAAGAAGGTGGGGGTCTTAGAAAATACCTGAAAAGCTATGACGTAAAATGGTCCCTTACATTAGTTCAAAATCAATACTTTGTTATGCCCTGTTTTCTTCCATAGTACCGGTTTCAATAACTAAAGAACATCAACTTCTAGATATATGGTTAGAAACACTATTACAATATATTATTGATAACGTGTATAACCCTTTGACTTACATCTTTGCCTTCTAGTGTATCGACCACCACAATGCCCCCATAGAACGTTTCATGTATAAAGCCTATAGTCCACAGGGTTAGGTCGACTAAAATTGGCAGCAAAGAAAGTCAGGTACCTTTTCAATATCATTCCCTACTCAATAGGCGCCTGTGTCATCTGTATAATGTACTCTAAATCATTCCAAAGTTCAATAGTGCTGACCGAGTCGTATTAATGAACACCAAATAAACACCAAATGAGATGACAAATAACTACTAGCCATGCTCAATCGACCGTTTTCAGCAACTAGATCAAATATAGTTGATCTAGTCTGCTCTTAATCTTATAAATTGGCTGCTTAAATCGGCCGGATTTCGGTTGATTAAAAACTCAAAGTCCACACAATTTGCAAACCCCTCTGTCGGCCGATCGGGCCCATAACAGTCATTGTTGCCCCGTGGACGATAGGCTTAAGACTCCCTCCTGACTTCCCCCTTTTACTCCTCCAGTACATAGCGATGCCATCTGCTCCAGGATCAATACTTAATATGAACAGTGGGCTCGTAGGGATGGGACTTATGAAATGGACAGAGGTCCCTGGAGGAAGTTTTCCTTTTGCACCAATGATATGATCCCCCACTTACAAGGGCCTGGCCTTTGCAAGGGGTGACCATTGAGCGGAAACTGTCTGGACATAATGGGGGCATCAATATAGGGAGCTTATAAAGCACATGGAGGGTACCACACTGCTGTGCTGTTTATATATAGGAAGCACTGACCCTACTTTTGGACCGTTTTGAGTATGTGTGTGTATATATTAGACTTTTTTTAGATCATATAGATTTGGCGTGATAACTATGTCTGGGTCATTGCGAGATTGGACGAGAAAGCCCTTAAGGGACATGTGTATTATAAAGAAACACAAGTCTGTAAAGATAGTATTAGTGATTTCCTCAGTGAAAAATAACAGACCCCTTGATATCACTTGTTCCCCAAAAAGACCAAGGTCTACAGATCTTTTTGAGAGTATTCAATACCATCTCTATATTATAACGCCTAAAGGTTCTATAATTATGCTACCTACTGGGCATTTTGGTATATCTAATGGGTATTTTGGCATATTTGAAATAGAGAATAATCATATACTGCACTTATCCTGAGCCAATAATATAGTGCTGATATGACTGTTTAATGAACCATGTGTGCTATGTATCCAGCTGGATTAGCACTTCTACACCTCAGGCAGCATCGTTATATCTAATGGGTTTTAATCTGCCGGTAACATATATGAAATGTATGGGCTTACATGGCCTCTCCAATGGGTGCTGGTCATGATGTGTATGTCCAAGAATCTGCATGTTTATTTACATTAAAGTACAGAAGCTTGAGAAGCGCATTTTCCTGGTGCTGAACACCCAGAAATAATCTTCTTATTCTAAGAAGATATTTCACATAAAATCTCGATCTACAGATAAGCAACGAAATGATTAGAAAGAATACTATAAAAGCAAGTAAAAAGCACATAAATTACAATATTTTTCTTTAAACGTTTTTTCATTGAAGCTAGTAATTTGTTCTCAGATCGAATTTAATTTTGAATAAGAAATACTTTCTGTGAAGTTATCCATGGCTGTGTTGGGCAACTTCCAAAATGTTCAGTAGGGTTTCTGCAGGGACTTTAGTATAGAAGAAGTCCCTTGGGAACCTTGAGCGCCCATTTGTACTGTAGAACTAGAGTAGGACGGGTATTGAGGAATAGAGTGAGGAGTATGCTAAGGGCGGGGGGAGATAGGGGATGGCAGGCTATGAAGGTAGGGGCAAGGCATCTTTTGAGGCTCATTATTAGCATTCACAGCATGTGGCTCAGTGGGGATCTTGGGCGGGGGCGGCTTCTGGGACTTTCTTCAATTGGCGCCCACAGAGGCTGGATTGTCGTCTGCCTGTGTCGAATTCCCGCCACACGGACCACGTGACTCATTAGTATGCAAAACACGTGACCACCTCCAGCTAATCTAATTGGAGCAGCCGGGCGCTTCTTGACCAATGAGATCAAAGTGATTGTGAGATCCACCTGGAGGGAAATGACGAATTTCTGAAGTCTTCTTTGGTGTTTTCTGTATCTGCTTTTCTTGGGATTGAGAGGGATTTGTGGCTATAGAGTCTTAAAAAGTGGGGATTTCAAGAAGGTGGTTGTACAGCCACAAGCTGCTGTGGGGACCACATCTAAGGAGGGCTCAGCTGCCAGTGTCCTCTCCACCTGGGGCGGGACATGACCCTGCATATAAAATCAGCCTTTGAATTCCCCCCTTTTCACTATGCAGACATGTGACTATCCAATGTACTGAAAGAGACTTTGGGAGAGATGGGAATTCAGTATATGAATTAGGAGCTCCATAAGTGAAGTTTTGAAGCTTAGCTGGTTATATTTAGTTGATATTGAATTCTAGATGGTGGAAAACTGGGCCAAGTATATGTATACACACATGTACATTTTCATTTTAAAAGATTCTGCATAAAAATGTTTTCTGGGAGCATAAACATTTTCAGCACTGTTACCTCTTATATATCACTAAAGTGCGATATGAAAACGGTCCTTTGCTACAAGGCCACAACTACTACATGCATGGCGAATCCAAACCTAAAAATGTCATCCTTTGTAGATGTCACCATTTAGACTGGTCTAGGGCAAGATAGGGAAGCCTATAGGAATGTAAACCAAAGCCACCAGTTACACCCCAAACCCCCAACTGGAGGAGCACCCCCCTCTAGTTTTATCACCTCTCCAGGGTGTAGCACCTTTAGTGGCCATTGTCTGTTGCTATGGTTTACTTCTGACACTACCCTTTATGTGGGTACTGGAGGGATGATTTCCCGAGGGCGCCCCATATAGCACGTTAGGGTACTGAGGGGCTTGATGTCCCAACACTGACAAAGGGAGGATGCTGTATATGATGCAGTTGGAACATGGAGGAACTATGTGTAAAGCTTCTAGATATAGGTTCTGGGGAATGGGAGTTTAAGGTGAAGGATCAGCCATTGAGAATGGAAAATACCTTTTCAACAAGAATCCATATGGCTTCTATTGCCAACCAAATGCTAGTATGTGGATTTCACGACTGGAATATGCCACTGAGGCCCTTGGTTGTATATCACAAAAATGTCCCTTTCCACTTTCGCTGAGAGCCATATAAATGCTTCTTCTGTATGGAACAGATTATTGCACTGGAGCATTTATGAGTGTTCTATGGCTGAGATGGAAGGACATAGTCATGAAATGTCCCTTTAAATTAGAGAGGGGATGTGCCTGTACTGTGGGGCTGTCTGAAGTATTTGTCACATCTGTACGTGCTCATCTCTGTCATAGCAACTAGCAGGGGGAGTGGGTCAGAGCCAGAGGCCAGCTAAATGTGTAAATATCCTAGGGAGTGGGTGGGTGTGAGGGGGAGGAGTGGGTGGGTGGCAGGATGGGTATAGTTTAAAGGGTAAGATCCTGCTGATGCTGGATAAAAGGAAGGTTGGGGGTGGGAGGATGGATGTCCTAAATTACTAATACTATTTAAAGAGGAGTTCAATGGGGTAATTACATTAAGGTTATTTTTGCTTCTGCTCTATGTGGGTTAAAAGCTTGAAAGGTTCATTTGGTTGTTTACATCATCTCATTTATGTAATTATTGTTTGTCAGTTGCCACTTAACTAATGCACTAATTGATAATTACTGTGCAGTTGAAGTAACTATTTGTCTCTCTTCTCCTTTACAGACGGTCACCAAGGCACATGTCAGCACTACTTCATAGTGAGTATATCACAGTTATCCAACTATTTCACTCTTATCTATATTAATTGATTAATATTATATTAATTAATGGTCCCTCAGTTGCTGCACACAGAAAAGAAAAAGAGTCAAAAGGGAGTCCAGGTGAGTATATCACAGTTATCCAACTATTTCACTCTTATCTATATTAATTGATTAATATTATATTAATTAATGGTCCCTCAGTTGCTGCACACAGTAAAGAAAAAGAGTCAAAAGGGAGTCCAGGCTGCCTCCAAAATGACCCCCTCTCTAGGGGAGCTCTAATCATTATGTGACTCCCATAGGTGAGCCAAGGAGCTATATGACTCCCCTATGCGACTCCCTTAGGTGAGCCAGCGAGTCATCTAGACTCCTCTAATCAACCAGGGCTACCTGAGAGGGAAGTCATTCTGGAGGCAGCCAGAGTTCCCCTCTGACTCTTTTCTTTTCCTTCTTTTCCACCTCTTTCCCAAACCGCCTTCAACTCACAAAATGGTGAGTAGCCACGCAGAAAGGATGCTTCATGGAGAAGAAATGAGTGTGGTACCTCCATGTGGAACATCTTTTCTCCGTGGCTGCTCACAACTAACAAGCATCTAATAAGCTGCGTTATAACAGCAGAGATGCATTCTACAAATTAGAGACAGCGAGCTAAGAATGGGCTTTGTCTTTTACAAAACAGGATGTGCGCATATTCCATTTCCTGATCATCTTTGTAATAAGAGACAGTCTTTGAAATTAAATAAGTTAATTATCCCATAGCATGGGCTAAAACACGCTAACAAATGCCCTGTAACTGTTTCTAGGAATTCCTACCCTGCTTCTCAAGGCATATACACGTGTATAACCTCTATGTATATGGCCATATCTGCCCTAAGGAACATACACGTACAACATGGATGTTTGCTTTAGTTTCCACAATTCCAGAAATGTTATTTAGTTCAATGTGTGGCTATTGTTAGTTATCATGAAGTAGATTCATGTAGTATATACACATTGAGAATTGGAGCAGGTAATTCTGTATATACACATGTACAATATGTGCAAATAATCAAAGAAATGCTAGACAACCAGTGGCATGATTCGTAGTTCATCAACTAGGCCTATGCATGCTCTTTGAATCACGACTTTTCCCTCTTTCCCCAAATAGTCTTAGCTGTCATGCATATATTTCCGTTTGAAGTTTACCTTACACTACTTTGATACTTTACTTTAATAAGTAACACAGCATTGTGATCATTATTTTACACTAAATAAAATATTATGTTAGTTCTAATGATAGATTCCCTAGGTAGAATCAAATACCTGTTTGATCTGAATCATTTCAAGATCTCTTTTCAAAGTACAAAGTAAATAACACAACGTTATTATGTAGATCAAGGGACTTACAGCTAGCATGCTAATAACTTGGAACATGCAGTCAGATTTTGACCTTCCCTTTATACCCTTTCCTTTGCCCACCCACCATCAACTACCGTTTAAGTTGAGGCCTGTGTGCTTTCAATGAGAGATAACTTGTGTTGAGAAATATTTATAGCTCTTAAAGGATGGTAATGAAGGTCGGTGTTAAATTGCTGACTGATATAAAACACCTAGATAACCCTTTAAGGACGGCATGATGCTTTAAAGTTAGTGTTTCGTCCTGATGCATTAAAATAGCACTAACAGCTAACATACCACTGCTGAATTAGTGCGCCATGCTGACCCTTTTGGTTTGGAACAATCCTATAGCAATGGCACAATGCATGAATGCAGCACTGGCGAGTTACTCATCGGCACTGCATTGATGTATAACACAGATAAAGTGGCATATTTAATTAAAGCACTGCTACATTCTTAAAGGTAACACCAGATGCCACTTATTTGGTCTTCGCAAAGGCCTTATTTCGGGCATGAGAAAACGGTCATTGAATTTCTGCTCACAGAAAGCAGAGAACCTCTCCACTTAATAAGTGTCAAATGCGCTTACCTATCCACGCGTACACTAGCTATTTGATTCTGGGGCAGAGCTGATCCTATAGTAAGTAGAGCCTTAATATTGACAAGATATTGTCCAGCGATGAGTCACTAATATTTCTTTATTGGTACTCAATCCAACAATAGTCATTCATTTTTGATATAAAGCCATACGTGTTTCAAGTTTAAGTTGGGGAAGACTTGACATTAAGGGGTTTCTTACATTTATTTTTGATGGAAATTAATACTTCAGTCGTTCATGGGTGGCACTGCAGTCAAAATGTCTGAACATGAAAAAAGTCTAGCTCGGTAGGGCCGAAGTCCCCGGTCGACCGCCAGAGTGCCCTTTTGCTAGCTTTTCTTTTTCACATTTTATCCCATTGAACTTTACCATATCATCCAATACACAGCCAGCAATTCGTTAGTAACACAAAAAAAAAGCCTAGCTAGGTAGGGTTCCTTCAAGGTAGGGACGTTCTCCTGTACAGAAGTATACAGAAACAAGCCATCTATGTGTTTGGCCTAATAGTAATACATGAGCAGTGACAGCAGGGGAGTACATTGGTGTATACAGCACTAAAGACACCTACTTCTACGGCTGACAGGAAGTGACAGGCACCTGGCTAATCCAGTCTTTAGAACAGACACTCGCGCCCCGAGCGGGACGCTGAGGACTCTCCTTACTGTAGTGGTGGGGGCCAACACCTAAAGGTAGACCTTCGCTAGGTTTGGGCATTCACTCTTAAGGATTTAGGAGGCTGACATTGCCTTTGCCTAATCTCCCCATAGGTAATTTGGAAACCTTTGATGATATGGCAGTCGCGAAGTAGCCATAGCTTTCTGAGGGAGAGTCAATAGTTTTCGTCAGTTCTACGGAGGGAGAGAAAGGTGAGTTGTTTCGGCGAGTAGAATGTGGCTACTCAGCCTACTGGTCTTCAAGCCTGGGATACGCGGGGTACTAAGCGTGGTGGCGTTTATTACGAATTATCAGTGCACCTAGCGAGATTGAGATGTCGGTGCCAATTGGGGGCATGTCTGTTGCAAACATCATATAAATAGGATACATGTATTCACTGCACTTTCAAAGTTAGAATATCACCTCTCTCTACTGGCTACCGGCCACTGGGTAACTTTGGCCGATGGAGCTCATAAATTTCCATATAAATTCGGCCGATTAGAGCCCAGTGGACGGTGGCCACAAGGTGCATGATGCTAGAGATACTTAATCATTTAGGCTTTACCTTCCCTCGTCAACGTCATACACTGTCGGGTGGAACTATAGGTATTGTTCCACCTGAGTAGGCATCCAAGTGGACAGGGAGGGAGGGAAGAGGAGCGACTGGTGGAACAGCCAGAAAACGGTGACCAGCTCTGACCTTGTTAGCCGGAACTACAAGAGGAACGAAGTATTATCCCCCCTACCCTGCACCCTCCCTCCCAGGCACTCCCACCTCCAGGCTGACAAAGGCATGTAGCCACTGGAGCTGTGGAAGTGGGGTTAAGAAAGGAGATGGTGGATAAGGGGGGATGGTGTTGATACTGGACTTTGGGATGGAGGAGGAGTAGGGAGACAGTGTGAGTAACTCCTAAATGCACTGAATATAAGCACCTACCATTGTCTTGTTAAGGTTTAGGTGCTACTCCTCCTGGCTTGATGAATGTTTGTAAGTCTGGACAAGGCCTTGTCCCCACCCTTCCTCCAGGGTGGGGTGTGGCTGGGGTGAGACTGTAAGGGAAGACTGTCAGGAAATTGCTGGTTTGTTACTTGGTCTCGCTGTGACTTTCCGCTGGCTCGATAGCCAATATACTGATTAGAAAGGTGGAAAGGAGCAGGCGCTGAGGAAACGGCGGGCGGAAAGGCAACTAAGTGCGGTGGCTAAGCCCATTAGACTTGGAGGGTACCCTGCCTGGATTTAACATAAATATTTCGTGGAAACTCCTGAGAGCTAGGTTTGTGTTGATTCACCCAGATATGCTGTTGGTTGCTGGTAGAACTGACCCTTAATGGAGCCTACTGCACAGATAATCTAAAAGCCCTGGCCCTCAGTCTGTAGTGGCTATCCGAAGTTGGTCATAGAGACATTGGTCAGGCATGACCAAGTGATATTCAAGAATGACTGAGGCAAAGCAACATAATTATGACTAATGCTTTAATCATAAGGACTTCAGTACTGACCAATCTGGCACATATCAACTAACCTAGAGGTTGGTCGTATAGGGAGTCAAAGAATGTCTGGTGTGACACTGTATACCTGTGTCAAAAATGAGATCATGTAAGCTGTTTTGGCATCCGCTGCCCGGGCCTTCTTGCTGGTGGTCTGGCATGGGATCCCTCCTCAGTGAACCACATCTGAGATATCAAAGGCCGTGGTTTGTCTGGGCCTGCCCACTATGGTACCAGCCCAGGAAGGTAGGACCAGGCAAATAAAAGAACACTTGCTATCCTTCGAAAAGAGTAGGGGACGTGCCCCGGTAGCGGTTTTCTCCCTCACTTCATAGATGCGGTCATTCATTTCATAGATTCGATCATCCATAGATGCAGTCACTGCTGTATTGGGCAAGCAGCATATAAATACCTGTCCTACTACTGCAAGGCAGACTACCACTATTTGTGGATGACTCCTTGCCAACTTGAGATATGTCCCGTGAGGTACTTGAAGTACATCTTGACATTAAACAAATCAATCAATCAATCAATCAATGTCTTCATCAAATTCAGCAGAAGAAATCAATTCAACATTTTGCCCATACTTGGTCATCATCACAGCAAGTTTAATTAAATTTTGGAATGTACAGAATTCAATATAATGTGGTGTGTTTAAGCCCAGCAGACTCAAAACCAGAACATATGTGGCTTTATTGGACCCTGGGAATGTGTGACGTGTACAAAGTCAGTTATGAGGTAGACATAATGTGCTCTATTGTTTTTGCTCAAAATGGCGACTGTAAAGGCAGCTTTTATACCTCCTGCCTACCCTGATGACACGTTATATCTGTTAAAGCCTTCAGATGTATCAGACTTTAATTAAAGGTAACTCACTTACAAACTTCTACTTTGTTCTAGGCCCACCTTTCATCTTCTGACATACCTCTCATTTACTGATTAAAATGAGGCTTGCTCTTCTCACGTAGTGGATATCATCACTGATGCAATTTACATATAAACTGTATCATATATCCACTCACTCACACACCCACTAGCTCCCTCACTCAATTAGACATCCACTCACGCATATATATATACATCCACTCACTCACTCACTCACTCACTCACTCACTCACTTACTCACTCACTCACTCACTCACTCACTCACTCACTCATTCACCCACTCATTCACCCACTCACTTACTCGCTCAATCCCACCATAATTTTTTTTCACTCACTCACTCACAATTCCTCCCTTGACATGTCTCTATAACCCTGGCGACCTTTCTAGCCCTATGCTGTAATACTTAATACACCACTTGCTGTGCACTACTCACCCATCCCTCACTGTTACTCCCTCCATCATTTTCCAACTGACCATCTCTGTGCCCTAACATGGGCATCCATCTGCCTATTCATTCACCCTGTTGTACGCTCTCTTCTAGAGCAGCTCCTGTTGTACGTTCCCTTCTAGAGCGGCTCCTGTTGTACACTCTCTTCTAGAGCGGCTCCTGTTGTACGCTCTCTTCTAGAGAGGCTCCTGTTGTACGCTCTCTTCTAGAGAGGCTCCTGTTGTACGTTCCCTTCTAGAGCGGCTCCCTTCTATCTAATCAGACTTTCTCTCTGCCCATACTATGAGCTGCTCCCTTCACTACTACAGACTACTACTACCAGAGCCCTTTCCCCAATAAGTGGGACCCAGGTGCATAATACATCCTTGTCCTGTTGGGTTCACCGCCTCCAAATTAGCAGGATAGTGGATTTATTCTACGTCTCCTGTCGGCCCTCTCTCCCTCCATCTATCTGTAAGCATAATTGGCCAGCATCAGGTCTACAGCTGAGAGAAGGATTGCTTGACTTGCTTTTTTATGTGTTGTAAGGGTGCAAGGTAAAATATAGCTTTAATGCACAATAACTTGTGATGCATGCATGCTGCACTAGCGAGTAACTCTCCAGTGCTGCTGTGAAGCATCATGCTGATTGTAAGCGGTTGATACACTCTCAACGCATCAGCATGATGTATCACAGGATATTAAAGCATGATACGCTCACTAAAGTGTAAGAAAACGTGCAGTTTCCTTGTATGATATATACATTTCAAACTGATTATAACATATGTTACATGAAAGCAGTGAAATGGGATGGTTTCTGTTCTGCGGCAGATGCAGTGATTGGAAAGCCTCTGTAGAGTTCAAATTTCTCCAACAGGTTGTTGGTCTAAACTCAAAGCCAACTGCGTAAATTAACACACATGATCCGCGATGGATAAGGTTGGCCGTATCCAAAAAAATAAAGTCAGGTAATTGCCCACGACGGGTGATACCCATCTCTCGCAACAGAATGAGTATTCTCAAAATTGTCAACGGTACAACTGGATGTGGCGTACGCGTCATCTTCAGTATAATAAGACGGTTGAATTTACTGTTACATTTATGCCTATATATCCACCTTTAAATTATGATTGCATCCTTGTAATTATAGAAAGAAAAGCAGATTGACTGTAGATCACCATGCCATACGATATAGTGTTAACTAACTACACTATGGAGTTGATGTTGGCGTGTGTGGCCTTTACACCGGTACACTTTGCCCCAGACATACATGAGGGTCTTCTCAGTAGCCTATTTAGCCTTCCTGTACCAATTAGTTCCAACACGGAGATAGCCTGCATGTGTCAATTATCTCAGACACAACAGGTGCATCTATACTGTTATACCAGGAACAACAGGTATGAATTATCCCACATCTATGTCAGACAGTGGACGTTTAGCATACAGCGGCCTAATTCAAGATAAAATATAGATGAAGCTTTGACTTGACTTAAAATACCAATGAGTTACCCACCTTGGCTGCATTCAATGCTTAAATGCAGTCATTGGGAGGTACTCACCTGTGTTGCATTCATGAATCATGACAACAAAAGCCATAACTCATTCAAGAATTATAATACTTTCCCTGTACCTTCGTGTGACTACTTCTCTGACCATAATGTTAATCAATAAGTCAACAGGAGACAATGGGCAAATACTATACATTATCCAAATTGCAAATCAAACATTTGGGCTATTACTTCCACTCATTAAAGCAATGACTTACAAAGACCCCCCACCCTACCCCACCCTTCCCTCCAGCCAGTCCACTGCTCTGCAGCGCACTCATTGTGGCGGACAGCCAATCAGGAGAGCCGTACCAGCAGCCGTCGGCCCTGCCTGCAGGTGAAGCCCAACAGGCTGCGGCCCATCTGCAGGCAGTCAGGGCTGGTGGGAGTAGTGTGGCTTCCCCACTTAGATAGGCGCCAACTCTGGTAATTGACACGGATAGAGGTAGGCAGAGACACACTGAGTCTGTCTATATGTATCGGTGTGTGGCACTGATGGGGGGGGGGGCTGGATGGGGGCCTGGGGGGTTAGGGGAGGGGGTGGTTGCTATCAGAAATTTGGCTACTTGTTTGTGGTTGTACTATGGCTTATATGCCTATCTTGCTGACCCTGCCCCCTCTGCCAGGTCTCTTTAACGCTTTTAGGGTGGTGCACATCAAATAAACCCTGGATGTAGACTTGGGCACTGCCTCCTGTGATTAACTCCCAGGGTCGATGGCATTAGAATATGGGTCTATTTAATATTGCTGCTGTTTAAACTCCCACTGACCACAGGACAACTGTATACATCATAAACCCAGACAGGTAGCCGTTATCTCTTGAGATATCATGACATCTTTATCTCTATAGCATTATTGGTGTTTCTATGTTGCATTCATATTGATCATAAGTCAATAGAGTGAGGCACATCTGTCAGGTGTGGGATTTCAAATCCAAGGGTCCTTGGTTCGATCCTTGGTGCTAAAGGTGGGCGACACTTTTTTCTGAACTGGGGTGACAGACAGGGCACCAGAGGCCTATCCTCCCCATACTATACCTATGTACAGCTGACGTAGTGTGCGATGTTAAAAGCCCTAACCTCATTAAAAGTGTTGGCTTGTTATTTCTGCCTTCGACTCACCTCATAGATTCGGTCCCTGCCACTGCCCTGAAAAACACAAACCGGTAGCAGATGTTATCCAGGACATAAAGCAACCAATACAACCCAACCTAAATCACTACAAGCAATAAGAGGGGATACTATACATATATAATAAATCCATAAAGAGAGAAATTCAGGAGAATGGGCGACTAGTATTATATGTAGAGAAGAGGACTAAACATGAATATATTACGTGCCTTAAACAATATATAGATGCTATTTGATATAATATTATTGATGGGTATCCATATTACATTACACTCTATATTGAAGAAGTAGAGGTGGGTCTAGGGTAGTGGATCAGGTGCACCATGCATTCATCCTTAAGCTGCACTCAGTATAGCAGCAGCAGCTTTATCTAATACCATCAACTCGACCTGGTACGTGTAGCATCACATTCACAGAGCTACTCAGGCTGATGCCCCTATTTTTGTACTTATGTAAATGGGAATATTAAAGTTCAGTCATTGAGAATCGTTAGACTTCTTATGCATTGGTTTGATGAGTCAGGGAAAGGTGGAAATGGGGACTAGTTTTAATAACGATGAAGTATAAGCATTTGATTGTTTCATTCCGTGTACTGTCCTTTAGAAAGACATCGATGTCAGTTCAATCCAACGTTTTATCTCTTATCTCGTTGGCGATTATCCCCAACGGTGCACCATGTCATGGCCTTTCCATCCTGGTTCATTTAGGCAGATTTATATCGGATCCGGGGTCTTTTTCCTAGTAAGATAAAAATGTCCTAAGATTCCAAGTAATAGGACATCCTTTTACTATTAAGGGTGCCGGCTCTCTGAGTGACTAAGTATGTAGTTTGACCAGGCTAAAACAAGGTTCCTGTCATTCTCGTCTTGGCGATGGGTTGTGGGTGCTTACCTGTGCCAAGGGATTGGTCATTATTTAACAACAGGGGACTGGTGCACTGAAAACTTAGGCAGATTCGAAACTCATCACTACTGATGAGTCAGGGTAATCATGCCCAGTTGATGAGGTCAGGTCATCACCGTGATGACCAAAAGTCATCATCTTGATTACAATATTTGCCACTAGAGGGCCCCACTAGGCAATGATGGAATGGGCAGTACCTACTCTAGGCCTTTCAGTGGTTTTTATCTATATCAGCTCTGATAATAGAAACTTATGAAGTGAAGTTTATGAAGAATATTATCACGTTAGAAACTCAAGTACTTTACAATCAAGTTCTGAGCAAAATTCTCAAAAGCACACATGTTTGTATACATGGACACCTTTTTCGTGTCTGAGACCACATTTACTAATGTAAGGATAGGCTGTCAGTTACTATATATATCTATGCCTTATTGGACTTGCTATGCTGGTAGAAGTGCTCTCACTTAAGGTCCGATGACAGGAGCAGGGGGTAATCACAAAATTATTAGGATAAACACCTTAAAAAGAAGTTACAAGAAATTAATCATAGATGATGACTTAGTCATCACATTGATGACCTGTGTCATCATTCTGACAAGCACTGCATAATCTCTAATTAGGTCAAAGTCTCTAATTAGGTCAAAAAAGTAATCACGGTGACGACTCAGAGTCATCACATATGATGACTCTAGTGATGACCAAGTAATCACCAGGGACACAATCACGGTGATGACTAAAAGTCATCACCCCTGATGACTTTTTTCCCTATAGAGTTTTCAGTGTGGGTTTATACATGGACATGCCGATATTTTGTTGTACCTCATCAGGCTCATGTTTCCTCCTTTTGAACTTCCATACTAGCGCGTAGGCACTGAAAAGGGCCGCGCCTCTCAAGAGGGGTAAAAATCATACTCGACTTCCCTCCAGAGGGGGTCCTTTTTTTTACAACCACACCCTTTTCCCAGATATTAATAACTGACTATCACTTAGGTTATCTGACTTAGGGAAAGGGAGGGGGGCTTTTTATGACACCTGTACTGGCCCTGGAGGCAAGTGTCGACGTTAGCGACCACTCAACCACTACCAACAATGGCCACCCGTCTGATGCCCCAAGGTCAAGGTCAAGCAGTCATCGACGCTATCCGCAGGCACTGGAGGAATGCTGCCAGGAGGACACCTTCTTCTTAGAAACTATTTATAACCACAATGAGGAGGTGGGAGGGGGTCAGTGCTTCTAGTCCCATCCTCTCCACATTAAAAGGCCCAAAGCCCAGGGCCAGTCTTAAGCACCCCACATGTCCCCATCCCTTGTGTAGTTAGTCACTCACTACATCCATTAATGCCTCCAGGAATAGTATTAGCCGGCCTAAATATAAGAGGAAAAGTTGGATGTAGTTTGAGGAGATAGTGGTATAGGATGGGAGGGGGTGGAGGAAGGGGCAGGACTGTAATAGTCCTTGTATGGATAATTCTGAAGATGAAAGGTTGGCTGTAGGGTGAAGCCACCAAGCATTGGACAGTACCCGCGGTGCATTATAGGCACTAGGATATCATCAAGGCCTTTGATGTCAGCTAGGTGGTCGTTATACCTTGAAAAGGAGTAGAAATTCAGATAATAATAATCTGAAGTGATATTAAATGACAGAACAGCTTCTTATTGCTATAGGGAGTGTGGGTCATGGGTCGCTTATAGGACAGGTAGAAGATAAGGGAGATAAAATAATGAAAGAGAGGAGGAATAGAGATGAAATTGATGGCCCGCTGGGTGGCAATCTGAATGGCAATCCATTTGAGTCTTTAATGATATTGTGATGGCTCACAACTTCATGTTCATTTCTCGTCATGATGCACTAACGCAATACTCTACTGAGTAACTTGTCAACGATGACGACCCTCTGTAATGTATCACGCCATAGACTCAGTATAGGATACATTGCTGCAGCATAAGTGCAGCAGAGTTACTTACCGTTGCTGTAGTATAGATGTATCGTGCTAACGGAAAGGTGACCAATTAAAGGAAAGTGTTAAAAGCTAGAGATAGGATTATACTGGATGTCAGATGTTGTTGAAATAAGTTAAACGCAATTCTGGTAGTGTCAATAAAGCTAAGCAGATAAGGAAACAACTCGTCAAGTGAAGAAGAATGTAAGGTATATATTGTATTAAGTAGAAAAATAAATTCTGATGAAAATAGTTGTATTAGGCTCACACTGGTCCAATACCTAAGCACGAAAGCACCGTTTGGAAGCTGTACTGTACTGTGTGGCTGTAGGCTTAGACCCAGTGGGCACAAAATCCAGTTCCATGTTGAATCAACATTGAATCAACATTGGATCAACATTGACAACCATCTATCAATGTTGATTCAATGTTCTGTGCCCACTGGGGAGCTGTATTTAGACCTATTGAGTGACAGTTCATGAATGTGTGTATTTATCACTTTCTGAGTTGCCTTTACAATTTCCATATGATTGGGTTAAGGCGCCTTGCCCTTTACCAGATCTAGGCCTATTGGAACAGGTGGGTAGGTGACGGGAGGGGGCTTGATAAGGAGTGAATGGTTGTGAATGTAGGCATTAAAGGCTCTACCATGTCCTAATGCTGGCTTCATGTTTTCAATCATTTCAATGTGATATTGTTCCCCTAAGATTATTCATGTCTAATATTCATCATTTCTGAGATTTTCTTTTTTTCTTGTGAAGTAGTGCAATACGATAATGCTTACGTCATTTAGACAGACATCCAGATTTGCTTCTTGTCTTTGGAGTATTTCCAATATTATCTTTTGTTAAATGTGATGTGGGTCAGTAATATTCCTTTGGTTAAAGATGTGCACGAGTTGTCTTTGAAGATATATATGTATATTAAGATATCCTTTTTCCACACAACATGGGTTGCTATGGTAAATATAATCTTATACATGTAGCAAGCCTGCCTGCCCCACCTTTGAAAAAAAAAAGATAAGGAAATCGAATTCTTTGGGTAGGGTATCACAACTTCTCTAGTCTGATTACACCCTTCCCCCTCACTCAGTCAGAAGCAGGCACACGCCTCCCCTACAGTAAGCAGCATCACTCAGGCCCCTGATAGACTCTTTAATAAAACATGTAACACACAGTTTATGCATTAATCACAGCCAACAGCCGCGAAAGGTGTTACAGAGCCGTCCCTAGCCGGCCCCCATTCACCGCCCGCAGCCCTACAGTGGCTCAAAGCACCACAGCGCGCTGAGAAAGTCAGCCCCAGAGAATCCTGGAGATGTCGACATAGGAAATGAAACCAATAGTAGTCTCACAGGCCGCCGCACGTATTGCTTTAGAGAAAAGTGTTTACTGATGTTCTCTGTCCTCCCCTCATTCCCACCCCCTTACATGCATGGCTTCCATTGCAGGTTAGAGCAGCTTCCATCAGCACTCATTGCTTGTCTGCTTATTCCAAACGCCATTAGCTTTTCTCTTCTATGTTTCCACCATTTTTCTTCAGATTTCCCTTTGTCTGCTTACTTCCTGTCCTATTTTCTTTTTAGCTTTTGTGCATAGATGTTTCTCATTCTTAACATGTCCATTGACCACTGTATTGAAATCCCTAGTCCTAGCTATGTTGTGCTAGACCATTCCTATCCCTTTGTCGTATTTTAAATCTTACCTCCCTTTCCTCCTTCCCCCTCGCTCTCTCCTCATTTACCTCCCTCCCCATTCCCCTGCCCTACCCCACTCTCCCCTCCCTCCCCTCATTCCCCTACCTCCAATCAACCATTTCCTCTCCTCAACCCCTCCAGTCGCACATCACTATCGTACTATCTCCATATGCCCTTCCACTCCCTATCCCTCCTCCTCCGACCTCATACATACAAACCGGAAGCCAGGTGTTGGCAATTGCCCAGCATGCATTGGGGGGCAGAGAGGAAGCAGATTTATATTCCGGCGTTCATTGCGCCCCTTGCAGCTGGCAGGTGGTGCTCCCTGGCGATAAACCAGCGCATTACATGACGCTGTTTGAATGTCTGTGCAGAAATAATAATAATTCACCCCCACCCCCACAATGTGTGACACCCTCCCAGCCCAGTCCTCCAGTCCTCCCCATGCACCCTGCCCTCCAGAGGCAGGCCCAATAAAGCCCTACAAGCAATCAGACCGACTTGTTGGCAGTGATTTAGGCATTTCCCTGCTCCTTTTCGTTACTAATCGTTCATTAGAGGGGATCCCGTGAATAAGCCTGGGCCATGGGGGAGAATAAGGAGGTGGGTGTGGGGAGGGGGGGGGGATTACCCATTCACCCCGCCTACTGCCTCAGTCCTCCCGATAGAATGTATAACTGGGAGAGATTTTTTTCTTCTCTCCAATTAAACAGGCAATGTAAGCAGTTGACATCGTCATAGATACTCTATTGTTGTTGCCATGGCTACCTTATATTGCTATGGTTGCCATGACAACTCAGGTTTTGAAGTCTTTGTGTGTTTGAAGAGCCACATGACAAGTGATGCCTTCCGTATCCAATTAGATTACTCACGATGTGTCCTCTGAGTTTCTCCTGTGTTGTCATCTCATCTTCACTGTGTGTTGTAATGCTTTTTCTCAATTGACTCTTCTCCTCTTAGAGGTAGGGAGGCACTACTAGTTCTGACGAATTCAGTCATATTGGTCTTCTTCCTTTGGAAATTCTACAACTTCAGAGGAATGTTGGAATAACTTTGTCAATTGGACCTCTGTTGATATACCTACTATTGCCTGCTATTTGACTGAAGGCATGACTAGGTGTTTTAGCTATACTCTGTAATAGGTAGAGAATAATATGACTTTGGCATAATTACCTTGGCCCTCATATCAGACCATAATCTACCCATACTGCCAACAAAGCCAAGGCTTATTGGAGAAACAAAGCTGAATTTATTTTTCTACTTAATACAGGATGGGCAAATGTATATAGGTTCTACCAATATAATGTTCAAACTACAATCAAGTTATCAGTTCATGTTGGTTACCCTTAAATCTACAGTATTAGTAGTAGTCAATATCATGTAACAGGGAAATTGAGATTTATTCTCTTTTTGTAAAGTGACTTCCCTTAAGTTACATTTTATCTGCACAGTATAGAGAAACAAGAGGGAGATTTCAGGCTGTTCCAATTGAAGGAACATGTGTGCTTTGTCCGTAGTTTACAACCAAACTTCCTACTGACGTCAGTCATGTTTTATCTCACGGATAGTTTCCGGCTTCAAACACATGGCAGACACTGGTGATGAATTAAAAACCCATGTCTGTTCAATAAAATGCAGGGATGCAAGTCTTTACAGTTTTCGCTGATTGCAAATACATTTTAAAATCAGTAAGGTCACACAAAAAAGCCAGTGATTTTTATATTCTGGTGATATCTATTTATCCCGTTGAAGTCCTATGTTAAAATTCTTTATCTTGTGTTTGTTAAGATATGATTCACTTTTCTACCTCCAGTGGCCCCCAACATGCACACAAACAGCTCCTAGTACATAGGCTTAAGGCTATGTCTCACGAACTTGGGCCAATGTTTTGGTCTATGACCGGGTGCCGTCTATGACCGGGTGCCGTCTATGACCGGCTATCTAAAAAAGTTGTTTGGAGGAATAAAAAAAAATATATTTTTTTTTACAATTTTTATTTATGAAATTGTAAAAAAACATAAAAAATTTAAGTTTTTATTCCTCCAAACAACCTTTTTAGATAGACGGTCATAGACGGCACCCAGTCATAGACGGCACCCGGTCATAGACAGCACCTGGTCATAGACCAACACATTGGCCCAAGTTCATGAGACACAGCCTTAAGTGTCAGTGTTTGCCTCAAGCTGTCATTATTTTCAAGCCTTTCCTTAGACACTCACTTTACTCTAAGAATAACACACAATAACATTTGAAATGAGATTTCAAAACTTTTCAACTCTCTTCAAATTTCAACATTTGAAGAGAAATGTTTGCTGTGTTATTTTCCATAGGTTGCTATATCCCCTTTCATACATGTGCAAGATTTTGAAATGGCATGTATTTAGTGTGATGAAACATGGCACAACTTAAAGGTTAACAAAGAATTTACTCCATAGGGGGAATTACCTTTTGTCCTTTGTATACATGATACATGTATAAAGTAAGGTTTTAAACTTTACTGTCAGGTACTTGGTACTGTAAAGGTTAGCTCTGATTGCATGATTATTTTTGATGACTAGAAACCTTTATAGATGGAGTAAACACACGGATACTGTAGTGGTTAAAGCAAAATACAAAAATGTAGTTGTTGATGTGACCCAATTAATGCCGCTGATGGACTCATGGTAGTGTTGGACTCACGATAGTGTTAAACCTATGTTGATATAAAGAAAGACGATCTTGCTGTATCCTGCTAAGAGTATATCCAATATATAATAGCAAAATACATTTAAAAAAATCAGTTCCTCTCCCTTTGATATTGAAATAGAGAGAAGATAGGGCAGTGCATCTGGCCACACCTTACGAAGAAAGAGTGAAGAAATAAAATACTCCTTGCATTTCCCACCCAACCATGAAGCATCGCCAGGCTGATCCTCCTACTAATCCAGGCCACTAATCCGCAGATCAAGGCATGAGTCTGCAATTAAAATCAGCATCAGCCCTTCTTTAATCCCATTCAGGTGGCGGCCGTCGAGTTTAATCCTTTTAAGCAGGGAGGCCCTTTCAACCTCATTCAGGCACCAGCAATGCTGCATGCCGGAGGGTGCTCACAACACACTCAGTGTGAAGTGTAGCGGCAAGGCGAGGGGCTCTGTGAAGTGCCCTGGGCACAGGCTTAAACTAAGAAGCATACTGGGCTGGTAGATGTTGGGTGTATGTGTGTATACCATATGGTACAAGGTGTAGGTATGTATGTATACCATAATGTATGACAGTGGGAGACTTTCATAATCTTTCAGTAGTACATGGCCCCACTGTCTCATGTGTTTGGCCATATACAAGTGTCAGTGGCACCATATTATGTTGAAAGATGTCCGGTGAATTAAGCATTTGCACATTTGAAACCAGACGCCCTGCTGTCAAGTGATTATGGGAGTCTTCTGCTGTAGTATGCATACACACCTCTACTTACCACCCAATCATGCTGCTTAGTTTAATCCTGTTGTTCTGGTAGTGGGAGCTGAGCTGCTCTGTGAGCTGCTGAGTGATGAGTATGATCTGAGTGTAAGCCATAGTCTATGATGAGTTGCTCCATAAGTTCTTGAACTGTCATCTTCTATATAAGACTGGATACCTTGCCCTTTGATAGACTATCAACTCTTGGTGTTAGCTTTGTCTCTTGGCCGAGTCGCTGTGGGTACTGTGAACTGGTGTATTATGAGTGATCTAACTGATCTATCACAGGGTGTTTGTTACATGTCTTTAGGATATAGTGAGAGAGAACAAATTGTGTTCCTGGAAAGACACTGTCTGTCCTCACTCTTCGGCCTTTTCACAGCCAGCCAGTACTCTAAATCCTTGCGTATAAGCCTAACTCGCTGGGCCGATCCTATGAGCAGCGGCTACTACATGAAGTTTTACAGTAATGATTATCCTAGACTTATATGAACATACTCCCCTTTGTACTCTTCTTATAGTATCACGAAGGAGCCACTTCCCTCTGCCAGGGCAACATTCCTATCTCACTGTACCTCAAATACACCCAGTTGAATCCAAATGGGAATTCTGCATAGTGGAATTGCCCATCTCTGAGGTGCTCTGAAATAAATGAGTTGTACATGTAGGGTATGTAAGGTGTTATAGGGAATGCTTCAATGAAAAATATAGTTGGTTTAATGACCTCTGTTTGTGAATGGATGTTTCCTTTAAATTATGTGACATCAACAAAGTTGAATATTTTTCCTTCGTGATATTAATTGTTCTTTTTATCTATTTTTCAGAACCAACAGACCACATGAGTGTCTGTCCAGCAGCCGAGGTGAGTAGAAAGCTATTGATGAAAATATCAAACTCAATGAAGGTCTTCTACACAATTATTATAGCACAATTATTATAGCACCTTTTAAAGTTTAATTAGAAGTCATGCGAATGTGATAATTTGAATTAGGGGTCACTCAAATGTGATGGTTTGATTACGGAGTCCTATCTGGGCCATGCTATGTGGTATTTACATATTTTGAAAAGGACTCATTCACTTAGTGTACCTGCTTTTGATGTGTGCAAGTCCCAATTATGAAAGCAATTCTTTCTCCTTTTTTTCATATCTACCCCCCACTCCACCCTCCCCAATGCATGGGACGATCATGTCTCTTCACCCCCACCCTCCCCTACCCCCGGAATCACTTGTGAAGCGGCGTGACATGGGACATTGGGCTGGGGTTCAGGGGGAACCAATCATATTTCCCGAGTTTTTTTTCATCTGGCCCAATTGATCCCTGAGCGATAAATTCCTGATTTGGCGCCATGGTCCCCTTCTTTTCATTCGTTTCTTTTACCCAGCATCCCTCTCATTGATTTCCGGTTCCCGTCCCGAAGCGGAAGTCGTCCTGAGAAAGAGAAAAAAATAAGTAAAAGAAACGCAGTCTCGCGATTTCTCGTATCGAGCGAGAGAGGAGACATCCTCTTCAGAGTCTCTTGGTGTCACATGTTTAGGTCACGTGAGGGGGAATAAGGAATTCTGTATATTTTGGAAGTTAGAGGTCTGACTGGGTACAGTGTGGGGACGAACTGTGGTCACAGTTAGTCATTGGCACTGTAGGAACACTGGGCCTAAAATCTGGAGTGAGCCCAAGCTAGCCTCATTAAATCGATGCAATAATAGAGAAATCTGCCAGAAATGAAGACTGAAGACTAGGCTAACTCTGTTGATGCAACTAGGCTAACTCAGTATGTAGTTAGCCTAGTCATCCATACCATAAAACATCATTTTCTGCTCATACAGACCATTATATCCAAATGAGAGGACTACATAATATAATTATGGTCATAGCCACCAACACATAACTTTATAGTGTTCAACTCCCTATAAATACTGTGATATCAATCCCTGTAGTTTTGCTTACAAATGCAACCATCTACCATTACAGATGGGCTGACTCTGCAGTGTTCCTACAGTGATTGGCTGGGTCTCGACACCCTGTCTGGTATTAAGATTGCTAAGGTTGCTATTGTAATGGGTTCATACACTCCAAGACTGGGTTAAATCCCATTGATAGACATGAATGATTGCATCCACTTTTTCTGTTTAAATGAGTGTACTAGAATTAAGATTAGTTGTAAGCCTATCGTACCTGAAAAGCCGTATTTGTCATAATATCCAAGTTCAATTGAGATGTATCACTCCATGTGATAATGAGTAAAGTGCCATTTCCTCCCATGTCGGTTCTGGGCTTTATACATGAAGAAATACTTACAGAAGTAGAGTTATATCTTCATTAATGCCAGCTTAGATGGTTTGGCCTTTAATGGCTGAATGATGCCTCAATATTCATGTTCGCCATAATGCACCAATGCAGCACCATCGTGTAAATTGCCAGCACTGCATTAGTGCATCATGACATCAAACCTGTTGGGTCAGCAGTATGCATAAATGCAGCACTGGGAATCACCCCCCAAGAGCCGCATCCAGGCATCAAATGGCGACAACAATCGCATCAAAGCACTACCTAGCCCAAAAGGGTTAATAATCTACTAGACTTCCTTAATTGGCCGTCTTGAGTCTACCTCCCACCAGGCACTAATCCATACACATATTGCCCTACCTGGCTCCATCATTTAAACAGGCATCTATCAGTGGTTTCAGCACCAGTCAATCTCCTGGCCACGCCCCCTGCATCTGATTGGTTGTAATTGAGTTTGATTGATTGTAATCTCCCCATCAGTCTTGCTACCAGCCGCCTCCCCTCAGCTCTTCCTTCTTGTGAGATAAGAAAGTGCTGGAGACCTTAGGGTGAGGAAAAGTGTGCAGCAAAAGGAGAAGGCTCATGAGCATAGTAGTGGATAATGAGGAGAAAAGGGGATGTACAAATGGTTTGTTTTGGCTAGTTCGAAAAGGCAATATTGCTTTTTATGCTGTAGCTTAGTGATTTTGTGTAAGGACACCATATGAATCATATGAACCCAAATTTGTCAACTGTGATATTACTGAATGATAATGGTCTGATAATTTAGGAATTATGGAGTTAGTAAATCGGTAATTTCGTACCAATATAATATATTATGTTGTTTTCCAACAGGGTATGGGTAATGGCAGCAGGATGGACATGAACTACCGGTAGGTCGTGTGACCGAGGCCTTTCCAGGGGAGGGTTGGCGCATCTATAGACCATGGTGTGGAAAATAAAAGAACCCTTGCCTCAGTGAATGTGTAGATAGGCTGATTCTACCCCACATCCCCTCATGAATAGTTATGATCAACAACCTACACCGTATACAGTCTGTGTAATGGTCCCAGAGAAGGGTCAGGCTGAATGGGGACGTTACTGTCCAGTCTGTGCCTAGCCCCCAGTCCTCAGCCGACTGTTTTATCCACCGAGCTGTCCCCGTCAATGATGCCGTCAATTTAACACCTCCAGGGGGTGGCGGAACCGGCCTGACCCTCTTCCCGCCCCTCTCACCACAGGCAGCCTGCCCCCATCCGTGTCTGTCTGGTTGTAGGATGTTGAGTCTCTCCAGTCTTCGCCCCCATCCTTGTCTCCTACCAAAGTGTGTCCCCACCTTGCCACCATACATGCTGTTCCTCTTCTTGTCCCCTGCTCTTCTCTGTCCTGTATATACTGTCTTCTCAGTCATGTACACTGCCTTCTCAGTCCTGTACACTACCTTCTCAGTCCTGGAAACTGCCTTCTCAGTCCTGTACACTACCTTCCCAGTCCTGTACACTACCTTCTCAGTCCTGTACACTACCTTCTCAGTCCTGTACACTACCTTCTCAGTCCTGTACACTACCTTCTCAGTCCTGTACACTACCTTCTCAGTCCTGTACACTACCTTCTCAGTCCTGTACACTACCTTCTCAGTCCTGTACACTACCTTCTCAGTCCTGTACACTACCTTCTCAGTCCTGTACACTACCTTCTCAGTCCTGTACACTACCTTCTCAGTCCTGTACACTACCTTCTCAGTCCTGTACACTACCTTCTCAGTCCTGTACACTACCTTCTCAGTCCTGTACACTACCAGTACCTTCTCAGTCCCATATACCGCCTTCTCTGTCCCGTGCACTGCCTCCTAAGTCCTGTTCACTGCCTTCTCAGTCCTGGAGAATGACTCCCCAGTCCTGGAAAATGCTCTGGTGACGCTCCTTTCCCCATCTCCAGCTCTTTCTCGTGTCCCTAATCCCATGAAATATGATACACCAGTTGCTGTTTCCCACCCATACTTAGCATGGCCTTGATTCACCATTGTTTTCACCCTGCCCTGCCCATCACTAATGGCATTGAGGTTGCCCATCTGCTGCATACAGTAACCCTATAGTTATATGTGACATGCACTGGGAATAGGGATCTTATTATGACCTAAACTAAGGTTCCTTTTTACAGATCATGTCACATAATATACTTGGTCACATTTAGGTTTAACCTTCCCATGATTGCCTGGCCATGGTTCTCATTTCCTGTAGTGTAGGTCTCCTGAGCATCACTGAATGCATGTAGTCCATTAACCCACTTATATAAATACGGAGTACACATGTGCTTGTGAAACAACCCATGTGTTCATTCTAGCTTAACTCTTATGTATATGGGATAGTATTCTCTATTGGTCATGGATTAGTTGAAATAATAGTGAACCTATATCGGGTGTTATAAAGACATTGGGATATAGTATTCTGATAATTTAGTATAATAAAATATCGTTTTTGGCCTGGATCAATTTCTTGGCACTATTTTAAGCCAAATATCCCGACGCGTGTCATTAGTCTTGCATTAAACTGCTTGAACCCCTAGATTTAATGATAATAATAAAAATGAATGGTCAAGCTAAATCAAAATGATTTCATGATAATCTCATGACTCAGATTGAATGTTATTGTCAATGCCTGATGAAGGTGCATAATCCCATCCGAAATGTTCATCATTATTTTTATCCACGACTTCAATGTAACATCAGCGCAGATTTTACTAACTAAACTTGTACACAACTTCTTTGGCTTTGGGTGAAAACTTAAAGTATGTACAACTTGTTGAAATTTACTGCACTTAAGTTAATCTGCACTTGAGGTAGGGCATTTAACAGTTAACTAAATGCCAAGGTTCGTGCTGCGAACTATTTCCTCCTCCTTCTCCCATAAATAGGTTCATTAATGATACGAATCAATGCAGCCCCTGTGTAACAGTATACAAGATAGACAGCCATCGCGGGCTTTCACATTTAAAAGTTGTGGACATTTTTTGGTCTTACCCTCTCAAGGGGTTTAAATATGTTTGCCCCCCCCCCCACCCACCCTTGTTGATACCTCCCTGGAGCTGTCCATATAGCAGATTACATATTCATACAGGCGCCAAGCAGTGGAGGAATGGCTGGGGCTATAGGATATAGACCCTGGAGGGGGTGGAGGGTGGCACCATTGGAGGCTGTATAATGTAGTATGTCATGCTGTAGAGATGTATTACACCCCTGGTACAGAACCCCATCAGTACACATGACATCTGTACCTAGATGTATGTGCTAATGAGTCTTGTAGATGCTGGCCGTGGTGTTTGTATTTCGCTGATGCTATCACCAGCTGGTTACTAAGGCCTATTAAACCCCCACCCAGAATATAATACTGTAGGTCTAAGGCATATGCAAATGCCCTCCTAGACCATGGTATATCAGAGGCAGGCAACAAAAATATGTATTACTCTGCATTTATCAAATTATCAATTCTATATTTTGCCAAGGTAACTTATGATTATGAGCACTAACAAACTATCAGAAAAGCTTCTGAAGATATGAACTGAAATAGAAGAAATAACAACCCCACCTAGAACACACCTTCAACCTATACTTGCAAAATTAGAGACATCGTACCAACCTAGAGACTTCAACCATTTAATCAGGAAGGTTTCTACTTTTCTATGTACTCCAATATTGGGCCTTTTTATTCCTTCATCAGTTCTACTTCAGGGCCTAGTTAGTGCATGAGTTTAATGTCATGTGTTCTATCTACGAGAAGGCCTTCCACATAATCTCCTAGCTTTGCCTTTACCTATACATAATGTGTTCAGTGCCCTTATATTGGCATTATAAATGATTTCCTAGCTATGGCAAAAGGTTCCCATGTATTCAAAATCGATATGTCAGGATATCACAAATGTTTACTGTATTTAGAATAAATTTGTGATGATTCATGTCCTTGTCAGTGAGTGAGCAAGACCAGTGACACGCACCACATAATCGCCTTAATGCAGTGTAGATGCTATGGGTGTGACATAATCTTACATTACATTACCCATAGGAGATTATGAGGCCAATCGATGGAATATGCATGTATTGCTATAAAGTGATTGACGTGATTAGTCTTTCCGGATACTAGATGGACTGTCCATCCTAATGCATACTAATTCAAAACATGCAAGCCAGTTATAGAGACAGTTCTGCAGCATGGGTATTATCAGTACTTGATATGGTAAGTGCTATATGGAAAACCCGTACTTGCTGACGTACCCGTACTTGATGTGTCATGACGGGTATGTGTATCGTAGTCAGCCCTAGGTGAGGTTTAATGACACCTGAATATGATGTTTTAGTTGAGTTGGCTTTTATTTCAAAGCACCCTGTTTTCCCAGGTGTAATCTTGATACTTTGGGGCCCGGAAGGCGTTGTGTTAACAACAAGGTTACACAAGTTATGATTCTTAGCATTATCAAAAGGAACATCCTGATATAGCTATGTTAATGCACTTCAGCTTACAGTTTAATTTGTTCAATTTAGTTGAATTCAAATGGCTTGAAAATTGATTTGAAATTTAGATTATAATATGAGAATGTCACCAATGACTAGGCTCATCTAACAGTTGTAATGGACATGTATACCTGGTGTCAAATCGCCTATTATCATAAATGTATAGTTCCTGTCCATTTTGGCCTTTATATGCTCTGTTCAGAATCGATCATATGAGACTAATAGGAAAACGGATCCAGTATCTCCTAGATGGACAAGCTGTCACAGAGGCTATTGATATAATCAGCCAGCAATGCATTCTATTCGGAGATAGCTATGGCAGATAATATGGACTATCCCCTGTTTGCCTCCCTTGTGCCTAGTAATATTGACCGCCACACTCCCACGTTGTCAAGTATTTCTGTACTCTCACAACTTTCAGCATAGTCAGGAGAACTATGACACCGGCTTAATGATCCTGATGAAAAGGAACTAATGATCCAGGCAGATGGCATCGGTCCATCAATTATATCAGCATATATGTATGTAGTATATTGGGTGTCGGCCCACTCAACGCCCACGCCTCTATATATGTCTGGCAGTGTCTAATCTATAATCAGATTGTGTTGCAGATGAAACCTTTCCAGTTTGCTAATGTCGGAAATATGGACCTATTTCAACAATATGATATTAAGGGGTGGTTATTTAATGCAGCACTCTACTGCCTCATAGTGTGGGCTGTTATAGGACAGAGGCGTAGGAAGCAAATCTTCATTTGGGGGGCCCATGGGGGGGCCCACCCCACCAGCTTCAAATATTGGATATCAAGTATGACGGTGTTCACACACGCTTGTATTGTAATTGTATAAAAAAAGCAGTTTTGAGCCCTCTTTAATACTGATTGGGGGTCCAAGCAACTCTGCCCCCACCTTTTCCTATGTGGCAGAGGTACGATTTGGGAAATGCGTATTATATTATGGGGTCTTGGCAAATTTTTGGGGGGCCCAAACATATTCAGGCCCCCCCCTCCTCTGTGATTGGGGGGCCCGGCCCCCCCCCCCCCTTTTTCCTACGCCACTGTAGGAAAGTACGAAATTTAATAGTCCGACTGGGAATTATCTAGATAGATACTCCCACTCTGGCTATTCTCGCATTGCTCGTATGATAATGTTTAACATCGGGAAACATCACCCAATCTCTTACACTTTATAAAAGCAACAGTATGTTCATAGTTGACCCAGGGTACCTGGGTCTCTGTGAGACGGTTTTCCAGCCAAAAATGCAGATTGGTCAGCTGAGTTTAAAAGGCTCTGCTGCCTTCCTTATCTCATATATCTGATTTAAATAAAGACATGGCGATAGATTGGAACAAAGTGTATCTCCCCCTTATATTTATTTTGTAAAGAAAATAATATTTGTAGCAGAAAAACGCTCTTGAAAAAAAGTCAAAAATACCCCTGAAATCAAGTCTTTGTGAACTAATGCTGAAGATAGGCCAGTGACCTTGAATCCTGACTTTAAAAGAGTCACGTTCACACAGACACCCATAGAGCTCAATGCTAAATAGGAGGTGAGACGTTTTTATGAGACGATTTTGGCACAGTTTACACTCTAAAGAAAGGCCTACTTGGGTGCACAGAGATGACAGAGAGCACTGGGGGTTGGGTATTGGGACTTGGGTATTGGGTATTGGGACTTGGGTATTGGGACTTGGGTATTGGGACTTGGGTATTGGGACTTGGGTATTGGGACTTGGGTATTGGGACTTGGGTATTGGGACTTGGGTATTGGGACTTGGGTATTGGGACTTGGGTATTGGGACTTGTTTCTTAATGGCTATAGCCCTGGGTCACATGTGATGTATATCACACAATCAATCTTTCTTGTCTGTTACCTTGATTAAAACCTATAGAATTCAAACCAATGGTTAGGCCTGCAAAATACAGGTACGTCTCCCCCACCTCAAACACCATTACCACTTAAACCACTTACCACCATAAAGCCCTAATACCTAGAATTTCTCTTCTATGTTCATACTTTCTATGCCATGGACTGGACCACCACCTAGATACAGACTGCAAATTACTCAGAATTATCGACAATTTCTATTCAAACCCAAACCTGAAGCCCACTCCTTTGAGCCACCTCGGGCAGGCAGTGTAGGCATGGGAAGGGTTATGCTTTTGTCAATACACAGTGGTCGGCCTTTCCAGCTAAAGGTCCCTGGTTCAGAGCCTGCTGGAGCTGATGGTGATGGAACAGTTTCAGGTAGAACCCTGACACAAAGTGTCTCTCAAACAAAAGGTCGCCGCTGCAGTATAGGATGCCTGCTACTTATGCATACCAAGACCTATTAGGGGCTGTTGTGAAAGGGAGGGGGAGAGAAAGAGGGTACTGTATTTACTGTGGGTAGGCCTACACACAGAAGCAAGCTGGTGACATACGGCCAGGGTAATTGACTCAGGGAGCCTTGCTCCTAGAGTCTTATGCGACGCCTCTGTGAGACGTTTTTCAGGGGAATTCTTTTTTTTTCATTTTCCAAATTTATCATAGAAACATTAGGCCCATTGATCAGAAGTACACAAAATCGGATAATTTAAGTGTTTTCCTACCCAGTGATGCAAGAAACATTCTTGTGCCCCTACTGGAACCCCCTGAAAAAAATTGCTAAAGTAGACCTATCCAAAAAACATAATTTTTTCCTCACTGTAGACAAACATCAAAGTACTGCTGTAGACATTTCGTCGATTTCGGCATTTAGTGTTAAACCTATGGGAGATATGAATTTTAGCAAGGTGAGACGCTTTTTGTCAGACCAAGATGGCATGGGAAGAGATGTGTGGACGAAAATCGAGACCAAAATAGTGATAATCAGAATCAGAATGAATGGTATAGGCGATTGGCATCACGCGTGACCCAGGGAGAGGTGGAGGGGCGGGGGGGGGGGGGGGGGGTGGGGGAGAGGGGAGGTGGGAGAGGGGAGGAGGCACGGGGCAGTAGGCCTACATCATATGACCTGGAGAAAAAAAGACTATCTGTACTTCTCTTCATATGTTATCGAAATAAAGATAATTTTTTCAGCTTTTGTCAACAGGCCGCCCTTATGACAGTCAGAATAAATACCTGATATCTCATTAACCTGCTGAGATGTGGACAGGATATTTCTGTAAGAGGGAGGTAGTCACAAGGGGAGAAAAAAAAATAAAAAAAAACTCAAAAAAAAACCTCAAAAAAAAAATTCAAAAAAATATTTAAAAAAAAACAAACTCAAAGGGAGGTAGTCACGAAGCGTCTCATATACCGTCTCAAAAAAGCATTCCTGGGTGCTTTAATGTGGAACTCTATGGGCTCAACACTATGGGGGAGGACATCAGAGGGAGGTTTTCCCTATACCAGCAATGTTAAAGAAATTTGTGCAAAAAAAGCCAAAAGTGACAGTTTTTAAAATGCCATTTTTGAGCATTTGAAGAAACCCACATTCGCAATAGTTGCATGGGGAGACGGGCATTTATCAGCAGATCATAAAACAGTGACATTTGTTTAGCAGTAAGCTTTATTTGCAGAATTATTTGAGGTACAAGTGATGGGGAAAATGTCTTAAATTGTGTGCAGAACCGTCGTATAAAACCCTGAGGCACAGTAGTGCCCCTGGGTCAGTAAATAAGATACCAATGACACTCCTAAGGAGCAGGGGCATGGGTATGTATACACACACACCATACACACACTATACACACACACCATACACACACACCATACACACACACCATACACACACACCATGCACACACCATACACACACACTATACACACTATACACATACACTATACACACACACCATACACACACACCACACACACACACACACATTATACACACACACAGAGAAAATTATCAGAGTCAACTTAACTCTTTTAGCAGAGTTGAAACTCTATCACCAGAATGACTCTCTTTTTGACTCTCTTTAATAGGTAAGAGAGTCAAACTGTATTTGACTCTCTTCTGGAATGGAGTTAAAGCATATTCGACTCTGCTGTACAAGGAGTCAAAACCTGTTTGACACTCTTTAAATCAGAGTCAAAGTAGGGTTGACTCCTTAAAAATGGAGAGTTAAGCCATCATTGACTCTCCCCTCTGGAAGAGTAGAAGTAAGGATTCTGTTGGGATACCCAGGGAACCTCTCAAATTATGAATAATGAAAGGTAGAAAACAATATTCATCAAGTTAGACTCAGGTAAGATAAGACTGGTGCAAGTGGCCATTTTAAGTCTGTCATCTCTGCCATCCAATGTTTAGTTGATACCTCCAGGAACTGTTGTTTCATGCTTATAGTTAATCTAAAACTGGAAGTAAGGTGTCTCCAGATAAATATTTCATTTACTATCTTAGTTTTACACATTCAAAGGGAAACCTCTATACATTAGGAAACTACATTGAAATATCTTCCTTCTTATACATTCATCAACTAATTGACACATTTGCCTTAATTGCAGTTAAGAAAAGGGTATCCTACATTGGAGGGAATTCTCTCTATAATATATACTGCTGCCATCTAGTGTCAACACCCAGCTATTTCGCAGGTGGCACCACCTGGTGGTAAACACAAAATAAACACATAAGAGTCAAACTCACTTTGACTCTTGTGAAGAGTCAATGTGAGTTTGACTCTGCTACTGACAGAGTTAAACCTAACTTAACTCTGCAGTACAAGGGAGTCGATGGTGATAAAAGAGTCAAATAGAGATTGACACCTTACAATAGTAGAGTCAAATGAGCTTGTAAAAGAGTTAAACCCAGTTTAACACTGACAAGGTAGTTATTATGACTCTGATAATTTTCTCTGTGCACACTAAACACATACACACACACTATACACTCACACCCTGAGTCTTTTGTGATTAGGATCACACGCTAGATTTTTTAGTACTTATGATAGTAGGCTCTAATGGAAGATCACTTATGGTTAATGTCACAAAGACCTCGGAAATAATAAGCAAAAATCACAGTAGTTTAATATTAGTGACCATTGGTATGAGACGAAACGTTGCCTTAAAGTCAGAACTAACTTCAAGACTGTAAAATGAAATTTAGAGTAATAAGTTGTAAACCACCCATTTTAAAAAATCCGTTTTTAATGCAACCAAAATAGTAATAATGTAGAGAATACCTACACCTACTCACCTAACGCTCAATAACCAGGTTGAACCCGTTAGAGACCACATAGTGCTTTAATGCGCTATACCCGAATACATCAATGCTGGCCGAGACTTGTCAGAGCTGCATTCATGCACGCATGATAATGACAAAGGGCATAATACATTAAAACACTCTGCGGCCTTTAAAGGGTTAACCTTCAGTAGGCAGGGTTTAGTACTCGCAGATAGCTGACTAAGCCTCCCATCTTACCCCTCTACCTGCTGACCTTTTATCTCTGATACCTGGTGACCTTCAGCAGACGACATTTCCAATTACTGCCATGGGACTGACTGACAAGTAACAATGACAAACCCAGGAGGAGCCAGGAGGGGCAGTGCTGAGCAACCATAGCTTACCGTACTGGCTTGTTTAAGGGCCGGGGATTCAAATAATAAGAGCCGAGCATGAATAAGAGCCAGGTATCATGATGAAAAAGGAGAATGATCACCCAGTCCTTTAACACATTTATGATATACTCTCTTACCATTGACCTGTTGACAGACACTGCTTAAACAGAAAACCCCTCCTTCCTTTCCTCACCCTCCACCGGGACCCTCCTGTACCCCTCCTGTACCCCTCCTACCCTACCTCCTCCCAGCTCCCAGGGGCGTCCTTTCGTGTCACGCAGGGCTGTCGGGATGTGTCTGCTGAGCTGTCAACAGATGCCGACCGAACCAGGGAGAGGGGACACAGGGCCGCCTGCTGCCGATTTACCATGTCTTGTGGCCGTTATCGGCAGCAATACACCCTACTGCCACATAGAAACGGTGTCCTGTCACAAATGTAGACCAGTCCGCTGCCCTGCCTAGACTGCCTCCTGTCACACATGCAGACCAGTCTGCTGTCCTGCCTAGACTACCTCCTGTCACACATGCAGACCGGTCCGCTGCCCTGCCTAGACTGCCTCCTGTTAAAGATGCAGACCAGTCTGCTGCCCTGCCTAGACTGCCTCCAGTCACACATGCAGACCGGTCCGCTGCCCTGCCTAGACTGCCTCCTGTTAAAGATGCAGACCAGTCCGCTGCCCTGCCTAGACTGCCTCCTGTCACACATGCAGACCGGTCTGCTGTCCTGCCTAGACTGCCTCCTGTTAAAGATGCAGACCAGTCCACTGCCCTGCCTAGACTGCCTCCTGTCACACATGCAGACTGGTCCGCTGCCCTGCCTAGACTGCCTCCTGTTAAACATGCAGACCAATCCACTGCCCTGCCTAGACTGCCTCCTGTCACACATGCAGTCTGCTGCCCTGCCTAGACTGCCTCCTGTCACACATGCAGACCAGTCCGCTGCCCTGCCTAGACTGCCTCCTGTCACACAGACCCAGTACACTGCCCTGCCTAGACTGCCTCCTGTCGCACATGCAGACCGGTCCGCTGCCCTGCCTAGACTGCCTCCTGTTGCACATGCAGACCAGTCCGCTGCCCTGCCTAGACTGCCTCCTGTTAAAGATGCAGACCAGTCTACTGCCCTGCCTAGACTGCCTCCTGTCACACAGACCCAACTTTCTGCCCTGCCTTGACTGCTGTCAGTCAGACCAGCCTACTGCCCTGCCTAGACTGCCTCCAATAACAGCGACCAGCCTATTGCCCTACCTAGACTGCCTTGTGCTACTCAGACGCAGCCTACTGCCCTGCTTTGACTGACTGCTTCCTGTCACACAGACCAGCCTACTGCCCTTACACATCCTTCCTTATGATTTTATGATGTGATTTTACCTCCGATATCCATTTCCATCCACGTTCCATCTTTGTCTGTCTACCTGCTTGTTCACCAAGCTTACATTCCTCATAACTACCCACCTCCTCCTCGCTTTTAGTGTAGGCATTGTCCTGACCAGTTCGTTGACCCGGCCTGGGGTCTATTACAGAATAATGTCAACTGTCACTTTTCAATAAGCCAGATCTCCACCTGAAAAAATACAGATTACGTGTCATGGCCAACGGGGTGGTCAGTATTGGTGGCAACTGGTGAATGCACCCAAGAGCTACTCAGAGCTGCTCACGACGCCGCCTCCTCTCAGAGAGCTAGGTCCCCACTCCATGTCCCTCCATCTCCTTTCTTAATTAGGCTATTAATAACGGGAATATATCTTAATATCCCTTCAGCAGAAATGCATCATAACTGATATCAATCAGCCTATTCTGGTCTCATACTTTGAGATTTTACCTCTAGATTTATTGATCTAAAAACTGTCCAATGATATAGTTGAACTGCCAGTCGACTCCCATTGCGCATATTCTAACTCTAGACCTGAATATCTACTCTCCTGTTCTACGATTCCTCCTGTTCCTTCATTACCCTAATCCCCGTCCCCTAACACCCCAGACCAAGGAGTTCATCCCACACTCTGACTTTCCTCAGTACATAGCAGGCCCCTCCCCCTAACCCCACATGCTCCCTAAGCCCCGCCCACTGTGGAGTGATTGACAGCTGGCGCTGGCTGGAGAGGCAGTAGTACTAGTAGTGCTGGGAGAGGGGGCCCTGACGCAGGCTATAAGCAGAGCCCGGGCAGGGGCTAGAAGCACACGGCCGGGGCGGTGGTGGTGGCAGCAGCAGCAGTAGCAGCATTGGCAGCAACGTCAGCTGTACAGGCCTAAGAGATAGGTGTCAGTGAGCCGTCCACCACCCACCTCTACCCTCCTCCATGGTATCTCTGTATAGCCTTATACATAGGGGGGCTTACCACCTGACATACCCTCCAGCATAGACTCCCTCTATAGCTACGCTACTGATACCCTGTCTACACTGGAGGAATGAGGGCAGCAGCAGGGTCCACATGGGGTGATGAGCAGACCCTGGAGGAGAGCCAGGAGGGAGCATACAAGGGCTGGGACTGACAGCAGCAACACTGGAGGAGCCCCTCACCTCAGAGCACAGAACACTGACAGCTGTGTCAGACAGGGGCTGTGACGCCGCACTGGAGGAAGCAGGTCTCTAGGTTAGATACACTGGAAGAGGAGCTGGAGCAGTACACACATACATAGGAGCTGCTCAGAGCTGCTCCAGGGCGGTGAGTAAGCTGTGTGACAAGAAGGACATAGGAGGGCATCCTGGGTCATGCTACAGGAGGAAGACGTACAGTCTGAGTCACAACAGGAGGTCCAAGGGAGTCATTCACAGGAGGAACAATACAGGGTTGACTCACCTCAACTGGCAGTGTGAGAAACACAATAGACGTAACACTATTAGTATCACGTGTTATACAACGTGCAGGAGCGGCTCGCTAACATAAAGAACATAGGAATAGTACACAGTATCTATATAACCATTGAGCCTACATTGCTCTATACTCATTGATATAACCAAAGACTCCTCCTCGTTAGCTCCTAGCCATAATAAACGTTGGGATTTACATGTATCCCCTGTTAACACAATAAACTGTATCAATACATCTACACCCAGCCAGAGGGTAGGCCCGAACATACAGGAACCATTGTTGATGCTCTACGCCTGGGTAATCACCCGTGAGGCTTAATACCGTCCTTAATTACCACACAGGAGGCGGTGCTGTACTCAGAGTACTATGTAACACCAGGAGGAACACCCAGGAGTAACCCATGCATACATGCTCCAGTACATGCACCACAGAGTGCCCCTTAACATGGTAGTACATGTATAACACCCTACCCCCCTTCCTCCTGCACCACCTCCTCCTCCACCTCCAGTCCCTACTGTGGTATTTGTAGCTGTGTGTATAAGGGGGTACAGGAGGAGTTCCTCCAGCACACTACACGTGTGATTTAACATGCAGGACACGCCCTGGAGGGCAGGCAGGGTGTGGGGCCGGGTCTGAGGGGTGTGGTTAACGAGTGAGCAGCTCCCCTTGTGTGGTCTAGACCAGGGAGCAGGATTTAGGGCAGGGAGGGCGAGCAGCTCTTGGCTGTGATAAGGCTAAGTAGGCCCTGTGTTGATACTACTAACTGCTCATTGCCAACTACTGGCCACTGTGTGTATATAAGGGGTTTACCACTGATGTCCATTTACAGCGACTCTCTGTATGAGATACATACCCTATATGAGCTGCTCATCACCGCTATACTGAGCTGCTCTCTTGTATATGCCTCCATATACAGCACGCACCCAGACTACTAACTACGGCTTCATCAGTGTTCATATACAGTGACTCGGTAAATGAATTGCCCCCTGCCCTTCCCCTCCCCTTCCACCACTGCCATGCCATGGTAGCTATGCATGCTCTCCGCCTCCAGCTAAGTAATAACTCACCCCTGCTCGCATTACCAGGAGGAGGGGACTGCATGAGCAGTAGTTATTGACACTATATATATATGAGCAGCGGTTATTGCTCAGCCTTGGGATTACTTGGTGTGCGGGAAGCTTTGGCGAAGGTTGCCTCAACGATGACTATATAACTCCATTTGCATGCGGAATCACTGGTAAGCAAACATTCCTACAACTGCTAGCCGTTTCTAAAAGCTTGGTATATATGTATGTATAGATATATAGATGAACTGGTGTAGGTTCCCAATAATGTGAGGTGGCTTAAACTTGACGTTTATATTTATAATCAGCATGGGAAGAATACAGCACAGTCTAGATGACATGTTCGTGTCTCTATATTCAACATATTAAATTCTAGCCGTGCATGATATAAGAAACATATGAAAAGGGACGCTTTGTAGACTCCCTAACATGCAAGTGTAGTATACACTATTACATGTCATCATACAGTTATTAACTTTTTGGAGCGTGTATACATGCTTTACACACCATCATTATACAAATTAATATTAAATGTCTGGAGGGTGTACGCTTCACACGCCAGCAGCATATACATGGTTATTGACTTTCGGGGTCGTGTATGCTTTATATGCACGTTATTAGCTTTTGTGAGCAAACTGCTCAGACACCTTCCAATCATATTAGTATGCAGCGGCTTATACATGTGTATGTGTAACCAAGGCCTGCTGTCCATCACACATATTGCGTTTGCACAAGTTCGATCTGTCCCAGTCACTGTTTAAACATTGCCACGTGGGGACAGGTGGGTGGGGAAGGTCCGACTGGGGACTTACAAAAGTCTGAAACAAGGGTAAACTTGCCTTTCAGGATTCATTTACACAGGTAGTGATCAAAGGTGGAAGTAATGGACAGAATTGAATACCTTCATAACTTGTAACAAAGGGGTATTGGGTGGATCGAAATTCCCCGTGGAAAGGGCGAAGCTGTAGTGCAACGTTTGGTTGGGTGTCATCGGTGAATGACATAATGGGAATTATTCACAAGGGGATGGCTGCCAATGAAATACAGGAACACTTTCCTGATTTACAAAGGTAATCAAAATTGAGGAAGGCTTTGTTACAGAAAACACAGTAGGCTTTTGATGGTCAAACTACAGCAGAAGAGAATCTATAGAAATAAAAGAAATCAAGTTTCAAAGCTCTATCCATGTATGCTTACACATATTATCCTGAAATGGAATAAGAAAGCTCAGTGTTATTCTCATATAGAATATGGTCCCAAGGCGATAGGAGCTGCTCACTTAAAGCCCTAGAGTTGCTCTTGTTATAGAGTCGGTCTGTTGACTACAAACACCAGCCTGACTCTGTGGCCCCAAGGGTGGCCCCAAGGGTGGCCCTAAGGGTGGCCCTAACGGGGACAAGGTATACACCCCCTACAGTGTGTAGGTGTGATAGGGGCTCCTGTTCGGCTACACCAGCCTTACGTTGTGGTACTTGGTACTCTGGATACCGGCGGGTGGTGATATCTACCTGCTGATGATGTCTGATGAAAATCCTGCATCAACTTCTGACGTATAGTTCCATACCGTCCACCAGGGGCCATGTGGTTGTCTGCAGGATGAAAAGGGAAGGTGACTCTAGCGGACCTATTGTTTTAAGGGTAGGCTTAGGCCAAAAAAAGAAAAGGTTTGTGTCAGGTCACCCGACCGACCCTATCTAAACTATTTTTTTGGGGTCAATTTTAGGTTTACAAAATTTTAGAGAAAAATCTCTCCATTTTTACACTTTTTTGGGTCAATTTTAGAGGGGAAGTAAAAAAAAAAGTTTAAAAAAAAAGAAAAATCCGACCTACCGACCCTAGAGTTTCTTCCCATGTTACCTGAACCAAAACTTTTTTATTTGGCCCTAGGTGGGTGGGAGGAAAGGGCACTTCCATTATGTTTTAATGACCTTTCCTTTCTCAAATACCAAATTACCACGATTAGCTGCTACTGCTGCTGTGGGTGCCCTCTGGTGAGTGGGATCTGAACTTGGATGTTTGACCGGACAATTGGCATTATATACGGCACTATCACATTAGGTTATGGGGACTGCCATCTTGGACACAGAGCAATGCATATTGGTTAGGCCCCCAACTCCAGAGCAATGCATTACGGGTGAATTTCTTATCAGTCCCTTTATTCCAGGTGTAAAAGTAGGGGATTAATCTGATTAGGAGATGGGGTGTAGCCGCCGACTACCCGAAGTACCAGGATAGGCTAGTCTCGTATACTACTCGAGGGATCAAGGTGCCACCCCAAAGGTGTTTGGGACTCCTGTTTGGCTGCAAACATCAGCCTGACTCTATGGCATTAAGAGGAACAAGGTACAATGCCCAGGTGTGCTATAAGTACTGGAGGAGACCAGCTCAGTTGAGCTGATTGATGTCCAGTAGCTCAGGTGTAGAAGGTGGTAGGTACGGCCAGGAGCCGCCCCTCTATACACACCTGACACACCTGTGTGTAAAGGTGAGGTGTGAGGGGCTCAGGTGGTCGCAGCTGTTTGCCACCTACCATCAGACACCTCACCTGGCTCCTTACCAAATCATCCATCTCACCTTTACTGGAGTCAGTTTCCTTGTAACTGAGTAAGCCAAAGAGGGGATCCTACAGTATTGCGACTCTGCGCTACCTGAGACACTAAATTGAACCGTTTAATGGTACATTTCATGGTGGGGGGATAAAGTGAAGCAAGTTTCAAGTATTTGATATACCTTGTCAGATGAACCAAACCATTTTATTTTCACTGAAGTGGGATTTTAATCTCTTCATGATATCGCCATTTGAATTTGAATCACATTTGATATCACTTCAATCATATCATTTAACATGGAGGGATTTCGTTACTCATCTTCATCATTATGATATATGCAATTGTATATGTCAGTTTGGGTTAGGGATAACCACTCGGCCCAAGAGTGTAGATCTCAAGTTAAAAGGCATTAACATGGTGATAGTGACTCTTTAACACACAGTCTTTGTACTGAAAATAAGCCTTCGAACAGTGCTGTTGTGCCAGCATTGAACATAAAACAAGTGGCTTATAACACAACTCATAGTGTGATTGTTATACACAGGTGCACAGAGAGAATGAGCTACTCTCTTAACCCCGTAATGGCCGCATAGTGCTTTGATAATATATCCCCTTTATCATCATGATGCATGAATGAAACCCTGGCTAGTAACTCGCCAGTGTTGCATGCCGACGCTACAGTTTTGATACACTCTTGAAGGGTAGGCATGATGCATCAATGCATCATGACGACCAAGTATTATGTGGCACTTAAATGGTTAAGACTGAAAGGCGGCATTGTCACACCTGTCATCATATCCTACCTTGTGGCCGACATCACTCTGTAACATGGGCGTTAAACCCAGGTATTGCTATTGATGATGGGATTACTGCTACTACTACAGGTGGCCCGTAGGAGCTTGATTGCAGATACTACCAGAACTTACCTGGCTTCTTTAACATTGTCTATATATGTCACCTGTGTGACACGCTGGAGTACAGGTGCGTATACATGTCTAGTTATAAAATAGGGATAAGACAGAATACAATTAGTCAGATTCATTATGTTTTTAACATAACCGGTACTCAGGCTTGCCGCTATGATCATATCAACCTGCAGTTCAAGTCAGCTAATTAATCATTTCATGACAAAATTAGGTTGGGCTCGAAATAACAGGCGGCAGCTTACAGCATGTGGACAAGACGTGTTTGTCTCTAGCCTGAGCACGGCTCTTGAGAGCTCGAAGAGAGTGTGTTTCTTCTCTTCTGGTTTAAACCTACGCCTTGTTACCTAAGCTATGTTTTCTCTACTCCACCCCCCCCCCCCCCCACCCCCACACACACACACTCACACAGACATGCAGAAAGTAGCATCATTGCCCATCTGTCATTCCTGCACCAATATCTAGGGCACCTGTGTGATTCACAAATAAATCTATCTTATCCTAATATTTAGAGGCTTAAATTCATTGTTGACATATTACCAGCCTGTAGGGTAGTTGGCTCAATCACACTCCAGGACTAATTTTAGATATCGAAATACTCAAAGTGCAAGCTAATACGGCAGAATCTTGCTGGTATTGCTGTATCAAATTAGGTTAATTTCCTCCAAAAAGGTGACTAGCATGATAGGGAGTTCTTACTCTGAGTAAGGCAGCCCTGGTAATGTCCAGGTAGGGATTCTACCTGGATACAACTCTATGGTTTCTATGGCAACATAAGTATGTAAACGCAGTTGTAGATGGTGTTGACAAGGATAACATGATTCTCACATCAGATGTATCCTTTCTGCCATCTGCCATGAATATATGCCATTAGTTCCCTAATCACAAACACTGATGTACCCCCATAGACAGCCATCCTAATGGATATGATGTTAACCCTTTAACGCCAGCACAGTGCACTTATCAAGGCATGATACTTGAATGCAGTATTGATGCATGCCAATCCTTCAAGGTTGATAGCCTCTCTCCACTTAGTCAGCATGATGCACCTATGTAGCGCCAGCGGGCTCACTTCATTTTTACATCATGAAAACAAATGGAAATACAGAAAACTGAGGTAGCATGCCGTCCTAAAGAGTTAAGAGTCCAGTATCACCAGACACTCTAATGAAAGGTGTAGCGCCTCCTGTGGGTGGGAGATGTAGTGAGAGGTAGTGGACTCATTAATACATTAGTGGGACGGTGTAGAGAGGACCTGGAGGAGGGGATGGTGGTATATACACGGAAAATCTAAATGTACCAGCCCTTAGTCCGAAATGGCTATCCTAGGTTACTCATAGAGACATTGTTCAGGCATGACCAGGTGCTATTCAAAAACGACGTCAACATATGACTAATGCCTTACTTAAAAGGACTTAGCCTAAAACTCATTCAAATGGAGAGGACTAAGGTAAGTTGGTCAGTACTGACTAACCTGACAATATTAACTAACCACCTAGGTCGGGCGTACAAGGAGCCAAAAATGACTAACTTGGTTAGGCTATGGTGACTGAGAGATTGGTCCTATAGGGAGCGACAGAATATCAGTGTGGCGGTACATAGAGGGGTGTATAAGGGACCAGGGTTAGCTTTGACACCTGAGATGAGGCTGATCAGGTAGACACACTGGAGGAGGCAGGCTATAAGGGGGACCACTGGGTGCAGGAGAGAGACACACTGGCAGCAAAACAGCAATGCGTCTACACACACAGAAAAGTGAGAGTCATTGTCGCTAAAACTGCCTGACTCTCAGGTGAGGGTAGTTTTAGCGACAATGACTCACTTTTCTGAGGATGTAGGTACAGCTATAAATTGTCCTTAAGCGAGTATTCCAATAGAACCACAAACCTGATGAAGCTGAAACAAAATAAATGATTTCTGTTCCCGAAGGTGTCATGTCAGTCCAAGGGCTCCCGATTGGCTCCGATTTAATATCATTTTATATGGGAACAAATCTGCTTTGATAGAATCAATCCTTAAACTGTCATTTCCATGTTCAACAAAATGTACAATCAGTACACGCAGGACCAGGGCCAAACAAGGCAACTTTCAGTCATTTGCAAAAAAAAAAACACCAAAAAATCTACAAATTGAAAAAGATGACCCCCTTATGCCTTCACATTTTGTTTCAGTCAAATGCACTTTTAAGAGAAGGGTGAAAGCTATAGATATATGAATATGATATATAGATAAATGAATCTAGCATATCTTAATAGTAGACACTCTGGCCCTCTGTGATACAACAACTATACTGAAGTGTGTCTATAGTATAGCTGTTGTGTTCACTCACTGCTGTGAGGGACGCCTGGACGTAGAGGCAGCAGGAAGGATAAGGAGAGGGAGGAGAGTCTGGTAATTAGGTACAGGAGGAGTGCCGACTTGTTAACCCTTTAAGGACAGCTTTATGCTTCACTGCCCCGTGACATTGTGCCCTCCTGTTGCATAAATGCAGCCCTGACAAGTAGCTCTCCTCTGCTTCGTTAATGTATCTTGTTGCCCACAAAGAGTCAATGTATTCATTAAGGCTTGCCCAGCGGAACTGTGTTGGTGCATTATAATGGCATATGGACATCAAGCTAGAGGCATCATGCTGTCCTTAACGGGTTGCTGGTTAGTTGTAGACTATAGAGGACTAAGTAGCTGCAGGAGGCAGAGACAAACTCCCTCCAGTATCCTGGTAACAGGAACCATACATATTCAGTTATAGGCTGCCCTGGAGGAGAGTGGAGCCAATCTTCATATAGTCTATGGCTATGTGTTAGCAGCCGCACAGAAAGGATGATCTATGCGCACCCCTCTCGCTCTCTGTACTGCTGTTGACACTGGAAACAAGGGGTGCCCAAGTGGGGATACTGTAAGTGCTTAACGCCCGCACGGAGTATCTTTCCTGTATGACTGCTCAAGTTTGTTGCTGCCAATGGTCTAAATAGGAACCACATATTTCATTTGGAAGGGGATGATACAATAGCCAACTTTTTTTTTTCTATATGGTTTACCGTTTGCATTCCCTCATTGTTATGAAGTGACTCTTCTATTAGGTGTACCTATTTCATTTCAAAACCTAAAAGCTTTGATGTGGACTATCAAAGCTCTTTTCCTATTTTGAAATGAGGGCTCGGATCTTAAAGTATTAATGTGTGCAACAATATGTCAGAATATGCCATTATAGCATAACGCGAACCCTTTAGGGGCCTGTACAACTTCAATGCGCTATGCCATTTGTCGTCATGATGCATGGACTCTGTTTGGTGAGTTACTCGCCAGGGCTGCATTCATGGGTTATGCTGATCCTGCTAGGTTGGTCAAAACACCCCTGAAGACTTGGCATAACCCATCAATACAGTCCCGTTGACTAGACTCACTAGGGCTGAATGAATACATCATGCCAACAAAGAGTATGTAATAGATAGATTATGGTTATGATAGGGTATGAAGAATTAACCACAGCTTGCTGGTGGGGGCCAGACGAGGGCGAAGCCCAAGTCGCTCTACCAGCAAGCTGTGGCTAATCATAATACCCTTTCATAACCATTGTCTATCTGTTTTAAACCACGGTACGCAATATAACCAAGGTGTGAATTCTTTGTCTTAGCCTTCCACTGTGGTTTAAAGTACATTAAAGCACAATGCAGCACGTAAAGGGTAAACGCCTCACTTTTACAAAAAGCTACTATTGTATGCCTCTGGAAGAAGAGAGGATTACCATGCTTTAACATGAGCCCCGTGGGAGTTCAGCTTCCTAACTGTAGTGAAGGATACTTCTTATAAGAGGCATAGCAAATACTTCTCTGAAGTTCCTTGGGACAGTATGTCGAGAAATCTGACGACTCTGTTTCCCTGAAGGTATTTCCTATTAGCTATGTAGAGCCTAAACGTGAATATATTATATCAACATGTATTTGACATATCCTGTTTCAATATTAAGCAGATTAATACCTACTAGTCTATATTTTATTATTGGTGAGAAGAGAGCAATGGATGACACTGGCAATTGTTGAATATCCTTATCATATTTCACGTATGAAGATAGATAATTGAACTGAGAGGCACATGTGAAACCAAATAACAATTGTGTATTATTGTCCCACGTGGAAAATTAAATCTGGCAAGGCCTAAAAGTAGTTTAACTGAATTTGTTAGGAGTGGGCTTTGAGAGATTTAGTGTTCGGTGCCAATGATGAATCCGACAAAGACTGGTTTTATTTCCACCAGTTTTAATGAGAATTCGTGCTCACCTACCCTCATCAGGGATGGTGTTAGGAGGAGTGTCTGCTTTCGAAAAGGTATTTATACTAGTTAGTGTACGTTTTCATTAATTTTGTCCATAATAGGAATCTCTCGAGTTCCAAATTGCATTTCTACAGCCGAGCCGTGCCACTGAAGGGCAGGGAAATGGCATGAATATTGTGTCTCTTTTATTGTGCTACATGATGCCATCAACTGGTCAGTTGCCCTTTATTAACCTTTTATAGATGGTGTGATGCCTCCAGGCATCATGATCATTCTGGTATCATGATACACTAAAAGAAACACAGCCATCTCCAGGAATGCTTCACTTAATCACCGGTGATGCTTTCATGAGTCGCAACGACAAAATTGCATAGTGTTGCCTTTCATGTTTTAAGGTCAAGGGAATCACAGGATTTAGTCAGTTTGGTTTCCTCATTAAAGATTGATATTTGTATTAATGATGAATTAAGTTGTAATGTTCTGAATGACCGCTACTTTTGGGCTTACTGATTTCATCGACCGATCCCTGAATGTGGTGAGATAGTTACCTCATTACCTGAAGTATATATGTTGCAATGATTTCCTCATGTTTCATAGAATATTACTTAGAATAAATGGAAATCCTTGGTAAAAATGATAGCATCAAAATAAGATAAAGACTTCTTGATGTAATTGGTCTTAAATGAATCAAACACTTCTATCTTGCATTTATCCGCTATCATATGTCTTATTCTGACTCGAAGTTTGTTGTCATGCCTGGACTTATTTTGAAATATTGAAAGTTTTGGAAACCCCATGAACAAACATGTGACGGCAATGCTGGAGAAGGAGGTGGAAGCCATTTTCCGAATGGCCCCCATCTCACCCATGGGGAGTGGTGGAAAATAAGTGGTGATGCCTCCTGAGGGCATTACTGCAAACGAAAGAAATATGGCGCCAATAGTGGCATTAAGTCGCTCTATTAACTATTAATCCCTTGGTGTATTACGGTATGCTGTAGCATAGAAGGACCTTATAGTAGGGAAGGTCTTTATGCTTGAACGCTATGCATAAAGCATTTTCTTAAAGCCCCAAAATACAGAATTTGCATGTAGACTGTAAGTCCATCTATCAACCCCACCCACCCACTGCATACACATATTATGTACTGCACCCTATTGGTAACTAATGTATTGATATACTTTGATACTTTGACTACCTATATTTATGATGTTGAACATCAAGCTTATGATTTACATTGTGACACCTGGTTATGTAACATGAGGATGTTCACAATCTTTGATTGTTTGTTGTATTTTGAAAAATCATTCCATGAATAAATACACATTGCAAAATCAAAAATATATAGCCCACAGTACCAGCCCTTGCTCCAACCTAACTTTTGATGGAGGGGCAGCAAGTTGGGGCATTTTAAGCTCGTCTGGTATTCATAGCAATTTGGCAAGACCTTCTTGGTATAGTCAAAGGTGAATAATACTTAACTGGTGCCTGAACTTCCTTGTTATGCTCATGTTGTTACCAGAGAGTAACGAGAAGTTCTGAAAGTGGACAATTTCTCTCCACACTCTTACCTGACATTTTCATATCTGGACATTATATGGGAAGATTATTAATGATAAATGAAATCATTTTCTTCCGATTCAGGAATGAAGTGCTATAATGAAACAAGTATACAAATCCTCCCAGATTTTAACAAACATCATAATAATCAGGTCGCCTTGGTCATATACAGTAACACAGACATAGGCTTTAAGATATAATGATGAACCATAAATCTGTTTCCATTTAACCCTGAGGCCTTTAACCATTTAGAACCCACCTCCCGGGGGACATGGACTGGTAGATAGTTGCCATGGAGACAGTCAGCAGTAGTCGACACGTATAGATCACGTGATTGCTAATGACCCTGGGTTTAGACTGATGCCTCACTTAGGAGACCCTACATACCTGAGTTCTATTCTAAAATCTGTTGTGGATTTGTATTGTTTGCTAGCAATGGAGGCTATACATGGACTCTATTATATTTTAGGATGTAGGATGGAAATGATAATCAGATAATTGTACCAACCCACATTTATATATTCCCTAATACATAACGCCAACAGCATGTTATTCTTTGTGCGCTATTTGTAAGGAGGGCTGAATTGTTTCCGTGCCTTAAATGTGCAATACTGGAAAGGCAAAAGACCGTCACAGTTCCAAGCTGCCATCTTGTCAGCCATTTCAACAATAATCCTACACACACAGAAAAGTGAGAGTCATTGTCGCTAAAACTACCCTCACCTGAAGGTCAGGCACTGCCTGACTCTCAGGTGAGGGTAGTTTTAGCGACAATGACTCTCACTTTTCTGAGGGTGTAAAAAAATAGTAATTTGCTGGTATCACCTTGGAAAGGGGAACACCAGCAACCAGTTCAGTGATTACCAATAGTCTCTCTGCCCCATCAGAATCATCCTTTCAAAGAATAATATGCAAGTAACCAATGCATGCCATCGACAAAGCTAGTGTTCACAGGCTGTCCCACAGCCGATGACAGGCTAGAAAAGCAATAACTGGCTCACATAGAATGAGACTGTAATGGCTTAGACAGCAATAGACTGGGAGCCATGCTAGAAATCAATAAGCCATAGCACAAGGCATTGTGAAATACTAAGTGCGCAATGCCAGCTTTAGAATAGGAGAGCAAGGGATATTTTAATGGCATTAAAATTCAATATGAATCACACTAGGCTTGCAATGGCAACGTCAGAAGTTTAGACATGGCCTCACTATAATTATCCGGTGTTTTAAAGCAAATCTCCAGGGATAAATAGTGAATTACTTTACAGCTTCACCTGGTAAAGCCTATAAAATATTTAAATTTAAAAAAAAGGATACTGCTGAGATTTATAATCTTTGACGTAGATCTACATTTTGGACATTCCACTCGTAACACAAAAAAGTCTCTAGACATAGAGAAGGATGAGCATTGAAATCCCCCTAAGTAGCCGTGGACTTATGGCATAAAGTTCCGACATATAGTCCCCTCTGAGATCTTCCATCATAGCTTTCTGTGTCCTATGAATGATATCCGAGGCAACGTCATTGAATTATAGACACATCTGGCTCGCCACAATGTGGAGATGCCGTTTCCGACTTGATATTTCCGTTTGATTATTAATGCAACGTGGTACGGATGTTTCAGATGTTGACAGTATGATAAGGGAATATGCTGTACTGAGAGGTTGAATTTAACAAACATGTCATATTTGGTGTATTTTATTTGAAACGCTGGAGCCCCTATGGTTTATTATAGACGCAGTAGTATAGTATCATCCATCCAAATACCCCTCTCCTATAATTATTCCAAGAAATGTTACAAACTTGAAATAAATACGAAGGCACTTTGATATAAAAAGACGGTGGATTACTTCACAAGTTAGCCTCAGCTCTGCCTCATGAAATACAATTCTCCCGACCCTTTGCCTATGTATTAGTTCACACACTGCCTTACTCACTTACACAATGACACATTTACTTGCTCACCCTGGGTTATTCACACACTAACCCAACCATCAACTAACTTGCTTGCTCACTTACCTACTCAATCACTCATTTAATCGGACTCACATACCTAGCAGCTGCCTTGCTTGTTTCCTAGCCTGCTTGCTCACTTACTCACTCATCCATAGCCTAACTCACTGACTCACTCATGCACCCACCCATCCATTCATTCAATCATGGATTCACTCATTCACCTGTCCCTTTGACTTCAATGTCCCACCCTAATCTGCTCCAATATTCCAAATCTGATAGAATTTGTTATCCCAGTCGCCACTCAACCTACCCGGTATTGCTTCTATCCCTATACCACACCACCACCCCTTTTACCTCTTTAAGGACAGTATGATGCTTTAATGCATTATGCCTTTTGTCGTCATAATGCATGAATGCAGCTCTGGCGAGTAACTCGCCAGTGCTGCATCCAAGCATCATGCCGACCCTACGGGGGGTGAGACATTCCCCAAGCGTCGGCATGATGCACCAATGCAGCACCAGCGAGTTACTCGCCGGGGCTGCATTGGTGCACCATGACGACAAATGTTATATTTTAGGGACATACGTCTTTAAAGGGTTAAACCCCTCCTCCAGTTTGTGTAGAGACCCTCCACGGTCTGCACCAGCAGGTTGCAGCTACCTGACTCCAGTACCTGCCTACCCCGTCTCTCCCCAACCTGGTTATCCTCCTGTTGTTATCTGATATAGGGCTTCTCAGCTAGGGTCGCACTCATATTTGATAGGCCTAATACACCCACTATATCCCACCCCATCTCTACCTAACACCCTCCCCCTCCCACCACCACCACCCCACACACACACACATACACACACGCCAGCCCTCCATATCGTCCTCAGCAGATCTGGGAAGATCTGTATGAGGCGCTGTTCTGGTAATCGGACATGACTTGATAAATTTCGTGATTCTGGGAATGGTGGTTCGGTCTGGATGGACATTCATATATTGTAGAAACGCTATAAATCCACCGGGTGAATTCAAAATCCCGTTGATTAACACATGTGTATTTAACCCTTAAATATTGCAAAATGCATTGATTCATTATCCCCTTTGTTGGGCATGATGCATCAATGCAGCTCTGGCAAGAAGGCAGTCAAGGGCTGCATTCATGAAACATGACAATCAAGGGCATAAATGCATTAAAGCCTCATGCTGGCTATAACGGTTTGACATATTTAGGACAGAAAGCTTGTTGGGAAGCTGTTCTCATAAAATGCCTGGTGTGTATAGTTGCATTGCATTGTGATAACTTTGGGCTCTACACATTGTTCTCTTTTTTATTATTAGATAGATTAACTCATCTAAAATTGGCCTTATAAATACTCTTCCTGCCTTCTACAGTGAAGGAACACATACACTCTCATGATAAAATCTTAGGAAGGGAAGACACAATAAAAATCCTAAACTGTATCAACATGTGGAAACCAGAATCTAAACCAGCCATTCGAATGTCCACATGTCCACACTAGTATCTTGCAGGAAAGCTGCCCCATAGCCCTGCCCCACCCCTACCCTGCCGGGGGGTCGGGTTACCAGTGTGGTCTCTGTGCATGGACACTGATAGGGAGAGGTGAGTCTGATTGGAAGGGGTGGGGGTCTCTTTGGCTTGGGTGACCCATTGAGGTGTACATTTCTGATAACTTTTTTCCCCATGAAGGCTGAATATAACTGAATGGGTCCTGATTTGATTTCTCGCTAAACGCGGGTGTCTGGTTCTGAGATTATATAGGTGGTGGTCCGGCGATCGCAGCCCTGCTTGGTCATTATCCAATGCTATATGGGTGGGTGATACACCATTGGGTCTTTAGCTAGTGGTATGTCACTCTAATAGCTATGGGTTTCCTCTTCCTTCCCACCCCTTCCTCCCTCCCTCCCTTCATCCCTCCCCGCCTGCTAGGTTGCTTAGCCCCTTCCTGTATCCTCCCCCTCTCCCTTCCTGTCTGCCTCCTCTGCCTGCCTCCTTCTACCATTAAGTTCATATGGAAGTCGTAGTGGTTATAGCTACATGTGCATCCCCTCCAGATACCCAGCCCTGCGCTCTCTTATTCAGGGCTAGTCACATCAGTGCACATAGTAGAGTGCTATTTACACTCCTGCTTCCCTATACCTGCCATATATAGGCCCTATTTACAATCCTGCTTCCCTATACCTCCCATATATAGGCCCTATTTACACTCCTGCTTCCCTATACCTCCCGTATAGAGGCCCTATTTACACGGCTGCTTCCCTATACCTCCTGTATAGAGGCCCTATTTACACTCCTGCTTCCCTATACCTCCCATATAGAGGCCCTATTTACACAGCTGCTTACCTATACCTCCCGTATAGAGGCCCTATTTACACTCCTGCTTCCCTATACCTCCCATATAGAGGCCCTATTTACATGGCTGCTTCCCTATACCTCCTGTATAGAGGCCCTATTTACACTCCTGCTTCCCTTTACCTCCCATATAGAAGCCCTATTTACACTGCTGCTCCCATATACCTCCCATATAGATGTAGGCTAACTATAAACAGTGGTTATTTCCCTCCTTTTCCCCCTCCCCCCTGTCTGTCCCCCAGACCCTACAATAACTCTCCCGCCAGCCGCATGGTGGCGCCACTGGGGAGCGGCTCACGGCTTGTTTTATGTATGTGTAAAGTCGGGCTGGGCCGCCATTGATCTGAATCGTAGATCAAAGAGCGACTCTGAGCACCTCACATATACAGCTCTTCATTACCCAGATTGAGTCTGCTTTTACCCCAGCCCACTGCCTCCCCCTTGATGTTCCCCAAACACTCCCAGGGTCTAGTACTACTGAGTTGGCTGGGGAGGAGTAGGATGGGAATGGTTTTTGATTCTTCTGATTGTGTATGGGAGTTTGATGTAACGATGGCAGCATTCTCTTTAGCATTTTTCTTACTAATTGTTGTAGGTGCTATTCCATTCAGGTCGATGCCCTTTCTTCCTTTATTGTATGCATGCAGATGGAGTGATACTGTTAGGGATTGTAGCAGTTATATAAATTACGTTGGGCTTAGATAATAATATTTTATATATCTGGATATAAAGGGGAGGTCGAGGGAACAAGGCAGGCAGGTGGAAATCATAGAGAAAGCTATGTAATATTAGAGATGTTAATATAGGACCGTTGAGTGTGCATGCATACCAGTACACATTTATGTGTGGGAATTGAAAGAAGCTGGTGGATTAAGTGGGAAAGCTGCACCCTCTCCACAAACATAGAATAGGTTTCTTTTAAGATTAGAAAGAGAAGATCACTCTTATTTCAGCCCAATGTGCTCACCTTGATCTAATCCCTTGTCATCTTTGGTCCTCACCATTGCCTTAGCAAGCAGCCGTCTGACCTCCATGTCTACTACTCTACCCATATACCCTACCCACCCCCAGTCTACGCCCCACCTCAGGCCTTTCCCACAGCAGCTACCATCTCACACACTTATACAGCCACTCCACCCTCACTCAGACCACTGACCCCAAGGCCAACACCCAGAATCCCTTGCTACACCGGAAGTTGTGCTTGAGTCTGCGCACAAGGTGCCAATGTTACAGTGCCAACAGGAGCGTCTTTGTCCCTATATCATGTGAGGGGACTGGGTGGGTAGGTAGGTGGTTCGCAATGTGTATGCAAATGTGTGTGGACCAAGTAGTATATGAAAAATGTGTGTGGACCAAGTAGTATATGTGCGTGTAAGTAGTATATTATGAAAGTGTGGATGAACGAGGTCGTATATGAATGTGTGGATGGACCAAGTAGTATATGAAAGTGTGAATGGACCAAGTAGTATATGAAAGGTGTTGGTGGACCAAGTAGTATATGTGAGACTAAGTAGTATGTGAAAATGTGGGTAGACCAAGTAGTATATGAAAGTGTGGATGGGCCAAGTAGTATATGAAAGTGTGGATGGGCCAAGTAGTATATAAAAGTCTAAAAGTATATGGAAGTGTGCTAGACAGATCAACCACGGCGTTGACAGAAGGTTTCCTTGTTTCAGGAGATGAGTACCGTATTTCCCCGTGTATGAGCCGGGGCCCGTGTATAAGCCTGCCCCGTGTATAAGCCTGGGGAAAAGCTGACTTGGTGTTGTATAAGCCGGCCTCCGAGTATAAGCCCGGGGGTAGCAATGTCCATGCAATTAAAATCACATTTAGGCCATAACTCCAATTCTACTTAGGGGATTAGCATAATTCTTTCAGTATTGTACCCCTGTTCACCTCATTAATGTCTAAAGAGAAATAATGGCTTAAAATTATAAGCACATTATTGAAAATATTGAAATAAATGTGTCTGAATTGTAGATTATTCTGGCCCGTATATAAGCCTGCCCCGTGTATAAGGCTGGTCAGTTTGTCACTTAGTACTTGTATACGCCTGGGCTTATACACGGGGAAATACGGTCGTTGCCATCTGATAGTCTAAGCAGGCTCTGAATGATATACAAGAGGGTTTAGGCCTAGGTTTCTATTGATGTTGTTATAGGGCCATTCTAATTCACTTCAAGTGTATACTGGCATGGGTGTGGTGAGAGAGGGGACAATGCTCTGGCTCTGTGTGTGCACATTCTGGGACTCTTGGGAGATGATTAGTGAATCTAACAAAGAAGGTAGAAACTTTGAATCACACTTTTGGTATCTACCATTGGCAACTTTTCAGCCCGACTCTGTGATGTGTCAATGCTGTAGCAGCAAAGGTGGTTTCAGGAAAAGGCAAAGAACACAGGAGTGTGTGCCTGGGCAATATGCTGAAGAAGGGGGTTGGAGGTATGGATAGCACTGGGAATTATAATTATATAGACAAATGCCATGCAACGCCCATTGATACTGTCTCTGCCATATTTCATGAGTGGGGGCTGGGGCCATATTCTGAGTGGGATATGCCCGGCCCCCACGAGTGTAGTTAGCATTTGTGTGTTTGTTTGTTTTTAAATTTGAAGACAAGCTTTTCCTAGCTCATTCAATACAGCCACATTGTATGCAATGGGGGGAGGGCATTGAATGCGGCGCTTCAGTGCATAGAGAACCTTGTATTTTTAAAATAATAAACTATATGGCCTAATTCATAAGAGAGCAGTGAAAAAAGGCTGTAGACCAATCAAATATTTCACTGACATCTTGGAACTATTAGGGTGCAAGGGGTTGCCATTGTGTAAGCTGATACCACGGCTTATCTCATCACGCCAAACGAAATTCAATGGCCTAGTTCTAGGAACCTGCAACCTCGGAATCTATAGATATTGTCCTATTGAGGATAGATGTGTCTACAGGAGAGGGGAGGGGTTCAGCAAACAGGGTACAGGGAATGAATGCCCCCCCCCCCCCCCACCACCACTGTTACAGTGACGCTGTATCTATGGTGACAGACACATATCAATCTCCATGGCGATATAATCACATTAGCGCATGCGCACTGGGCCTGCCGGTGCACAGATTCAGACCTTGTGGCTGACTATTGGTTAGGGGTACCTGAATGTGAGTTCACCGAGGGTTGGCCAGTATTGGGGCAGGATTAGGAGCCTGCACCCTGACCTCACTGTTAGACTGACCGGTCGCTGCCAACGTGAGGGGGAGGGGATGGGGGGGGGACTCCAAACAGTGTCTAGACAGGCTGAGCCCTCTCTTACAGGCCCAAGACATAAAAATCAACGTCCTAAGGGGTGCAATTCAGCAAACAGATTAATATATTATTGCGAAATGTAGCTACCAAAACCTGTATGGTAAGAATAAGTTGATAAAAATGTAAAAAAGATGAAGATTAAAAAAAAACATGTATTGAATGCAATTGCAAATTATTTTAGTGTCTTCAGAGTTCCGGACAATGGCAAGGTCCGCCTAGAATGGCTCTGGTCCAGCAGAATGACTGGTGTAGCAGGACCAGATGTCCTGCAGATCCTGGGCTTTTCAGAACTGAAAGAATTTTTCAAATATTCCAAGTATAACTGAAGTTAGAAGCCAAAGAGTACACCCAAATATTCTAGGCAGTGTAAATAAATTTTCTGTTAGCATTAACTTGATAAGATAAAAAAATTTATCCTAAATCGCAGAAATCTATCCGGTCCTACAAAATTGGCAAACTGCAGGACCGAATGTCCTGCATGGTGAAAAAGTTTTGCAAAGACTGTCATTCTTGTTAAATCGTGACCACTCTATTAGTGTAAGAAGAACTTCCATCATACTCCTTCATTTAAAGACGTGGCTGCTGAGTTGGTTGGTGTGGGTTTTGTGTGGAGAGGAGTTGGTTTTGTTGTTCTACTTAAGGGGTAGGTGTTTTCTGTCAGCTACTTTTATTTTAATCAATCAGACCTCAAATCAGCCAGTAAGATTACATGGATGTACTGATAGCTCCATTTCATAAATGGGCCCGGTACATTGAATACAGCTTTTCAATAGGTGTCCAAATGAAAATAACCTTCTCCTGAAATCACATACGGACAATCATATTACTAAGAGAAGTTTTGTAAACTGTTTAAGTTTGTGTGGGTGAATTGCAAAACAGGTTATGAGAGCAACCGAAGAAAGTTGTTAAAGATCAAATACTTAGGTTTAAATTTACTCCTCCCTACTTGATTTTCAAATGTAGTTTTAACCCTTGGCGAAATGATGCCCCAGGGTTTTATGTTCATGTGTTGTCATGATACACCAATGTGGTCCCTGCAAGCTGGCACTGCGTGAGTGCATCATGCCAATCCATTGGGAGTGTATCAGTGTAGTGAGGTTACTGGATGGCTAACACTGGCGGGTCACTTGCCAGGGGTATATTCATGCACAAAGGCACTATACTACCTTTGAAAGGTTAAGATACTGTGAGACAAGGAATTGATACTTTGTGAATTCACACACTTCTATCTCGACTCGAATTCACAGAATTAAAAAAATACGGCAGGAAAACTTTCAGAAATTGATTCCTCAGATACCCGTGTATGCAGATTGAATCTTCACAGAGAAAAACACCCAAACCCACTTCTCCGCAACTTGTATCTCTTTTAATCCCGGTGGTCTTTTTCGGCTCTTTTTAATTTGAACAGTTTCTAATCAAATTCTCAAATGGTTTTCTTGAAGCGAAATTCAATGAAAAATGCTAGATTATTGTTTTCTTTTTCTTCTGTTTTGCCAATATTGATGGGAAAACGTCCGGTAGGTTGACATGGCTTCCAGAGCCTGACAGAATTTGCACAATGGCTTAAACTAATTGGAATCATTTGACAGGATTTATTCAAATAACCCTGAATATAGCAATGAATCAAATCGTCATTCCCCGAGTAATCTAAATGCGAAAGCCCTTTTTTGGGTGATGATTGCAAAATTTATACTTCGGGGGGGGGACTGCTTAATCGAGTTTGGGTTATTTGAATCTCTGCTTTTTAAACCTAGATTGAATGATGTGTTAAATTTCTTCAATCAATATGATTTAAAATGTGTTGCCTCTTTTATGGCCCTATATCAAACCGTTGAAAATGTCCTCTTTATATAATTGTGTAATGCGTTTGCATTGGGAGATAGTCTTGAGCTCAAAATAAGCTACACTATAACATACACGACTGACCTACCTCACGCGAGCTCACGGACAAACGTTTACAGCAAGTCTTACAATAATCTTACAGAAGTCTTACAACTGGAAAGTCTTGATAATTAAGACTGAATATAGATGTCACATAGTTTTAGTCCCAGCCCCCCAACCCCCGTTTTTTTCCTTTATTTTTCCCCGCTTCCCCCATCTCTGCCCCAACTGTTACTGACACAGAAGTGGAGCGAACCTAGTAAGATTAAGACTCACTATAAACGTTTGTCCCTTCACTCGCGTGAGCCGGGTGCCATATGCCTGTAACATAGCGCCGGCGAGTTATTCACCAGTACTGCATCCATGCATCATGCCAACAAAAGGACAATCATGATCATGCCTACAGCTCTGCCATAATGATATGCATGTACCATATGCATGTACCACCTCATAGACTGTAGTAGCCACCACCCGCCACCCACCAGTCAGGCAGCCATCCCCAGTGCTTCACCCCTAAGGACATATAAACCACAAGCATCAACATTTTAATCTACCAGAATAAACACTCCCCACTAATAAATCCCATTAAAACCCAACTCGGACGATGAATTTCTGTGAACTTAGGATAATTTAACTGAACTCCACTCACAAAATTTAATGATTAAAATTGCACTGCCAAAAGTATAGCGTTGGAAACCAAACTAGATGATTCTCCCTGGGGATAGGGTGATTGGTATACGCAAGGGAGATAGAAATGAGCGGAGGTACCCTAAATGGGCAAACGACTGGAGTGAGTCCTAGATGGATTGAGTCTGTGATTGATTTGGTTTCCATGGCATATTTCCCGGCGTATCAACCCGCTAACCCCCCTCCCCTACCACCACCACCACCACCACACTCTGCCTTCTGCGCCGTTATTTGTGGGGCCCAATTAACTGGGAGTGGACTGATGTATGTGGTGCTGAGTGGTACATTGAATCTTTTTTTTCTGTACATTAAATTCTCTCTTTTTTCACACTTTTCCGTATTAATAACAAAAAGGAGAAGCCCCTTCCCGTGATGATCCGGAGTATGGGAATAATTTTGCGAATTGCAATCGAGGGCTGCATAGTGTTTTAATGTGCTTTAATGTGCTAATATCTTTGTCATGGTGATGCTTGAATGCAGCGCTGGCAAGTCTATTAGCCACAGCTGCATTCATAAATCATACTAATCTCTCAGGGGTGGATCTACCCCATAGGGTAGGCATAATGCATGAATGCAGCCCTGGTGAGAATATTCGCCAGGGCTGCATTCATGCATTATCATGACAACATAGGGTATTATGCATTAAAACACTATACATCTTTTAACTCTTTAAGGACAGTATACTGCCTTAATGCATCATACATTGGTCATTATGATGCATTAATGAAGCCCTGGAGAGTTAGTGCTGCATTGGTGCATCATGCTATGGGGTTGAGACACTCCCGAATGGCCGGCATGATGCACCTATGCAGCACCGGCGAGTTCCTTGCCAGGGCTGCATTGGTGCATCATTACGATAAATCCCATCTTTTAGCGATATATTCTGTCCTTAGAGGATTGAATGGTTTGAAAATCCTAAAATACCTGTTGTTAATAGCAGTGATGTGACATGTGGTGCGGCAGGGACCCCACTGGTGCAGTAATATCAGTGCTCTGTACGACACGCCTGCCAATCATCTTAAGCCGCTACAACCAACGGTCTAACAGCCTTTAGTGGCGGCAAACAGCACACAGCCCCAGGCCCTCCCCCATACACAGAGACATGCCTAGTATTAGCGTGGGACCCCATGTATCAGGGTATGGCTGGTGCTATAATAATATAAAGGGAATAGGCATTTGGAACTGGGCTTCTCGTAAACCCCCACCTACATTATATATAGCCCTGAGTACCGGCCCTCACTCCAGTCAGATTGTTGGTGGAGGGGTAACAAACTGTGGCCATTAAGTGCTGGTGATGCTGATTGTAAAGGTGATAGTTAGTAATGGTGTTTACTCTGTTGTGAGGCTATTGGTTGGGTTATAGACCTTTAAAAGACAGCATAGTGCTTTCGTTCTCTACATTTTTGTCATCATGATGCTTAAACGAAGTGTTGGTCAGTAACTTGCCCGTGCTGCATTCATCAATTGTGCCGATTATATTAGGGGTTGATACACTCCCGAAGGGTTAGTATGATGCACTAATGCAGCACCAGCAAGTTATTTAGCTGCGTTGCATTCATGTGTCAAGCCTAAAGTCAACAGGAACCTTAAGGCATCATCAGGTCCTTAAAGGGTTAAGGTTGATTGTGATGCTGATGGTGTTAATAGGAAGTGTCAATATCAATGATGCTTCATGCCTTGATACAGAATGGCTTCAACAGGAGATTAATAATACCGAGTAAACTCTTGGTTTATAAAATAAATCAGTAAGAATCCCATTGATATAGTTGAAACCAGGGGTTATCATGACCTAGAACCAAGCGCTGCCAGGCATAATAAGTCTAGATCTTTAACAAAAAAAAGGTTGAGCAGTGACGAGGTGACATCCCTTTTTAGATATGACCCTGACCTGAGTATAAATGTCGTCTGCTATTCCCTCTAAGGACCAGCTCAGACAGACTTAACTCCCCATCCTTAAGACACTGTTCTAATTGTGTGGCTCTCAGACTTTCATGTTAATTAAGCGTTAAACGTCATCAGGGCGGGAAGGCAATTTATCTTCGCTGTCAATTACTGACATGCTTGGCCCAATTAGTGCAAAAAATAGGCATTGGCATTAATTAACTTCCTGTGATGACGGATGGACCATTGGCTGTTTGAAGCCAGTTCATCGGGGAGGAATATAATAATAGCTATGGGCGCTGGCAAAGTTTGAGGACTTATTATTCCAATATTTACTCTGGTTTTGGTGATATCGTCCTCGGCCTCTTGAGTGCAGCGATTACTTCCGTCAACGCGCAGGAAGCCGTAATCTGTGCGCACGCGCAGTCTTAATTGGCAGGCTAGGCATTATGGCATTTGAAGAAACTCCTTCTAATGTGGCTTCTATGAATGGCAAGCAGTACCCCTCCCGCTGGCTTTGCCCTTTGCGGATTGTTTGCTCGCTGGAATGTCATTACCACATTAGCGCCTTACGAAAACATATTAAATACCCTGGACGCGGCATGAATAAACAGGCTCTAATCAGCGGCGTCGCGAAAGAAAACTAGACTTGGCGGGGTCTGATTCCGCACTAAGAATTACCACAATTATTATAGCCATCATTAAGGAAATCGAGCATTGCCATTGGGGGATGGATATGATGGAGCAGGATTGGACTAGTGCTAGTCTAGGGTGAAATAGGCAAGACTGGCTTCTTCAAATGCCTTCCACATCAGCCCTTTAGTGAGGGCTCCCTTGAAATGCTCTCAGTCGACTCAGTGTTTTCCCCCTGGTTAGTTAGTGCAAATGGCTTCAGACTGATCAGTTCTGAAAAGAAAGTCTGCAGAAGGGGAGTGCAACTGTGCGGCATGATTGGAGCCTGTGAGGTGATTAGAACTGATATGAGAGGCTGTGATCAGTAATACTTAGTAGGTTTGAATTGTGGATTTCGACAACCTCCATTACGCATTAATTAACGTCAAACTTATGAGGTATTATTCCGCTGTTTGATAGATGGATAGTATTATGAATGGTTGAATATCGTCCCCCTCTATACCAGTATAGATGTGAGGTAATGCGATCTGTAAAGGTCTCCAGTATGTAAACGTGCTTTCTTCTTCCTTATTTACAATTTGGGAAATTTTAGGCAACCTAGCAATGACTTGCTAACTGCCTCAGGGTTCATGAACCAGAATTATTTTGAGAGAAATCATAAAATATCGTTATGTATTTTATGAACATCTATGTGGTTTCATGGAATTTAGCATTAACTGCTAAATAAAGAAAGACATGATTATGAATATGATAGAAGAATTCAGCCCTGGCGGTTAAATCGCCAGTGATGCATTCAGGCATGATACCAACCCTACGAATGTTAAATTCGCCGAGACTGCATTCATTGTATCATGACGACAAAAGGTATAACATATTAAAGGTATAACATAGTATGCGAACAATTTAAGGGCTAGCATACCCTACCATAATGATATAGCTTAGCTCAAAGCCCATATGCACCTGCTCTTCTTAACTATGCCTTTGCCTCGAGGACTGACATGTCTGATGTTAATTAAGTTGTTTAAGGGAAGCAGCCTGGAGAAGCCATGATTATCCACCCCGCCTCCCTAATAGATAATGATCTGTAATCAACAAAGCACTCAGTCTGAGTCACTGTGCTCACACCAGCAGTGACTCGGTGTGGTGAGTTACTCCAGACACTTGTGAGAGTCTGTTTGAGCTGCTCTAATCCTTTAAGGACCGCATGGTGATTTAATGCCATTTTGTCTTCATGATGCACCGACCCAGCCTTAGCGCGTCTGTACTCGCCAAGGCTGCATTCATGCATCATGCCGACTCTTTGGAGGATCAGCATGGTGCTTGAATGCAGCCCTGGTAATATACTCACCAGTGCTGCACGCATGCTTCACGACGATATAAGACAGCATGAATTAAAACACTATGCTGGCCTTAGAGGGCTAAGCCTTGTGAGCTGCTCTGTGAGCTGCTGCTCATCAGAGGAGGTCGTGTTTGCAGAGACTGTTATGACGGGGTGTGCTGAGGTGTGCTGATACTGATAATCTCTGACCACCCCTATCACACCTGCTCACTGTTTGTGTAGGGCACACAGGGAGCTGCTCGGCCACTGATACCACTTCCCCTGCTGTGAGCAGGTCTGAGCTGCTCAGTGTTCAGCAGTAAGGAGTACAGAGATGCCACTGTTGCTGCTTGTTTTGCAGGAATTCCTGCTTTTACTCAGAGCTTTATCAAATTCCTACTGAAATATGGCCAAAATTGTCATATTTCCTACTTTTTCTCAAACAGGAAGTGGTATCTCTGGGGTATCAGGAACCTATAGAATATGTGATATTATCTGAGGTTGGCTAATATCAACTTGATATTATTTATTGGCTTATGGTATATATGGGCCTCAGCCATTGTGTTTTACTCTTTTTTTTCCAATAGGTGGAATTAAAACATGCACGCAAAAAGTAGCACCTGAAGCATGATTCTGACAGTCTGATCAATATTTATGAGATTAATTATAGGGAATGAGATTAATGAAGTAGATAGCAGTTAAAGTATTCTCTACATTAACATCCTTTAATGAAAAGATTGATCCTTGAGCTTTAATCAACGGACATACTCACTTCAACTTTTTCTATTAAACAAGTGGAATAAGTAACAATGATAAACTGCCTCAATATTGCTACTAGATCATTTATGAAGGGTCATGTTGTTAAATAGCTAAGTTTCATTTGTCGAGTATAAGGAGGTGAGTGTTCAAGGGGCACAGTATTTTTGGGATCCAACAAGTTAGAAATCAAATCTGTAAAGCCTCTAGTGGGAGGGTAAAAAAGGGAGAGTTAAATCCCTTGGAGCCATGATGAGCTGTTCAATGAGGGGTCACAGGTGGACTGGGTCTTAGGGTGTATTTAAACATGGGACGCTGGAGACAAATTGTCTCCATTCTAGGAACTATGTCTCAACCCTCCCCAGACTGCTGCCATGCATCGTCCTCAAGACTATCCCTCCCATTGCTGGTGTCTAGACTTTAGACTACCTTCACCTTATCTTCCATGATCTCCCTTGCTCTTCATTCCCTCCCATTTTCTCCACCTTATTGTGCTTTTTCTCCCCACATTATCCTGTCTCACCCCCTTCTACCTTCGGCTCCCCTTTTCTCCCCCACATTGCACTGCCTCCCCTCCCCCTTATCCCCACACTTCCTGCTGTCCTCCCCTTTTCTTTCCTACACTGCCCTACCTTCACCTCACTCCCCTCCCCATATTGCCCTACCTTCCCCTCCCTTTTCCCTCCAGCTTCCCTTCATTTCCCTCTCTTATACTACCCCCTCCCCAACATTCCTCCCCCTTCCCCTCTCCCTCCCCTTCCTTCGACACCTCCCCCACCACCACTACCACCGCTTCCCAACCCCATCCTTCCGCCCCTAATAACCACTATCCTAAAGCCAGCGGCCATACAGGCTTAAAAACATCCAACAAAAAGATCCTCTTTTATGATCCTCTGTACCTCTCCCCTCCTGGGTCCCCCTCAGGTATATTCATCTCCGAGTTGGTCGGCCCGAGCTTCCCGCTGGTCCCTGCTGGGCTATAAACCATGAGATGACTATCCGCAGCCGCTAACACACGAGTGGATTGGATCGGTAATGGCAAGGATTGGCACGATTTCTGCAAGGGGACCTGTCTTCCTAGTGACTCCCAAGTATTGAGTGCCAGGAGTGCAGAAATAGAAAATAAGACAATATGTTATACAGGCAGGCCTCCAGGGTGCCATAAGTAACCCTTTAATGGTGCATAGTGCTTTAATGTGTTATGTCTTTTGTCGATATGATGCATGATGTAGCTCATCAGCTTTGCATTCATGCATCATACCAAACCTTCAAGGAGTGTATCAACCGTGTCAACCAGCACTGACCAGTGGGTTACTCGCCAGGGCTATAATTCATGTATCGTGATGGCCAAGGGTATAGCACGTAAAAGCACTATGCGGTCCGTAACCTGTTAACAACCGTTTTTCACCACTTGTTCCGCATACAGAGATAGTACTGTGATTAATAGTCCTGCTCTAGAGGGTTTCCTTTTTAGTCAACCATCATTGCTTTATTTGCTTAAGGTGTAGACATGATCTCCTCTGGTTTATTTATGTATTTATTTATTAGAAGGGAACTTTACTTGCTGACTTGTTAGCCTCTTGTGTTGTGTGTTGAAATGATGTTTAAAGTGCGGCTAAATGCTGAAGATATTGGACGTCCCAACGGGAACTTGTTCATTCCCCTGATTAAATTGTTTTTTTGTCTGTTACTTGGTATTATGACTGGATCCCTATATGAGTCTGAATCAGTGTCATACTATGACTCAGCTGCATAATTATGGGGGTTTTGTATAACATGTACTTTAATCAAACCTACAGTATATGGGTTCCTATTTTAACTATGTAAGGAATAATTTGTTTACTATTGAACAAGAAAACTAGCGGGTATTAAAAATGCACTGAACAGTCAGACAAACATCGACCACTGGGTCCTTTCAATTTTCTAGTACTGCCCCTGCTAGAAATAGAAATGAATCGCAGAAAAAAAAATCAATTCGGTTTCTATTCCCCTATAGTGATTTGCTTCTAAGCACCTCTTCCCTTCCACAGATAAACAATAAAATTGTCCTATAATAACATAAGACTCTGACTCAAGGCATGGTGAGCAGCTCAGGATGAGAAAGACCAGCGTCAGAGCTGCTCTCGCTGAGGCAGATTGAAAAAGAAATCAATGAGGACCACGCCAGTCCCATATCTGTCATTGCTCCCCGGTCCTGGACTAGAACCATCTTCGGGTGAATCCAATTCCTTAGTCATCTTAGGAGTGGTTTATTTGAGTGAGCAGCTCACGCCCCCGGTATATGTCCCACTCTGAGCTGCTTATTGTTTTGTCAGAGCTGGGAATCGATTTAGGCTGGAGTATGGGGGTTGTAGACATTTCGCCCAACCATATTTGGAATCGATCTCACGGCTTATGGAGTGGAGTGACTTGGGTGGGTGGGCAGAACTAGTGTTTAGGGCCCCAATGGGGTAGTAATTCAGAGAGGGGATAGAGGAGGATTGGACTATAAGCTTCAAACTTTAACATGCACTAATAGCAGATTAGTGTCAGCCTTGTGTGTTTAGAACAATGTATGGGTGTGCATGTTTTATAGCTTGTCTATAAACAAACTATGACAAATGTAGCCCAGTAATGACAGCAGCCATAATCAATATATTATCACATTGTAATATGTGTAAATGCTACAGTCAACTAGGGGTAGCATGGTGCCTTAAAGTATTTCATCATCATGCGAGTAACTCGCCGGTGTTGCATTTACGTATCATGCCAATCCAATGGGGTAGTATCTTCTTCCAAAGTATTGGCATGATGTATGAAATCAGCGCTGGCGAGTTACTCGCTGTTGCACTGTTGACACATCATGACGAAAAGTGAACATTATGCTCATGCTATCCTTAAAGGGTTAACATCAGAACAGGGACAGGTGTTCAACATTTGAGGCCAAAACCATCGACCATTTAGATGACGCACCAGGTGATGCACATGTCACAGACGTCTATCATCAATCTGTCAGCAAGTATTCTTCCATAAATATATACTTATCAACTATATTATGGACCAGAATAGCCTCAGTGAATAGCAACAGTGAAGCCATGGGCTATTTTCTACTCTAACCACCACCACCACCCTGCACCATCCACCCACCTTGGGCATCCGGATGTACCTAGCGCCCCCATCCACCAGGTGGCAGCACCCCGCCCTCGCCGTCAGGGGGAGCCACATTAGTACGCCTGGTTGGCTCCAGCCAATGAGAAGCCTCGTTACAAATGGGCTTAGTGCGTCACTCAGTCAAATTGGTGACTGCCACTAACAAGTGCAAATACGGAGCGGGTCTGGGAGACGGGATGCTGGGATGTGGGTGATTGGTTATTCTGTAGAGGGTGGCGCCATTTGCCAAGTTCAATTACCTCTCTGTATGGATATGGCCATCTTTATCCATGGGTGGATAGTGTATGTTTATGTATGCAGTTGGATTGCGTCTAGACCAAGCATTTGCGCGGTGAGTGGCACAGCTGCTAGATATTTTTAAATGATCCAATCTGAGAGACCTTCTGATCACTCCATCTGCTTCAGAATGGTGTGGATTGGTGGGGGCAGGGGGCGGGTGTTACCCGTAGTAGTAGCTGAATCTGTGAATGACAGGGAAAATAGTAGTTGGGGTAAGGAGGCAGTTAAAGGTAGGGAGTGGGCGGGCAATGTGACTGTATTCCGGCCACTGAGGGCTGCAAGGTGTGTTTAGCTGGACGTGGGAGGCAAAGGGGGAGACAGTTTTCACGGAATTTAATAAATAATGGAGGTAAAACCTGCTGCAGTTTACAAGGGTGGGGTATGGAGGGGGTGCATGGGGAGTTGCCTATTACACTATCTGTATGCCTTGTAACGGCCGGACAATTGTTGAAGAAAACTGATTAAAAGCGGAAGTGCTGACATCTGCAATAGATAAGAGAATAACCTTTAAAGTGATAGAGTAAGCTAAAGTGAATTTAATAACGCTATCTGCATCAGCAAATCATATTTTGCACAGCTTGAGGAGTAAAAAGGGGGAGAAAGGAGTGGGAAGCAGGGAAATCAAGAGGAAAGTAGGCAGGAACATGTGTAAGCCATAGGAGAACAAAATCTTTCAGAAACGATACTTTTCATACCATGAATACTAATCACAACGATTTTTTTGTAAAACACAAACGCCAATGTCATTGATAAGACCCTGACATATTTCACATGTGGGGGCTGGGGCCATCCTGCTTTGTTTATTTTTTATTTGAAATCATTTATTGGAGGAAATGAAACTTTTGTTAGCCCCTTGAATGTGTATAGCCACATTGCATTCCATGGGGGGGGGCGGACATTGAATATGGTGCTTCCAGTACTTAAAGCATAGTAAAATGTTCCCCCCTTTTAAATATGTTAAACAGGTATTTCTGAATTACACAATTGATATGGCGCTCTTGATGCAGCATATGAATCGATAGAAAAAAAGCTCTTGGATGAAGACCTGCTTAAAAGCGAATGAACAGCGAAGAGACAATTGTTTGTAGGAGGCAGACATGCACGGGTGTCTGGGTCTGGCCATTTCAGGATGTTCTATAGTGTATTAGCCCTGCAGGGATGGGACATTGGGAATTCTGCCGGCGGGCGCGGAGATTTTTCAGCGGCCGGCCTGGGGTGGGCTGGGTGGCAGGGTAGACCATCACAGTCCCAAGCAGGGACTGTAAACGACTTCCATTTGTGTCCCACCATTTTGCCAAGAATTCCAGTGAAAATGGCAGTTCGCTTGTGCCTGCCTTGGAGACCAAAACACCAACAACCAGCTCACTGCTGGTTTCAGTCATGCCTTGAATGATCACCAGCAACCAGTGGCCAATCAGAAAATTCTGAATTCTCCAACGCATGCACATATCTTTCACAGTCATGTTTACAGGCTATCACTCGACAGCCAATGCCAAGCTACTACTGCTATGGGGGTGTCAGTGCCTCCTGTACGTGGGTGGGGTGGATGCAGTGACTAGTGGACTGCTAGTAACAGGAGGAGTTAGCCCCAGGATGTGAGGGATTAATGAAGAAGCAGTGTACTGCCCTGGAGGAACTATTGATTTCGACTCTTCCCAAGGTCATTTCCCCCACCTCGTTGACAGAACTAGGCTTTACTTCAATCTATCTGCTAACAAGGCTCCCGCAGACCTTACTACAGCCAGCTTTGTAAGCTGCTGAGAGCTGATTTTCACCGCCAAATTTATCAGTGCCGGAAAGCCCCACCAGATGTATTAGCTCTCGTGAATAGCCCATTAGTAGACAATCTCCAAGTAAAAGGTTGTTATTTGTCATGTATTTATTTCCACCAGACATAAGGCCTGCTTGTATTGTGAGAGCCGATGAAGCCTATCAAGATGCTGATAACCGTTTTTTTTTTCATTACAATTCTTGTAATACTCTGCCAATAGGGCCTATCTATATTCTGATAACCGTTTTTGACCGCTTTTAGTAATTCTGGAGCCGATAGGACATAAAAATATCCTGATAACCGTTTTTTACCACTTTTAGCAATTTTAGAGCAGATAGGGCCCGGGAGATAGGGCATATCAATATGTTGATAACCGTTTTTGACAATGCTATCTAGAGCTGAACAGGTAATAACAGTGTCTAGTCTGCAGGCCTGGGCTCTATTCCCCACCCCCGGAAATCCCAGCAATGTGTCTGGTTCTGGGGCCATCCAATAAACTTCACTGTCCTGACCATTCTGCTGCAGAGGGAGTGACCAGAAGTCCTCTCTGTCGACCTCTATACGCTCTAGTATAGAGGCATCACTCTCCCAGCCTTTGGTGAATTCGTTAGCCGCTAAATTACCCAAGTTAGTAAGTTACTAATCCAGCGTGACTGTAGCTTCCAGTAGGTTCCTGCAAGCAACCAGCTCCAGGTTGCTGAAGCTGGTTACTTGCAAGGCTTTACTTACCAGAAGCTACAGTCACACTGGATTAGTAACTTACTAACTTGGGTAATTTAGCGCCTAACGAACGCACCAATTATCCACCAGTTAGTTTTTTTAAAAGGCCGTATCCGTATAGACAGGTAACCTGTGAAGGGTGTCGTCGCCATTTCTCGCTACAGAATTTGTCGTGATTCCTGCTCAGGCACGTAGGTGGCGCTAGGGGCACGTGTTCGGTAGGGCTTGTTAACCTGGAGGTCTTTACAAGGCCCCTGGCCCCACCCCCACTTGTTGCCATGGTAACCTTTGATCCCCTACCACCGGCGTCCTGTTGCCATGGTTACGGCGGTGTCCAGGTCCATCCATTACCATGACAACCACGGCAGTTGACCATGTGCTAGAGGTAATGAGGGTATATGTGTGTGTGGTGGAGGTGGGGGGCAGCTTGTAGGACAAGAGCTTTGATAGATGTGCCAATGTAGTAGACATGTGTTCAGAATGTGAGAGTGTGTGTATTATTGTACCCTATAGGCTTACCATGAAGCACTAGTAGCAGACACCAGACAAAACAGTCAAATAATAGGTCCTATATTATACAGTCTTTGAGAATACTATAAGAGACCCCAGAGACTAATTTAGAGTGCACTGTCACCCTTTGTCAGGTCTGCACTGATTTACAGAATTATACGACAAATTTCCAGGTCCATACTCTCTGCTTTCTCCACATGGTGAAGTGAGTTCGAAAATGGAACATGATAAGGGAGTGTTCATTTATTAATTTCAAGAGGGGCCAGAAATCTTTACGCCCTCCCTCCCCCCACTCTGAGGGATAGAAAATGTTTACGCCCATCAACCCCCTGTAACTAATATATGAAGTACTATGAACACTCCGTAAGGATCGTGTCTCCCTATTTCTAGAATATGACAGAAACTACAGGCCTACAGTATAACATGCTAAAGAAAATAAAACTATGGCCCTCCTCACCTTCCGTAGCGAATCCCCGTAGCTAGACGTTCTAATGACCTCATTAGGCGCATGTCCCGCATCGAGATAAGGCGGCGGCCAATGTGCTGACGTCACCAAGTCACCGCCATGTTCTAAAAATAGATCTGACGCGAGCGTCTTTGCTCACATGATCATCACGCCTCGTGCATTCAAAGGCGGCATATTCTTACTCTCCAAGAACACCTGTCATCCATTGTCTTACAGTTTAAAGTTAGTCGGCAAGGTAGGGTTGATTGAATGGTTCTTATCTCATTAGTTCATGTTCTTGTATACTGTATACTGACTGAGGAAGGTCGTTAGATCTCTAAATGTTTATAAAAGTGTGTGTTTCTCCGGCTTTCTTACGTAAGATTAAAGGCGCACTCAACCCAGGACCTAACCCTGCCGACTTTTGTACGCAAATGACGTCGTGGGTTCAGTGTGCCTTTAAATAAAGGGGTGAATCCACTGAGGTAAAACCGTCGGATCGGACGAGATTCGTCCATAGGTTTAACGTTGTGAGGTCCATCCGATCCGACGGATTTTGCCTCAGTGGCTTCACGCTTTATGTAAGGTAAAGCTACGGCCTACCTGGCCCCTTCACAAGTGTCCAACGGAATTAACACCTCAATCTTCCCACGTTTGGTATTTACTACGTAAACCAAGTCGACATTTTTAGGACATTTGCGAATTTGTCGTTTGTAAACGTAGATGTTTAACCTTCTATTAATGCTCAAGAAAAGATGTGCACGCAATATGGTGGCATTTTGCTACTAAGGAGAGGGGATCAGACTCTTATTGATAAGAAGACTGCACGGTGACGAGAGTGGGCAAAGGGAATAGAATATCTCCAAATAAGTCTCAGTTGACACAGGAAACGTCCCCTTATTGAAAACGGGTTGCCACTGTCTGAATTCTTGTATATGTCAATTACTGACACTTTATATTGCAATCAACAGTTTAGTAAGGAAAGACAAAGGTTTTCCAAATAGTATGTGGGGATGGAAATTCAAACCGTTTTCAGTTAGAGAAATCCTGCCCTTGTGAACTTTTAATAACCAATCCAGAGCAATCTGAACATGGGCTTACTCCAGTTTAATTAAAGAGAAAGAAAATGATTCTTGAAGATTTACCAGCATGTCCAGGGAAAAAGGTCTTCCCAAGTTTTTCTTGATTTCTCTTTTTTAGTGTTGCTAAGACCTGTACTCAACTACTCTAGAATACCTTTAATAATTTTGGGGCCTCAATTTGAACATTGCCTGATGTCTAACATTGTTTAACCTTGTCTATTTGCAGGGGGCGCTGAGAGAGTAACATGAGGTTTAACTGTAAGGTGGCACTGTCCGTGCTCATGTTGGCCACCGTGTTCACCCTCGTGTCCTTCTGGACACGTTGTACGGACGTCACCCGGCAGGACAACAACTTCTACAGGTCAGTCTCTGCTCTGTTAAACCCTTTAACGATGGCATGCCGCTAAAAGATGACATTTGTTGTCATGATACAGCTCCGGTGAGTAACTCGCCGGTGCTGCATTGGTGCATCATGTCGGCGTTTCAGGAGTGTGTCCACCTCATAAGGTCGGCATGATGCTTGAATGCAGCCCTGGCGAGTTACTCAAAGTTGGTCTACGGATTTTCATTTTGAAAAATTGGTGCGAGCGAGCGAAAAAAAAAAGTCTGCGGATTGTAACCCTGAATCAAGTGGAGCTAGGGTAACGTGACCTACTTAGGGTTTGTTTGTAAACAACACCACGTGGCTCTCTTGTTTGTAAACAACACCACGTGACACGTGACTGTTTGTAAACAAACAAACAAAAAAAAGTTATGTAACTTATATATAGAAATAAAAACACAACAAGATAATTTCTTTTCTTTTCATTTTATTCTTTATTTTCATTTCAATCAGAAAAAACACACAAGTTTATGCTTTTTTAGCTTGCTTCTTCGATTTGCAGCAACTCAACAGGCCGCAAAGTCTCACGCCGCCGTCACTCGCACCACCACACCCCGGACGACTTCTCTCCAATAGACATTGCACGACTTTGGATAAATCCAACACCATTTCGGCAAGGCAGAGAATCTTTGCCTCCATGAAACGGCCGCCATCGCAACAACCCGTCACAACAGCATCATCGATAGCTTCTGACTCACGGCCCGGTCGCTCAGCTTTGGGATTTTGCTCATGCGCATGACGCACTTCTTGGGGTTTCTTGTTCGACATGCTTCAATTAGGAAATGAACGCAATGAGGTCCACAGGTGTCAGCAGAAGTGTCTTGTAGTTGAATGCGGTTTCTTTGCCACTTGAACGGAGCAGAGCGTTCCACGAAAGACAAGAACTCCGCACTCAGCGGCGGTAAGCCGAAGGAATCAAAGTAGTACACTTCACCCGTGCTCGACACGTAAAACGCCACCCAATGCTGACCTGGTAAATGTTGCGGATCTGTGTTGCTCACGAAACAAGTGTCTTTGATAGGGTGCTTCGGAATAGTGTCACAAGAGAAAACGCCCAGGAAACGATGTTTTGTGTGAACGTTTTCCTTCAACACTCTGCTTATTTCAAGCGTGTTCATACGATACGCCAAGTACCGCCGTCTTGTCTTCAGTTCATGTGGTAGTCGGTGACGGGGTGTCGATCTCGGGTCAGCTCGACGACGTTGTCGTACACCAAGTAGAGTAGCACCGTTGTTGTCGCTTGTAGCGCCGAGCGGAAACTGACTTCCACCCTCAGCTGACCCGCTCTTATAAGGTTCACGCGACACCCGTCGTGCGATCTGTCTGGGGTTAAGTCGAGGGGGAACACCGTGTAACAGTTCAGGAATTGATCGTATGAAATACCGCAGGAGCGCGCGCCCTCGTACATCCCCGTTTCCGTGTGTAGCGCCAAGTACTCTCTCACGGCCGCTTTGGTCTTAAAGTCGGGCACGTAGGCGTCGTTCGGCACTTTCTGATCGTTCACTATCACTTGAAGCGAGCTGATGTCGTAATGCTTCATCTCGAACGGGTTCTTGGTGTAGCTACCGTTGAAAGCGTCGTGGTCAAGGAAGCAAATCATCATCGACTTGGGAAGCTGGCCTGTGTTGGAGTGCGTGTAGCTGTGATCTCTGTTACCTTGAGGGATGGCGTACGTCGTCAACTCCACTCGGTTCACCGGGTAGTCGAAGGGCCCGTGTTCTATCACCGCTCTCTCGTGCGTTTCCGCTACAGCGTCCGCCACCAGCACGCGTCGCACGTAGAGCTTTGCTTTGTAGATCTTCAAGCTGTAGCCTCCGTCAGCGGCGCACATCAGATAGAAAGAGGGCGCCGCTTGTTTCAGAGTGAGATTGATTTCTGTCTCTCCAACGATGAGCTTCGGTTGATGAGCCAGGTCAAAGTGCAGTCGCGCCATCAGCGAAAAGCGCTTGTTGGAGATTAGCTTCTTGCGCGCTTTGTACCCCGCATTCGCGTCAGTCAACGTGTCAAACTGACCGGGCGTATCTTCATGCCACCCCTGGGCGCTCATGACGCCGTCCTTCACGTCTTTGTTGTAGTTGAGTAACCCTTCCAAGTAAGCTCGGTAAGGGTAGGTCTCGGTGTTGCCAGACACTTTGAAACCGCCGATGGAGACTTGGACGTCTTTGAAGAGCGAGTGAGCCAAGTTGTTCACCGGAGCTACCGCGTCGGTGTCCTCGATCGCCGCTCCGTTCGCTTTCAGCACTTGACATTCCAGATGAAGGTAATTCTCGTTCAGGTCTGTGTACTCTTGCGACTTGTTGATGGTGAAATTTATGTTACCTCCATCCTCTAAAGAGTTTTTTGTTTCTATCCCCAGGAAAGACGACTTTAAGATAGTAGTCTGAGTCGGCGCTACGGTGTGCAGGTCGAGCTCAGAGAGCGCGCACTCGTTACTGCTCTCGTGTACGTAAGCCATTGTGTTCTCTCTTCACGCGGCCGACAGACTGACGCTGGCCGCCTCCAGTCTTTTTATTTATACCTGAACGCTTACCGGTCGAATACATCCCCTCTACGTCTCTTGCAAGAGCCACCGCCCGTCTGAGGAGAATGCCGGCGACGTTTCGACCCTTTCTTAGACGCGACAGGCGTCTTTCCTCCCGAGAACGCCGTACTCGCCAGTCTCTTCAGAGCGCCTGCGCCTCGGTCTTTCACGCTGCTCTTTAAAGTCCGACCCGCCAGCACATCTTTAGCTTGACGCATCATTTTTCTCTCTTTCAGCGCTCAATAGGTCTCAGATGAAGTGTCACGGTCACCTCGCCTCTACCGAATGGGATGGAATGACCGGATCGGTCTCTTAAATAGATGCCGACCTCGGTAAACCTCTTGGATTTCAAGGGGAAATAATCCAAATGGGGAAAACTGATAGCTTGCACGCCACCTCAACGCTTTCCGCCTCTGTCCACCGCCACGCAGCGCAACAGCGGCACTTGCATGTCGCCCACACGTCTCTCCTGGATCATGTCGGTGTATATGTACACAGAGTGCACGTCCCCGTAAACATCCATCGAGTAGGCGCCGGTAGTCGGCGACGCGAAACACGTCTTCTCTCCGAAGCCTAGAACGCATGCGAGATGCTGACTCAGCAGGACAGCACAGTGTCTCGGCGGTTTGATGGTGACGCGTTTCGTCTTGGCGTCGTACGATAAGATCCGCATCGGTTTGAGCAAGAAGCTGTCGCCCTCTAGTCTGTCATCTCGCAACGTCTCACTCAAGCGCTCGATTAGGGTGTGGTTGCTTCCGGTGAAAATAGGAGGTATCTCGAATATGTTTGGCATGAAACTGCGCACTCCCATGTCCTTCTCCATCTTTTCGATCATCTGTCTTGCTTGATGGCTGATCGTCTTCTTCTTCACCACCGGGGACAAGAACTGCTTGTATACGGCATTCGTCTGTCTCAAGTCGACCTCTCTCTTGAACCTTTTTGTTTCCGGTTTCAATTGCTGCTCTTCCGATGTGTCTGATATTTCTTCCACCGTTACATAGCTCGCTTCCTTCCAGCTCAGCGGGAATTTTGAGCTGAACGTTAGCTTGCTCAGACCGTTCGCGTTTTTCATTCTCTTCCAGTCTACCTGTGGTTTTTTTCCTTCGGAGAATTTAGTTTCTTTTAAAACCTGGATCGCCTCCTCTAGCGAACCTTTGGTGCGCAGAGGAACAACGATGATCAAGTCGTCGTCGTGCACGTTAGTCCATTCTGTAGGGAGGATGATCTCAGTCAGAGCCGCTTCGTACGCTTCGGGCAGAAGGAGCGGCGAGTCGAAGTGAGTTCGGAAAGACGTCAAGCTGTTGTCAGGATAATACTCCATAGAGCTGTTGCTAGGTAGAGTGATGTTCATTTTTTTTTTTTTTTTTTTTTTTTTCTACGTTATTTTTTTGACGGGGATCCACTCGTTGAACTTGTCGTCGTAACCTAACCAACGTACGAAAGCTAACTCTTTACCGTCGACGGTCTTGCGGCGCAACACCTCGTCTATCAGGTAGTTGTTGTCGTAACGACTCTTGTACACCTTCTGAACCTCTTCCGGGTAGAAGACGCCTTTTATCTCCTCGCCCTTGTCGTCTTTCAGCTCGAACCCTCTGCTTCCCAACGTCTTAGCAACGTCGACCACTTCCTCGCGCCAGTTTCCCTCGTACCCTTTGTCGAAGGCGCCTTTAGTTCTCAACATCCTCACTCTGTCACCCGGAGCGATGACGTCGACGGCGGACGTCTTTGTTTTTTTCTTCTTTTTCCATATTTCGTCGATTTGTTTGTTAGTTGGGAGATCTTGTCGGTAGAAAACTGTTTCGCTGTTTTCCGAGCTGACTTGAGCCGGCGCCATTTTCAACGTCTTGTGGTGAGTGCGATTGTAAGAAGACACTACATGGTGCAGTACGTCTACGTAGCGATACGTGCGCTTGTGTGTGAAATAACGCCACAGCTTCTCCTTCAGACTGCGGTTCAAGCGCTCCACTAGACTAGCTTTGATGTCGTCGTTCTCGCCAGTGAAGAACTCTATGCCCTCGCTCTTCAAGTGATCTTGAAAGATCTTGTTCAAAAACTCTTTCCCCTTGTCTGTCTGAACAGTGCGCGGTCGTCTCTCGCCAGTGCCTGTCATCTCTCGGAAGGCCTCGGTGACATCAGCGCCGCTCTTGGATTTAATGGGAACGGCCCACGCGTACCTAGAGAAAACGTCGATCGCCGTCACCACGTACCGGAAGCGGTCGTTGTGAGACGCCAAAGCTTGCATGTCCATCAGATCTATCTGCCACTGCTGATCGATTGCGCCGGTTATAGTCTTGTTCCTTGCGAATTTTCTCCGAATGGGTTTATGTTTAGTGTAGGCGTCCAGCGACACTAAAGCATCTCGGATGACGGCCGGGTTCAGGTGGCGAAAATGATGTTTCTGGAGTTTAGTCACGCTAGTGAAACTGGAGGGCGCTTTGACGTCGGTATATCTAGCTACTACGCGCTTCTTTTCTTTTTCCTTCTTGGTCAGTCTCTTCACTGGTTTGCCCATGGTGGGCCTGTTGAGGGCGTGAACGACGAGCTCGCCGCTAGGCGGTTGCGCCCTCTCCTTTTCTTACTCGCCACGCTCCTATAGGAAGTCGGAGTTTGGAAAAGTTCACTGTCGTCCTCCTCGTCGTCAGAGGATTGATCGTCCACCTGGAGAGAAGAGTCTGCTGCTGCTACTGCTGCTGCTGCTGCTGCTGCTGCTTCTCTTTCTTCCGAGTCGAAGCTCGGTCGTTTCCGACCTCTGTCAGCAAGCCGTGTGGCCAAACTTCGGCCAGGTCCGCTCGCTTTATACAGATGGTTTCCGATCAAGGAGTCTGTGGGAACTGCTTCGCGCAGCGCTTTCGTGAACGGCGAGTAGCCCGCCGGTCTGGGCGCCGTCTTCCTGAACCTGGCAGCGTCGTTCAGTAAGTCCACTATGTTGATGCGATGCTCAGGTGGTATTCTCCGACCCGACATCTCGCGCACCGCACCGTCCTCTTTCCACTTGATCACACCGGATTTCTCCAATTGTTTGTACAGCGCCACGGTCCGAGTGCGATTCCTCTTGGGAACTTGGTTCACCAACCGCTCGAGTAGGGACGCGCTGGCCTCTTCAGCAGACTGACGGAGGTGAGCCGGGGGCAAAGAAGAGTAGGACGAAGAGATGTTGCTGTTGTGGGGATTCGCGAGAAAAAATTGCAATCTATTCAACAACCTTCGGTATTTCAACATTTTCTCGCGCGATTCCAAAGTGGGGTCGTTCAACACTAAATCCAAGTCCCTGTAGATAAACTGTAGCACCTGGTGCAAGGCCGCGTCGGGATGAAGGGACTGTTCTGCCTGCTTGTGGTAATAGGCCATGTCGGCAGGTAGGCGGGCGGCGGTGGCAGGAGCGGAACTCTCGTTCTTTTCAGTGCGCTCATCAGGAAGAGGAGGAAGGTTTGGAGCAGTAGAAGTACTAGCAGCAGCGACTGCAGTAGTAGCAGCGCTAGTAGTAGCAGCAGCAGCGGGCACATGATGAAGTAGACCTGCTCGTGATGATTTGTAGAGCGTCTCAGGATCCACGAGCGCTAAACGTTTGTAGTGTTGTTGCTGCTCTGAGTCCGTCATGGGGACGACGGTGGCAATGACGCTGGTGGTGGCGGTAGTGGTGGTGGTGGTGGTGGTGCTGTCGGCGAGTAGGTGTCGAATGAGGTGTCTCATATACGGAGAATGCTCTTTATAAGCGGTAAGGCCATCCCTATGAGAGCCGGAATGAGGAAACCTCCCTCTTGTACCAAGACGCGTCTCTTTTTTTTGATGGGCGTAGATTTTTTGCCGACCTCCCTCAACACGTCAGCCGATTCTCGAAGCTTGTCCAGTTGTTTGTCGCTGAGCGGGATGTTCCCTACCAGTAAATTGTGACAGATCTCACTTAACGCTGCGATCAGATCGTCGCTTCCAGAGTCTATTAGATGCGAGCAGTCCTTTGGCGAGCACTTAGCTAAGTGCTTGAGAGTACCAAAGTGTCTTTCGAGTAGATGAGAAGACATTTTTTTGCTACTGCTTTCTCTTGTTCTTTTTTTTGTCTAGCGGTACGAACACTAGCTGAGAGTGTATGGACGTCAAAGAGGAGCGTATTCTCAGATCGTCAGGTGTTGACTGCTTGAAGTCCAGAAGGAGGTATGAGTGAGGTCGCTTGAGTTCATGGGTAAATATACTAGAGAGGGCCGCCGCGTTGGAAGGAAACACCTGGCGAGACAGACTAGCTATTTGCCCCATGTCGCGCGGGTTCTTGAAAACGATCATGTAGTGAGCGTTCAGACTCATAGTTCGAAAGTCGGGTGATTTCTGGAATAGGTTCTGAGTGATGTATATGACGCTCACGTTCCAGTGATGCGAGTATTTAGTAAAGATGTCGGCTACCACTTGCTGATTGGAACTGCTCATCAGATCGTCCAATATCAGTAGAGTGTGGGGTCGTAAAGCGTCTTCTGCTACTTCCACGTCTCCCGCTATAGACTCTTTGCTAGGAAGACCTTCTCTGAATTCCACACCGTACTGATTTTGCATTTTTTCAAACAGAGGTTGCCACTCGCCGTAATGGTAAAAAGTCTTTTCCACCGGCGGCGTGACCAAATTGTTCTTGTCGCTCAGAAATTGATCCACCAAGCGCGATTTTCCACAACCCGACGGACCGCTAATGATACAACTAAAGGGTCCTTGTAGTCGAGCGTCGAAATGAATTTCTGTGAAGAGTTTGCTTTTACTACTGGACATTTTTTTTGTTTTTTTTCAGGACGCGTCAGAGAGCGGTTGTGTGTCTGACTGTCTGCTGTGTTTCTCACTCGAACGGTCGGTAGTGAATGGTTGTGGAGAAAAGTCAGCCGACCTTTTTATTGATACCGGCCGGTGTCACAGTAGCGGCGGCAGAAGTGACTTTTTTTTCTTTTTTTTTGCGATAAAATTCTATTTTCACTCAATAGTCATAAATGTTTGTATCAGACTCCAGAGGAGTCTGATACAAATTTTTTTTTTTTTTTTTTTTAAAGAAGAGGAGGAGGAGGAGGAGATTAATTTTTTTTTTTTTTTTTTTTTTTTTTTTTTTTGTTGATCATTTAGGCAAAGCTCGTCGCTTTGCCGTTTTTTTTTCTATTTCTGTGTTGTGACACGATCGTCTCGAAAAAGCAATAAGGCGTGTGAGCGCGGCGGTGACAAATACATATTGGAGCGTATGGTTTAAAATAGTGCGTCCCTATCTTCTTCAATTCGGCTGCGTTGCAATATGCGGGATAACAAGTGACGACGTCGAAACGTTTAGAGACCGTGTTCACGTCGGCCACAACGCGCGCCCACCGAGTGGGAGCTGCAGTCGCTCCCAAGAAACCGATCGGCTTGTCGAATCGTTTCATAGCACTTATTCTCACTTTATAAGAGGAGGCAGGGTGAGGAGAGTAGCGGCGCTCTTTCTTTTCATGAAACGCCCAACGAGTGGGGGCGCTGAGAGCGGCTGTTATGCAATAGTAGAGTAAATGCTGTTCTGAGAAGACGGCTCTCGGCCATGTCGCTACGTTTTCCTTTTCCGCTCTTGTATAACGACGATGGCGCTCAGCTTTGCATTTCTCGAGAATTCGGTACGCTTCAAGAGAAGCGTGAACCTCAACTACGTGACGCTCTCTCCTTTGAGATAAAAAAATAGCCGGGCAGTTGAGGAGAGCACTTTGTTCGCGCGACCGTCTTTTAGAAACTCGCGCCCTCTGCAGCGCCATATTTCTTTCCTCCGAAACAAAAAAGACTGAGTGAAAATAAAAAATTTTAAAAAACAAAAAGCTCAAACAAAAAAAATAAGCAATAAGCAGACTCAGCTCGAAATTCCCTGCTGGTGTGATGGCGGTGACTGCAGGCGGTGGCGGCGGTCGGCTGGCCGGCGGTGGCGGTGTCGGCGGCGATGGTAGAAGGGTGTGTGGAAAGAGAGACGCATCTCAGTCTTTTATAGGAGCGGCGAGTCTGACATTTTCAGCTGTCGCATGCTGACCTGCTGCTATCATAAGAGAAACAAAAGCCCTAATCACGCTTTTCAGCTGGATCCTTCCACCCCGCCAGACATGGATCCAGATGGGAAGGTGGTTTAAAATTAAATCCGTGTACCGACTGTCATACAATAGAGTAATTAGTTGAACGCGTGTTACCTGTATAAAGGATTAGCGGGTCATGGGCTCAGCGTGTGTATAGAAAAACAACTACAGGTAGCGTGAACAAAGCGACCCCCTCCCTTTCTGTCACTCTGTCTGTGACTAGAGGGTGTGCGTGTGGTAAGCGGCTTAAATCTAAAGAAAAACAAATCACCCTCTCCTGTCGTCAGCAGTCAGCCGGCCGGCGGCTGGAAAATGCGATTAGAGGGATGATGAGCCGCGTAGTAAGCGACTTAAGGCTGATCTAAAGACCTGCCGTGAGGGGGCAGCTGGCCGGTGGCTTGAAAAAAAAGGGGGGGGAGTAAGGGTATATAAGGGGGAGTGAAACCGTATTCGGCATCGTCATCATCGTTCACGCTACTACTACTACTACTACTACTACTACTACTACTACCACCACCAGCACCGCGCCTCAATTTGCAGATCCCCATGATGGAAAGTTGCTACCGTGACATGAAGCGGAATGACGAAGCGGCGCGCGAATGTGAAGCTGATGCTGTAGCCTCTGCTACTGCTGCTGCTAGTGCTGCTCAGCGTGCTACTGCTGCATTTACTGCGGCTGTTAGTGACGCTGGTTGTGATGACGTTGTTGTTGTTGCCGCTGCGGCTGTGACTGCTGCTGTTGCTGCCGCCGATGCAGCTACTCATGCCACCGATGCCGACGCTGCTGCTGCTGATGCTGTTGCGGCTGCCGATGACGCCGCTGATAACGCTGCTAGTGCCCGCTCTGCCGCCCTTGCTACTGTCGCTGCTGCTGTTGTTGCTAATGCTCACGCTACTGCTGCTACAGCTGCTGCTACTGCTGCTACCGCTGCTGCCGAGGCTGCTGCCGCTGCTGCCGATGCTGCCGATGCTGCTGCCGATGCTGATGTTAGCAGTCGCGTCGACAAAGAATCGTCATTTGTCACTCTTAAACCTCCAGTTGAACGCGCGACGAGTAGTAGGGCTACCAACGCGACGGCCGGATGGTGCAACTGGTGTCGTCGCTTCTGCTCGTGCGCTTGCTTTTCTTCCAGTCCTACCTGCTGCTGCTACGGTATGATAGTGTTATAGTGTTTGAATGAGAACGCGCGTAGTTACACATAGACGCTGTAACAGATGTGCTTTTTTTTTTGAAAATATAATTTTAACATAACATGGAACTTGTTGTGTTTATTTTCTATATATAAGTTGTTTGTTTACAAACAGTCACGTGTCACGTGGTGTTGTTTACAAACAAGAGAGCCACGTGGTGTTGTTTACAAACAAACCCTAAGTAGGTCACGTTACCCTAGTTACCAGAATGCCGGCTTCTGATTGGCTGAGCCTAAGTAGGTCACGTGACGTAAGCAGGTCACGTTACCATGGTTACCAGAATGCCGGCCTCTGATTGGCTGAGAGCTTCTAAGTAGGTCAGTAGGTCACCCAGAATGCTGGCTTCTGATTGGCTGAGAGCCCTAAGTAGGTCACGTTACCATGGCAACGGGTCACGTGACCAAATGGAGGCCTCTGATTGGCTGCATGTCGATTGAGTAATAAACAGTACTTAACTATAGTCCCGTTCCGATACATACTATACTACTACCTTGTAATCGTATACACTGGCTTTCACCTGCAATGTACAGATTTGAATAAAGGGGCCATACAGAGCACATTGTTCCCAGACTGCACATTACTGTGCATGAAACAGTTGTAGAAAAGGCTCACACAATAATGCCTCTTCACTTTCACTTTAATAGATAGAACGGCCTCCCTCCTCTGTGACTTTAGTCTCATCAAGAACACTGTCAGTGAGGTACAATGCATTTGACTTCATCAAAGTTGAAGAATAAACTATTGATAGAAGAAGTTATCCTCTTACAAAGTTAGTTGTACATAGCTCAGTCATACTTACTACAGAAAGGGAATAATAACTACAGAGATGTCTGCTGTTGAGAAAATAGGGCCTGCACTATACTGATCTAATAAGAACACATTGTCCAGAGAGCAGTGAAGAGGAGGAGAAGAACAAAAAAAAACTGGCAGAAATAAGATTTAGAATGGTGAATAATGAAAGAGAGCGGGAGGCGAGGGTCGGTCGTCAAGTCTCTTTCCGGACTGGCGTTGTACTATTTTGTACCTCACTGGATACATTGATGAATCACTTCCGGTGGGTGAGCAGACCGCCATTGTGACTCGGACCCCGACCGCCAGGGCCCGCGGTGCATTGTGGGAGCGATGGGGGCATTATGGGATGCCACATCCGGTTCGCTCTGACCAGCGGAAGTAGTATGGGATCATGAAGGCCGTAAAACCTCTTTATACTATCACATTTTACCATTTATATTAAAGCTAATAAAAATATTTCAATAGGTTGAATCTAAAACCATGAGGGTGTCATTAAAAGGGAGAAAGGCCAGAATAATTTATGAAAATGATGGCCATTATAAAAATCCCCAAGGCAGTATGACTATGAATGAAAAAGAGATAATAAAAAGTCATGTTAGTGCTTGTCCCAGATGATAGGTGTCGCATGAGCGGCCAAGTGTAACTTATCACAAGGCTACCAGGTGTCCTCTTTGACCCTGGAATGTCCCCAATATGGCCTCTAGGGGGTGACTGCGACCAGTGGTTACCATGTGGCCCAGATCGTACGACCTCAATCTAAAGTTGATATAGTGACACTGAAAATGGGCAATACTGCGCTATTGTAGCCTCAATGGCATAGTGCCGTTGTCAGAAGGAAAGGGGAGTACTCATACAAACGTGCTAAATTGAACATTGTGTAGTAAATTGTCATGGCAGATTCTCATTAAAAGCAGCCAGTGCCATTCACAGTCTAGTTGCAAATTGCTGGTTAATGACTAATGCACTCCTGCATCGTTCTATCATCAAAGGGAATTGTACTATTGCATTAAAACTAAATCGATTATACTGTTCAAAACTATATCAAATAACTGGAAAGTACTGAAGCTAGATCTTATAAATGGAAAGTACTGTGTGACCCAAATTGACCAAGCGATATTTTCATATCCTGAACAGTGGTTAGATGGGCTTGTTGTTCATGATTTGAATTCTTTGAATTTAGTTGGTTTATGAATGTGGTTGATGAAATCAGGTAGTTTTCTCCTGATTTGCGTCAATACCAATCCCAAAACCATGCAGCGACGGTGGATGAGATAGCCCTGAAAATAAAACTTCTACATCAGGGCCAATGTAATCCCTCTTCCATTGAATTTCTCAAGCCTGTTTTGGAAGAGTGCAAACTTATGGACAGCCCTGATGATGAATTGGGTCCATCTGCTTCCAGTCTGCCATGCTGTAGCCCCTCAGGTACTCCCAAAGTGTGTAGGATGTGATAGATACTCCTGGGCAGTATCTGATTGTTCTGTGCCAGGAAGTATGGTTCCAGTAATCACCGCCAGTCGGCGCTGTCAGTCCCACCGGAAATCACCTGCCCCCAACAGGAAGTGATGTGGGATGCCACCATCAGATGGCAGCAAATTGGACACTTGTCATCAACTCAGCGCCACTTGGTAGGTGAAGGTTGTATGCGGGAGGTGTGGGGTGGCAGGAAAAAGTATGTCCCTATATTTGTACTGTAGTTCAACAGTACTACAAATGTTTTGACCTACCACCGAACCAGATTGCAAGCACTCCTCTCAAATGGCTTGGTCAGCAGCATTGTTTCAGACAAACTGTTAAATATTCAGGCTGGTGATCTGCCTTGTGATCTCTCCTCGGTGAACCACGTCTGAGATATCAAAGGTTGTGCCTACTATTGAACTAACCCAGGTATGTAAGATCATCCAAATAAAAGAACACACTTGCTATCCTTTGAAAAGAGTAGGTAACGTGCACCGCAGGTTTCTCCCTCACCTTATAGATTTGATCACTTATCTCATAGATGCGATCATCCATAGATGAGATCACTGATGTATTAGGCAAGCAACACATTTAGATACATGTGTGATTGCGAGGCAGACTACCGCTATCGGTTGACTCTCTGTAAACTTGAGGTGGTACTATAGGGTACTATGTGCGCCTGGATGTTAAACAATCAATCAATTATGATAATTTTGACAATGGCATAATCCTGAACACGTGACCTCACAAGAAATATGCTAATATCAACCATAAATGATGGGACCTTGTGACAAATGCATCTAGATTAAGCTGAGCATTAAATAACAAATGTATTCACAGTTGCAATAGTTAACTAACACATTTGTGTACAGGCCCTAGTTGATGCTAGGTGCGGCAAGTTGTGAAAATGTTAAATGCCACACGTATAGGGCATGACTGGATTTCAATCACAGTAATGAATTTATTATGTCCCATTCTCAACATGGTGCTGGGAAATGCATTTACGAACCATTAGCGACTAAATGTACAAACAGCAAAGCCTGACGCTTTTATTGCTCTGACCTTAAGCGTTGGAAACCGATTGGTTAACTAACAAGAGTTAAAACGCTGCAATGGTCAGCGGAAGCAGTTGTATTGTTTCACATGTGTCTGATCTCATCACACATTAAAACAGAAGAAAGGGGAAAAGATCCAAAAACATCCTTGGTATTTGGTATTAAGTAACTCATTGGCAGCAGAAAGGTCTCTCACAACTCCTACGGTATCCGCAGGCAAAAGGTTTATAACGTGATCTAGCAAGATTAGCACTGAACAACTTGTTAGAGAGGCGGTGTTAGAAAAACAGTCTGACTTTTCCACATCTTACATGAGCCATAATAGAAGTGGGAAGGTTTGAAGCTGGGGCTAGAACATTGGGGCTGGAGGAGGGAATGCTCATACCATTACCTATCATTGGTGAACATGGTAAATGAAAATACTTTTGCTCTCTGGGAGTACCAAATTCATTTAAAGCTGCCTTATGAGTTCTAAGCAAAGGGAACTAAAGAATAAAAATCAGGAAATATCTGCAGATTTTGCTCCCGGATATTGGTAGATAATGGCCAACCATGCACATAAATTCATTTCGATACAAGAAACCCGATTGAAAGCGGCATCACCGATGTTTTCTGATTGTCCCAGATGACCCAAGCCAAAATCAAATTGGCTTTGCTGGAAGACTTTATTTTCAAGGTTATTGCATAGATAATATTGAAATTAGACTAACAATGGCAAGGACTATCCTTCTCTCCAGGGAGCAGCTCAGAGAGAGAGAGAGAGAGCAAACTGCTCAGGAGCATGCCATATTAAATCTGGCTGAGGATCTCATCTTTCATTTCTCCAATTGAATTGCACAGAAAAGAATGCACTGGGAAATTAAATGTGAAATAGGAAATTTAAGATGGAGACACTCACTATTCTGGTCTTAACGCCTGTCGACGTCTATAAACGCCATATGCCTGTCTGGTTATAATAGCTGGAGTCTGAAAGGACTTTTAATCTCTCAAGTAGATTGGTTGCTTAACTCCAACTCTTGGATCTCAATTCAGTACTATTTCAGACATTGTGTAAACATGTATATTTTTGAAGGGGAATAATTATATCTAATACTGACCATTGGCGGATCCAGGGGGTGGCCCAATGGGCCTCCCCCCCCCCCCAAGAGGGGGAGAAAAGAGGGGGAAAAAGAGAGAAGGGGACAATACCATATAGACACAAACCATCAGCATTTTCTTGCCCCCAACCCCCCTAGTATGGCTGCTGCGATTTCCTTGCCTGGCGCTTCACATGCGCTGTGCGTGGGAACAAACAGTCACTCCATGGTTGGCCAAGTTTGGGCCCCCTCCTCTGGAAAATCCTGGATCCGACACTGTTACTCAGACATACTGCAATTTATTGAGTATACGCTTATGTATTGTTTCTTTTCTCAAGATGTCAATGGTCTATGTACACATACCAAGATCACTAAGAATTTTGTGTGCAGCAGGGGGTTGGATCTTAGAGCAGTGTTGCAGAAATGACACTGGCACACCAGCTTTTGCCGGTGTAAAATGGTTGGGGAGGTTTGTCTTGTGGGATAGAGGTAAAGGGTGATAGAAGTGTTAAGTGGGATAAAGACAAAGGGTGGCAAGTACTTTGGGTGGGATGCTAGGAGTGGTAGGTATGTTGGGTGGGGTAGGGCCTAAGGGTGCTGAGTGTGTGGGTGGGAGGGGAATGCTAGGGGTGGGATGAAGGCTAAGAGTGAGTGTCTGGGGGGAGGCTAAGGGTAGTGCGTGTGTGGGGGGAAGGCTAAGGGTGGTGAGTGTGTGGGATGGGTTGAAGACTAAGTGTGGTGAGTGTGTGGGGGGAAGGCTAAGGGTAGTGAGTGTGTGGGGTGGGATGAAGACTAAGTGTGGTGAGTGTGTGGGGGGAAGGCTAAGGGTAGTGAGTGTGTGGGTTGGGATGAAGACTAAGTGTGGTGAGTGTGTAGGGGGAAGGCTAAGGGTAGTGAGTGTGTGGGATGGGATGAAGACTAAGTGTGGTGAGTGTGTGGGGGGAAGGCTAAGGGTAGTGAGTGTGTGGGATGCAATGAAGGCTAAGTGTGGTGAGTGTGTGGGGTGGGGGTATGGGGTAAGCGGGGTGAGGCTGGGTCTGTGGGGTAGGAGTATGGGGGCTGGTCTCAGCTGGTCTCACCCCCGCGTACAGATTGAATCTGGGAGGCGCTGGTACCGGGTAGTCTTTTCACCCACCAGGACTCCAGGGCGGATAACTAGCGGAGGGATGAGTGGGTTGGAGGAGCACGGGGACACAGGGTCCCATCTCCTTGGTCTATACATCATCCAGCATCATGAGTTTCCAAGCCTATATGTAGTAGATATGGTACAAGTGACTTGCTGTATACATGTTTTAAGCCAAGGACAGGGTAATTGTCCAAGACGCCAGCCGCAGATAATAATCACATGTATCATCTCTGACTTACACTCACAGTAGGAGAGTGTGCTCAATGGACTGCATCCACATACAGCCATGTATATGTAAAATACAATCACGCCATTTCTTTTGTTTTCTCAGCCAACTGTGATGTAGATATTTATAGGAAAGGATTTGGTACCTCTTGGACAGTCTAATAGACTTGGGTGAACTATAGTCCTCTGTACAGCTGGTTTGTTCAGTGGTATGGTGAAGATGGTGAGTGAATTTACTTAAAGATAGAGAAGAGACAATATTGTAGACAAACCCCGACAGTGTTACCATGATAGCCAATACGTCTCCTTGTAGTACAATTACTACTTACTTACTGATACAGACCGCCTTTTCAGTATACTACTCTGTTGTTCCCGTGGAGACCCCAATGTCTCTATACTACTGTGTAGTAGTCCTCAAACAGTCCTGGTACAGACACCCATTTCTGCACACTACTTTGTAGCCTCCTGGTACAGACACTCATTTCTGTACACTACTTTGTAGCCTCCTGGTACAGACACCCATTTCTGCACACTACTTTGTAGCCTCCTGGTACAGACACTCATTTCTGTACACTACTTTGTAGCCTCCTGGTACAGACACCCATTTCTGTACACTACTTTGTAGCCTCCTGGTACAGACACCCATTTCTGCACACTACTTTGTAGCCTCCTGGTACAGACACCCATTTCTGTACACTACTTTGTAGCCTCCTGGTACAGACACCCATTTCTGCACACTACTTTGTAGCCTCCTGGTACAGACACCCATTTCTGCACACTTCTTTGTAGCCTCCTGGTACAGACACCCATTTCTGTACACTACTTTGTAGCCTCCTGGTACAGACACCCAATTATGTATACTACTGTGTAGCCTTCTCACAGACCCTGATACACCGATTCAGGTATACTACCTGCAATCACATATTTTCATAAGATATAGCTTTGAAAACAATTCAATTGATACAAAGACGTGTGTAGTGTCATCTCTTGTCTGAGGCCCTTCACAAGAGTAAGCTATAGAGTTAAACCCCCTTGTGCTGGCTGCAAATTGACTACACCCATGCCTCACAGTTAGTATAGACACATTTATAGCAGCCACCATTCATCCAAGCCCCCAGTTATGTAGCACATCCATATGAAACAATCAGGGATACAGAACAAAGCCTCCTTCCCCTTTTAATGACCCATCTTGTTGTCAACCCTCCCTTCTCCATGTCAATATTGGCCCTACCTCCCCCTGCCTCGCCCCCCCCCCCCACCCATCTCATCCCCTAGGGAGGGGCCGATAGGGAAGGGACGATAGAATGAAGTAGAAAAATGCCAATTCCCAGGACTTGACAAACATCACAGCCATGGGAACAAAGAGAAGTACAGCCCCAAGTCTTCTTTATGGTCTTTGATGCTTATTATTGTTCCATGTATGGTGGAGGGGAGATTGTGAGCTGCTCGCCCCATCTCCCCCAGTTAGTGGTGTTTTAAGGGAGTTATTCTTCTTCTGCTCAGATCCTATAGTGTTATGTCCAGATAGATGGATTGGTCTTCCAGTTCACAGGAGACATTCAGAATGATACACTTCTAAATGTCAGGGATATTTGGGCATGGTGTTTGCAGTTGGATAATTCAGTCTTAAACCTTTACACATTGTTAAATGGCATTTGTAATTTGTGTTAAAAGGATATCACACACAGGTCATTCAACCTAGGTAGTATTCAGCCTAATGGCATTTAGGTACAGCTTGTTGCAGGCATTAAACCACACGTATTTAGCAATTGCCTGTCTTTTAAAATGTGTGATTCAATGGAGATGATAGAGAATGGGATTCCCACGATAACAAAACTATGGTTTCACTCGTTGGCAAAGAGATGTCATTATGCCTAATGGATAAATTTACTGACGTATCATACGGACACGCGTTATCAAGTTGAGCTGTACTGAATGAAGTTGGCTTCATCATTTATTGCATTAACCCTTTAAGGACGGTATTTCGCTAAAATATGACATTTGTCATCATGGTGCACCAATGCAGCCCCAGCGAGTAACTCGACGGTGCTGCATTGATACATTAAGCCAGTGTGATGGTCGGCATGATGTTTGAATGCAGTACTTGCGAGTTACTCACCAGGGCTGCATTTATGCATCATGACGTGTCATGACGACAATGGGCATGATACATTAAGGCATCCTGCCGTCGTGAAAGGGTTAATAAGAGGTAGTGGTACAACCATTCTCTTAGATCAGCGGCAAAGCTAGGCTATTAGGTATTCTAAAGTGTAATATCACATAGAATGTAATCTTAATGCCAGTCGTACATAGCAAAGCTTTTGTGGCATTTGAGGAAAGGACAAAGTAATAGGACCGGCATGCCTGCTATCATGTGTTGTTAGCAATGCTCATTAATTTAATTTCTGACGTCGGGAAGTTGTATATCAGAGAGCGATAACGCTGAGGGATATAGAATGTGATCCTATAATGTGGTAGATCTCAGTGCAGCCTGAGTTGGCTTTCAATCACCAAGGACTAGTAGAATGGAAAGACAAGGAACGTATGGAATCTGCCAGAGGCTTTGTGTGCAATACTTCTGCTATGTATTACTAGTATCTTCTTTTTAAAGATGAATTTTAACAATGTACAAGCATCCACATATGCATGTATCTCTATGGGAAAGGTTTGTGTGTTTAGGATATAACATAGAGTAACTAAAGTTTGATGGTACCCTAGTATAGCTAGTAAGACATGCCATACACCTAGTCCATGCCACGTGTCATGGGATGTCATGGAACGTCATGGAATTTGAAAGCTGTCTGGAATGTCATGGAATTTTGTAAAAAGTTGCCCTGTGTTACGGAATGTCATCGAAAATGAAAATAATTGAATTAATATTACAAAAGCTCCTAGAATGTACCATTTGCTTTCTAGATTTTAGAAATTTTCTCAGGAGCCAAGCCCCTTGACTGCCACAAAAATGTCATCGAAAATCGAAATTTTTGTCATGGAAATGTCATGGAATTTCAATCTGAAATCTTTGTGGGAGCCCTACTGTTCATTTGTACTACTATCCACAGGCCTCCTGCGTTAAAGCGTGAACTATGGGACCTGCGGCAGAATATGCTGGATAAAGGACTGGGCCTTTTATAGGCCCCTGTTCTTTACGACCTTAATAGGTAGCTAATAATGAAATTTAGCTATTAACAGTATACGCTAATGGCAGAATCTATTCCCTACCCCTCTATTGCCCCCACTTGAGATGAGTTGATTTCTTTTCAATGCTGCCGATCCGCTGGCTGCCACATTATATAATCGAGGCGGCTGGCGTCATATCCCCCCCCCCCCCTCAACCCCCGCCCCAATTATAGGGGTCCAACTTTTTCTGACCACCTTCAAAATATGCTACAAGCGGGGCGAAAGAAAATTGCCCCTCCCTGAGAGAATCTTAAGAGATGCCACTTTTCCTTTCTTTGTAGGAATTCCTACTTTCTGTCTGGAATTTCTGTATCAAATGATGTAAATTTGCTACAGAAATTTGACCAAAGTTGTAAGATCTACTTTTTGTAGACGACTGAGTGGCATCCCTGTATGATGCTTTCCTACCTCATGAGCCTTAGATAATGGCCACTCCCTTAGTATTGAACCCCTGTTGGTGTGGGTGCACTTTGTCACTCATTCAGGCTGTTATCTGGCGGCTGTTAATGGCATCCATGATAAGGATGATTAGTGAGATAAGGAGGCATCACCACCCCCCCCCCCCCCATTAGTGACGTGTCTCTAATAATGTGGTTATTCCAATGAGCTGTTATCAGCATCACCATGGCCTTTAGCATGTAGGCCAATCTATGGTATGGAATTTTGCCTCTGTGTGTAATACAGCAGACAAATATTGAATATGATCAGATATAATGATACCAAAATGTCCTCTCTCAGAAGGTGTCATGGCATAAACTGCTCTCCTTTTTGATAACACAAACGTTGCATTTTTATACTGGGCTTTTTTTGGACACAGTTGGTAGATATTCCTTAAACCCCTTCTTGATGCGTAGCAAATGAAGAAAAAATAATTAATATTGGTTATGATTATGTTTCTGACTTTTGATCCAATGACTCCAATGACCTGCCATAGCAAACACTAAACAAGGATGGTTAAGAGTCCCCCCCCCCTCCCGCCTCCTCTCATCCTATCGATGAAGACTGGTGTGGGTGGGAGTGATAAGTGGTAGGGGTGGGAGGGGGTGCACATGGGTGCAGGGGGTGGTCGCTAGCGCTTTAATGTCAGCATAGTGCTGTAATGCACTTTGTCAGCAAGATGTATGAATACAGGCATCAAGCGTATACTCGCCAAGGCTGCATTCATGTATCAACCCCACAGTGTCGGCATGATGTATGAATGCAGCCCTGGAGAGTAGCTCCCCACCAAAGTTGCATTCATGCAGCATGATGACAAATTAGTGCATTATCGCATTATGCTACCCTTAAAGGGTTAACCAAGCCCCAGTGCGCCTGTAGATCACAGCGATAAGGCGGGCGTGTTGACACAGGGGAAACAAGACAAGGGGTTAAAGTGTCATCCACAGCGGGCCCCGCCACCAGCTTTTACACCCTGCTACAAATCACTTTGTCAGGAGGAACCAGGTCAGGAGCCAGGCATACAGGCCTATAACCCTTTAAGGACAACTTGACACTTAATATGCATTTGGTGTCATGATGCACCAAAGCAGCGCCTGTGAGTAACTCACTGGTGCGTCATATGCTGAGCCTTTGGGTGTGCATCAAGTCAGCTCGGTGTGATTCAATGAATGTAGCACCAGCGAGTTACTCACTAGAGGATGGTTTCATGCATCATGGCGACCCCAGGGCGTTATGAATTAATGCAGAATGCGGGCATTAATAGACCACAATGCGCTGCCCCAAAATATGAAGTTGAACTGGACATGTTTTTAGACCACAATATTATGTAATTTTCTTATAGTACATGACTTCCTCAGTTCCCAAAAAAAAGTTCCTGACGGGGTACGGCCTCGTTTGCCCGTAATGGCCGTTTCCATGGCAACCACCTCAAAATAGTGGATACGGCTGTAAAAAGTGCACATTGGCTGTCCATAGGGCTATTTGAGTTTTACCTACCCCCCCTAGATCAATATTAAGCTTTTATCTGGTCTCATCAAGTGGTTGCTAGGGTAAGCGGTTGCCTAGCAACAGACATTCTATGTGAGAATTCCCTAGAAACGAGAGGAAATATCAATGAGATAGCTAATCTATCCATATCTAATTCATCAAAACTGACCCCCAAGAAACAATGGTGATATATCCTTGTTGACATGGTTCATAGTTACCTAGCAACAGCAGATATGAACCTAGCAACCAGCGTTAACTACCAATATGCCTGAAAAAATCACAGTTTGGCTCTCCATAGGACCATAAAAAGTTGACCCATCCCCACTAAATCAACTTCAAGGTTTCTGATGGCATTAATGCCTTGTTCCTAGGGTGAGTGGTTGCCTAGCAACAGCCATTCTATGTTATAATTCCCTAGTTACCATGGAAAATATCCATCGGTGAGATGATATGCCAATACCCACTCCATTCAAATTGATCCCCATGGGAAAATGGTAATAAATCTATGTTGGTATAGTCCATGATTGCCTAGCAACAGTAGATATCTACCTAGCAACCATTTTGAAATGCATTATTTCACCAGACTTGATCATAGTTATCCTTAATACTGGTATATGGCAGTATTTAGGGTGGTATCTAAAGTTTTCTGGCATTATCTAGGAAGTATATGAGGCTTTATGACAGCATCTAGGAGGCACCTCAGCTTGCCTGACAATATCAAAGAGGTATAAAAGAATATTTAACTGTATCTAAGGGCTATCTAATGTGATCTTTTGTGTATCTGGGGGGTATATGACATACCTCCTTAACCCCTTCCATGCAGTAAGCCAATATATTGCACAAAATTGCATTGAGTTACAAGAAATCCACTGTTTCTAGGGTGAATGTTAAGTTATCAGATAACTAGAGCGTAACTGTGGTTCACTGGCAGTATAATGGTGTTGTTTTTGTGTTGCTATTAGTACAGGGATGTGATTTCTCCTACTTTGGTAGGATTTCCTACCAAATAGAGCAAAAAAGTCGACCCTCGTGATTTTCCCAGATCCAATGAGATATTTTTTTAGAATTGGGGGGGGGGGGGGGTCTGCTACTGAATTGCCAGGCAGAATCCTACTCCAAAAAGTGAAGTCCTGATTCTTCAGACCAGTAGACTGAAATACATCAAATTGCACCATTTGCCTCCTTAGTTTTCAAAATTTTCTTGGGGGGCATGCCCCCAAACCCCCTAATACTGTTGTGCCATGTGATTTGCAACTCATTCAGTGGTGGATTAAGGTGGGGAGCCAGACATGCTGTGCCAACCCCCCCCCTCCCCAACTCCCTCCTGGAATACTGGAATGATTCAACCTTTGAGAACAAAGTATCAGGCACGGAAACTCCTCAGATTTTTCCCCCCCTCCAAATTGGTCATTCTTGTGATTGGTCCAGATCCAACGAGAATTCTGTTTCCCATTATGTGGTGGGGGACTCGTAATTTTATCAGACAAGAAGGTAAAAATACGTCAAAGTTCACCATTTGCCTGCTTGATTTTCAAAATTTTCCTTGAGGAGCATGCCCCCAAACCCCCCTAGTACGGCTGTGACAGGTGATTGGCAAATGAACACATAACTATTTCAGTGAGGTAGACATGCCAGATGTGCCAAAATGCATCAAATTGCACCATTTCATGTCAAAAATTTCAAAATCCAAAAAGCAATGTTTCATTGCCAATCATGAAGCAAAGGCTGGCTAATACAGATCTCATCTTTGATACATTTTTGGCCAGAATGCACCATTTCAGGTCTAGATTTTCAAATGTCCCCAAACATTTCCCACTAAAAACAGGCTTAATAAAACATATTGGCCAAATGGAAACAGAATGCACCATTTCAGGTCTAGATTGTCAAATCTTCCCAAAAACTTTCCTCAAAAAATATGAGATCCATTCATAGAGGCTAGATAATACAGATCTGGGTTGTACTATATTTTTGGCCAAAATGCAGCAGAATGCACTATTTCAAGTCTAGATTTCCAATTTGCCTTAAACCATTCCTAAGAAATAAACAAGTTTCAAGCCCCATTCATAGTGAATAATTCAGAGCTGAGCCTTAATATATTGTGTCAAAATGCATCAGAATGCAGCATTGCTAGTCGTAGGCTTTCAAATTTTCTAGAGGTGGCATGCCCCCCAAACCCCACCCGGGAGGCAGAGGGGGCATACATTCCCACCCAAAAAAAATCCTGGGCCTCTTCAGAGTTTGCTTGTCTGAGCTACAGTTGATGCTCGCCCATCATGTTATCAACTATAGTTGATGCTTGCTCACTTGTGGTATCAACAATAGCCCAAATCATAGAGAACAGATACAGACCTGATCTGCCAAAATGCACCAGTTTGCAAGTTTTCAAGTCTAGGCTTTCAGAATTTTCTCAAAACCTTTCCCTCCAAAAACAAGGTTCCAGCCCAACCATAGAGAACATATAAAAACACAAGTTTTAATATATTTTGTTCCAAAGAGCAGCAGATAGCACAGTTTCAATTCTAGACTTTCAAAATTGTCTAAAAACCTTTCCCTCCAAGAAGAAAGGTTCCAACCCCAGAGAATAGGACTGGGGGGCATTGCAGACAGCGCTTACACAAAGACCTAAGCTTGAATAAATTTTATTCCAAAAAGCAGCAAATAGCACCATTTCAATTCTAAAATTTCTAAATTTTCTAAAAACCTTTTCCTCCAAAAAAAGGTTCCAGTGCCAACCATAAAGACCTCCACTTTGATATATTTTGTTCAAAAAAGCTGCAGATAGCACCATTTCAATCTAGAAATTCAAAATTTTCTAATACCTTTTCCCCCCGAAACAAGATTCAAGTCCCAATTCAAGCTTTGAATTTCAAATTTTCTTAGAGCATTTCCCTCCTAAAAAACAGTTATAAAAGGCTGGAAAATAGAGATCTTATCCTTATCATATTTTGTGCTAAAATGCATCAGAATGCACCATTTCCAGGCTAGACATTCTAGATTTTCTTGGGGGGAGATCCCCCCAAACCCCCCATACAAAATGCAGCATTAGGCTTTCAGATTTCCACCCCCTCCCCCCCCCCCAAGTTTATCGCAGTGCTACAAAGACAATGTACCTGTGCTGTGCTTGAACTAAAAACAGAAACTTCTCAGACGTTTTTGGGCCTATAATTTTTTTCCTACCATCTGACAATTTTCAAATCACATCCCTGATTGGCCATGATTGCATAGCAATAGCAGATATCTACCTAGCAACCAAGGGGCAATGTTGTATTCTAGTAGACTTGACCATAGTTGCCCTGATTACTACTGTCTGTCAATGTAACGGGGGTACCTGAAGTTGTGTCTAGGCTGTAGGAGGTCCCCGAGGTTGACAAAGAATATCTAGATGGTATCAAAGGCTTGAATACAGTGTCAAAGAAGTATCTGATGTGCCTGACAGTAGCTAGAAGCTATGAAGTTGAGGCTGAAAGTTCCTTTATTCTTCCTGGAATGTTACAAATAAGCCTAGGGCATGCTTATCAATATATATGCATGACTAAAGACAGCTCCAACTGTCAATAACAGCATAAAATTCTCTTATTGACAGTTTGAACTGGCAATACAAGATCAAAATCCTCTTATTCACAGTTTGGACTGTCAATATGAGAAACTAAATTTTTCAAGTAATAGTTCCAAAAAAAAGAGAAACTGCCAATGAGAGAAAATGACTGTCTAACTATATATCTAGCTTTAGCCTGATGATGTAAAATGATATACTAGATAGTCAGCCTGTTGGGTGGTATCTACAAGCATATCTCTGCTGTCTGACTGTGTTTTTTGTATACAAGGCTGACTGACACTACCTGAAGGGTGTGTGATGCAGTATTTAAGAGAAATATCTTAGACAGCTTAGGGCAGCAATACTACCAAATGGCCAAACCCCTTGGAAACAAACAGTATATATAATTCTGGAAAAATACATGTCATTTATGTTGCCTGGTCAGCAAAATGTCAAATTCCATCTGCAATTTGTATGTTAAACTCCTTAGCTACCATCCTGGGGCAGTTGTGGCACATTAAAACTTCATGGGGCCAGTGAATAAGCCAGAATCATGTTTTTCAAGGTCAGATACTCCCATGATCCCATCAGGCACCTTGCTAATCAACAGATACTCTCATGCACTGGTGACATTCTTCCTAGGCTACCTAAGTTGACCTATATGTCTGGCAAAATCACATTTGTCCAACAACCTGCCATATACTGCAAGGTAATGATAGATGGCCTATGGAAACTATTATATAGTATTAAGCGGCCTCCAATATGATAGTGCAAGGCAAATACAGGTATCTCTTGGATAATGCCTGGGAGGTTGACATAATGCCCTAGATACTGTCAGGCAGCCTCAGCACCTCATACAGATACTGTAAGGCAGTAGTAAGCAAAGCCACTATGGCAAAAGCTAATATAACACACATTTAACATTGGTTGTTAGGTAGGCATCTACTGTTGCTATGCAACAATGGACCATAGCAACAAGAACATGGCATCATTGACATCCTGTGGACCCATTTGGGTGTAGGTATGAGTACATCACCTCTATTAATGATAATCGCTCTGGTTTCTAGCTTATTAATATTCACCCTAAACACAGTTAGACATCTCTCATACCCCCAAGATATACAATAGAGCACAATAGATAACCCTTAGATACAGTTAAATATTCTTTTATACCTCTTTGACATTGTCAGGCATCCTCAGAGTCTCCTAGATGCCGTCATAGAGCCTCACATACTTCCTAGATAATGCCAGAAAACTTTAGATACCACCCTAAATACTGCCATATACCAGTATTAAGGATAACTATGATCAAGTCTGGTGAAATAATGCATTTCAAAATGGTTGCTAGGTAGATATCTACTGTTGCTAGGCAACCATGGACTATACCAACATAGATTTATTACCATTTTCCCATGGGGATCAATTTGAATGGAGTGGGTATTGGCATATCATCTCACCGATGGATATTTTCCATGGTAACTAGGGAATTATAACATAGAATGGCTGTTGCTAGGCAACCACTCATCCTAGCAACAAGGCATTAATGCCATCAGAAACCTTGAAGTTGATTTAGTGGGGATGGGTCAACTTTTTATGGTCCTATGGAGAGCCAAACTGTGATTTTTTCAGGCATATTGGTAGTTAACGCTGGTTGCTAGGTTCATATCTGCTGTTGCTAGGTAACTATGAACCATGTCAACAAGGATATATCACCATTGTTTCTTGGGGGTCAGTTTTGATGAATTAGATATGGATAGATTAGCTATCTCATTGATATTTCCTCTCGTTTCTAGGGAATTCTCACATAGAATGTCTGTTGCTAGGCAACCGCTTACCCTAGCAACCACATGATGAGACCAGATAAAAGCTTAATATTGATTTAGGGGGGGTAGGTAAAACTCAAATAGCCCTATGGACAGCCAATGTGCACTTTTTACAGCCGTATCCACTATTTTGAGGTGGTTGCCATGGAAACGGCCATTACGGGCAAACGAGGCCGTACCCCATCAGGAACTTTTTTTTGGGAACTGAGGAAGTCATGTACTATAAGAAAATTACATAATATCGTGGTCTAAAAACATGTCAAGTACTACCTGATTTCTAGGCCTCTTTTGAGGTAGCGCATTGCGGTCTATTAAAGGGTTATTGTAGACAGAGGTCACCTCTAGGGTTAGAGGACTTTGGGTGAACAAAGGTTAACGGTGAATATGGAGAGTGTTGTGGTTAGATAGGCAGATATAGGCATGGGTTATAAGGGCAATTAGAGCCAATAAAGCTTTAATATTGAAGTATTGAAAAGTTTATTGACCACATCACCTCAATGAGTTTGCAATGAACATTTTCATGAGACAGTACAGAGCTTATAATTCATAGAAATGTAGCAACCAGAAAGTAAAACAGAAATAATTGGTGAAAAGGGATGTGACGAAGGAAGTCGGCTAATTAAAGGTTAAAGAGGAATGTTGATATTGAGGGCTACATTGAAAATGTTAAGAAGGTGAGAGAAAGACGTCAAGGCATTCAGAGGTTTTCCCATATGGGTGCCAATGATGAGCTAGGTGAGAGGGAATACTACACTATAGGATGTGAGGCTAAATGAAATTGATTAATTTAATCTATAGGTAATTTATCAATCTAAAGGCTCACAGTGCCTTCAGCAATATAGATCTTACAGCGTTTAAATGGACATTGGTCCACTATCATCAGTATTAGCCCCCTAAAAAAACAAAATAAACTATAAAACCTTAGTATCCATAACTAGGTAACCGTACACCCTCCCCTGTCCAAGCTTCCAACCTCCAAGCCTAATGCTGATAAGAAGCAGTATCCTCCTTTTTGGGCCTCATATTTATAGCTTGCTCAGGTGGGTCTGACAAGCAATCTTCTTCCTCTATTTGCGCTAATAGTCATAAATAAAGTCAGGATGGTCTATGTGGGGGACATGGCTGTTTGTCTTAATAAGGGCCAGGTGGAGGGACCCCATTCCCGTGCTTTATTGTTACACTAACAGGCTGTACTATTCAGGAAGCTGATAACCCTTTAAGGGCAGCTTACTGGTTTAATGCATTATGTATGCCCATGTATGAATGACGCACATGGAGAGTAAATTATTTCCATTGCTGCAGCCATGCCGACCTTTGTGATAGGGCTGAATCCGAAGGTAGAGCACTATGCCCAAATCAAACGCCGGCGAGTTGGCGAGTAACACCTGTGTTTTCTGCATCATGATGGCATATGAAAATAAAGCCTTAAAGGGTCCTTCTGTGCTTAAAGGTATAACAAACCAGGCACAGGGACCTCATTATTGGCTAGTGGCCTTTCCATAGAACACAGTCTCACATACCTGAACGTAGACAGTATTTACTCAGCTCTGTATCAGTGTAATCACCTTTCCTGGTTCATAAGCAAAGGGATACATAAATACAGACCAACATAACACAACGAATGGAGACTTTAAAATTGGCAATTTGTTGAGAAATGTATACCTGTCTTTGTATACATGTAGATCAAATTATCATGCATCATGTTTTGTATTATGCCGACCCTACGGGGTTGATGCAAACTAAAGGGTCGGCATGATGCATGAATGCACTCCTACCCAGGATACTCACCAGGGCTGCATTCCTGTATAAAAGACTGACAAATGTCATAGCACGTTAAGGCGAACTATGTGGCTCTTAATCGATCAAATGAACATTTGAATAAACCACATTAGGCCAAATTAAAAAAAAGGTTTGTTTCCGGTCACCCGACCGGGTCCAGCAAAACAGTGCCGGGTCCCCCTATTTTTTCCAATTTCTTGAAAACTTTGGTATTTTCCAGTTTTACGGTGTGTAAATCGAACAATTATTAAGGATTTTAGAGCAAAACTCTCAAATCAGGCCTAAAATGGTGAAGAGCAACAACAACAAAATTAAAAAAAAAAAAAAAATCGGCCGGCCTAGCTTTTCAGACCATGTTACCGGAAACCAACCTTTTTTTTTATTTTGGCCTTAAGTAACACGTTGCCCCTTCGCTGACGCTTCCTCATGACGTTTCTGTGTACATAACAAACAAACAATGAAATGCTGATAAAGGCCATAGCACATTTAAGTATTATGTAGCCCTCAAAGGGTTATCATCTATAAGTACAAAGGTAACACGTTAAAACTCTACTAACGTTGCAGGAACGCTTCCCGTTGACGTTTTGAGGTACAAACAAACATAGATATGCCAACAAAGGCCGTAGCACATTTAAAGATATAGTCCTTAAAGGGTTATTATTTGAGTAAAAACGTAACATGTTAACCCTTTCCTGACATTGCAGGGAACGCTTCCTGGTGACTGAGGCGGCGCCGGACCCCCCTGTGGCGGCTAAGGGCGCGCACCTGAACCTGAACCAGCTGGCGGTGGACCAGGGGGACCCCGTGTCCTACAGGGACATTGACTGTGTCATTAACGCCGAGTACACAGTCACCTGCCGCCGCGAGGGCAACGAGGTCTACGTGCCCTTCTCATTCCTCAGCAAGTACTTCGAGGTGAGTCCAATTTGAATGGATTTGATTATTTGTTTGTATATTCAGAGAAATGTAGCTTCCTTTTTATTTTATTTTATTTTTTCACTTTTTTAGAGGTGACTAGAATTTTGAGTGAGTGTTGTATGCCCAGAAAATAAGTGACAGTTTGAAGAGAGGCATGGCTAGAGGAAATCCAAATGTTGATCATAAAAAAGATTAAGCAGTCAATGAATATATTAAACTTTAGTCAAAAGTCAAACAAGCCTGATTTCTATTGCTGGTACAAACAAATCTGCGATGCTTCTCTAAGTGGATATGTTGAGATAACAAAGGGATTCTACTAGCCCGGCCAGCCCCGGCATGCATATAATTATGTACCCATAGATGTTGTGCAAATGAGTTCACATGGGACCACAAGGTGTACCAATCCAACCAGAATCACCTTTCAAGGGCAATGATAAGGCAATGCTGGATAGGATAACCTGATTAGAGGGAGGATCTACATGACTCAGGAGGGACGTTAGGGACTCTGTCACCAAAGGGAGTCATTTTTGCGACATGCCTGACTCTTATCTCCAAAAAGAGCTAGACTGGGGCTTTTATTTCCCCCTCTTCAGTGCAGCCTGTGAGTGAGGGTGAGACTCCCTACACAGCTGCCTGTTAGAGGGGGATGTTTCACTTATACAGACCACTGCAGACAATACCATCCCCACACTGGTTTTTCGTCATTCTCATTATACCCCCACCCCCTCCCCTACTCAGACACATTCATCAGATCCTCGTTAATATCAAGGACTGTTGTTTTCAAGGCCACTCATTCCAGTATTGGGAATGTTCACAAATGATGTCACCGGCTAGGCGGGTGAGGGCGGGTCTTGGGTTTAGTGACCCAGGCCATAATACTTCTCTTTATACCAATTTGCCTAAGATCAAGACACCAGGTTGTGGTTGTGAAAAGGTCCCAAAGAAGGTGGCGTCATTTATGAACGTTCCCTCACATAATCTAGACCCACTCTGCCTTCCCACCCACACATGTATGCCTTGCAGGTCTTTACCATTGTAGATTGTGCTTATAGGGGGACAATGGGCATGGCGTTTGAACAGCGCTTTATAATGTGTGCTGTCTGGACAAATTACAAACACCCCTTCAAGGTTAATGAGTTAGAGACAAAAAGGGAGATGGGTGGAAATGGAATAAAAGAAGTGGGAGCCAGACATGTTATGGGATGGGCTGGGCTGGGGAGCCAATGGACTGTGTAGGGCCTGGGGCATCAATCCTAGAAATAGCTCCCTCTCTCCTTCTCATCCTACGCACTAGATGCAGTCCTAGTACTAGTACTGCCACCGCTACATTAACCCTTTAAGGGTAGCGTGGTGCTTTAATGAACTGCTGTGTTGCCCTTTTGCCTGCATAGTGAATGGATGCATTATTTGGACCCTATTGGTTTGATACACTCCGGAAGGGTTGGCATGATGCACCAAGGCAGTGCTGGCGAGTGACTCGCTGGCGCTGCAATAATGCATCATGACGACCGATCCGGTGACCAATGCACAAGACACTTTAACGATAATGCCGTAAATACAATTACAGATTACTCATTGGCGGGCCTACTGAATCAAGGCAATGCATTCCCAGAAATAGGCCCACTAGATTCAGAATCTACATATTGTGTGCTTCTCAATCAAAGCAGCTTTACAAGAGATAATAATGCTGTTTTATCCAGATGTGGTCTAATTGAACTGTAATGCCATCAGAGCAATGACCTGCCCAGTCCACCCACACACAGAGCCTCTACATTGGGGCCGCTGTCTGCCCTCCAGCAATCTCTCAAATAATCCCAACCCCCTCTCCATAGCACTAATGTATCATTTCTATTTCCAGTACATCTAAAATTGTACCAAGGTGAATGAACTGTCAGGATGATCTCACCTTGTGTCGTCCATGATAAGAATATGTTCTCTGTCTGGAAACAAGTTGTTAAGTATAAGTTGAGACCCGCCTTTAGTGCAGTATCAATCGGGTGCAACAATTTCTCGCTAGTGTCCCCATAAGGCACTGTATAATGTACAGTGTGAGGTTATAGGTGTGTGGTAAGCTTGAGGTTATGTCTACACTGTATAGACCCTGATCTGGCCGTGTTAGCGCTCTGACTGATGCCCAGGGTATGGTGCGTCCACACTGTAAAGACCCTGATCTGGCCGTGTTAGCAAGGAGTCTGGATGCGGTAGTTTGATACTAGACTCCTTGGTGTTAGCGCTCTGACTGGTGCCCAGGGTATGGTGCATCCACACTGTATAAACCATAATCTGGCTGTGTTAGCGCTCTGACTGGTGCCCAGGGTATGGTGCGTCTACACTGTATAAACCATAATCTGGCTGTGTTAGCGCTCTGACTGGTGCCCAGGGTATGGTGCGTCTACACTGTATAAACCATAATCTGGCTGTGTTAGCGCTCTGACTGGTGCCCAGGGTATGGTGCGTCTACACTGTATAGACCCTAATCTGGCCGTGTTAGCGCTCTGTCTGGTTCCACTACGTATTCAATGAATCTTTTCCCAGTCTGTAGGTCCTACTCATGGGGAAATGCACAACGGGAGACTATTCTGAGACACAGGCAGTCTGCCTTATTTGGACATATAAGTCAGGTCACGTGGCCTATGTAGCTCAGCTCAAGTAGGTCAGGTCACGCAGGCAGGCAAGGGTGGGTTGGGAGGCGACCCACCAGAGGCCAAAGGCCTTTGGTCACAGGGTATGGTCGGGGGTATGGTATGTCTACACTATATAGACTCTTGACTGGTGCCCATGGTATGGTGCGTCCACACTGTATATACCCTAATCTGGCTGTGTTAGCGCTCTGACTGGTGCCCAGGGTATGGTGTGTCCACACTATATAGACCCTAATCTGGCTGTGTTAGCGCTCTGACTGGTGCCCATGCAGTGGCCAGGGTAGGGAGCAGCTCGTGGTGGGTCGGGAAGGAGCAGCCGCAGGAGGAGGAGAGGAGGAGCAGCTCTTTTTATCAGAGCAATCAGCTGAGGGAGCAGCTCGGGCGGGGCAGGCTGACAGTTGCTGATCCCCCCGATAGGAGGCGTGACCTGCGCCCTGCCCACGGCCGCTGTGTTGGGATTACCACAGAGGCAGGGGGAGGGTGGGTGGGTGGTGTAGTATGGGGGGGGGGGGGTCCTGTGAGCATGTATAGTTCCTTAATGGCCGCATAGTGCATTAATCATTTGTTACTGCAATTATGTCCTTTATATTGTCATGATGTATGAATGCAAATCTTGCGAGTAACTGGTCAGTGCTGAATTCAAACACCACGCCGATCGCGAACCAATGGGGTTGATACACTCCCAAATTGTCAGCATAATGATGAATGCATCATGATAACAAAGAGCATGTATGCGGCCATTAAAGTGTTAAGTGGTTGTGTGTGCATGTATATGGTCGGTGGAGCGGGGTGGTAAGAGAGGGGAAAGGGCCTCAGGGGAGGGGGGAGAGTGGGGATGGCCTGGACTAGGATGCAGCAGATGAAAAGACAACGTGGAGGGACATAAAGCATAGGAGGTGAAGGGAAAAGAAGGATATACACATATATAGTAGACATCAGGAGGAACAGAATACGGAGAGGCCTACAACGTTGTAGCGGCTCGTCGGCCAGCGGTAATTTTGTAATATATAGATCATCAGATGTTGGCCAGCCGGAGCGCTATTGGTTGATATAATTTTGTCGTCTTAAAATCAGTCTCCATCATGTTGAATATTTCTTTATCTGAAATCACACCCTGATAGTGAAATAGTGATGAATCGTTTTTGATAGAATAGGTCATTATGGCTTTTGTGTACTTACTCGACATGTTAACAGGTCAGGATAGAAAGTGGCAATTTAAGGGGGAAGAGGTAGTTGGAAGGGGGACATAGGTTCATAGAAACATATATAGGGTAGGAGCAGCAGATGGGAAGCTTTTGAAGAAAGGTACAGCGTCTAGTACATTGGGAGACCAGAGGGAGGAGGGGTTGTGTAGGCTAGGGATAGGTGTAGGATTTAATAAGGATTTAAGGGGCGGTTGGGGGAGTCATAGGTCATTCAGTAAGGCAGTAGGCTTAAAATTGACACGTTATAAAGTCAGAGGGCGGGAGAGGTTACTACATGGTCAAAGCTTTAAGGGGTCATATAGAACGCATGTTAGTGCTTAAATGTGCTAGTCTCTTTGGTTTCATGATGCATGTATAAATGCAGTGCTTCATGCAAGCATCATGTCACTCCTTGGGGTTGCTACACTCCCTATAAGGAGCAGCATGATGCACAAATGTAGCCACGGCGAGCAGACTCACCAGACTTCTGGATCATGATAATGAACGGCATCTTAAAGCACTATGGGTCCCTTCAAGGTTTAGGAAAACAAACTCTAGGTTTAAGAAAAAAACTCTAGTGTATATAGCAGTTTCTGTCTTAAAGCACCTCTATCCGCATTGTCAGGCATTCTGGTACAGGCTATAGAGTAGGAGTGACTGATATCGATCGTGCTAAGGTGGCGTGAAATTGTGTTTCTTAATGGGAGAATCTGTCCCAATGTGTTAATGGCATTTGCAATTGAGCAATTTCTGTAAGATGATCCTCAAGTGTGGAATTATGGTTTTCTACTTTAATCAATGGCATTCAGAGGTGAGGCAGTCAGTGGGGGAATTTGATTGTGTTTTATTTTGCCGTAATTCTTTAAAGATAATGCACTCTGGCGTTTTATTAGAACAAGAGTTAGATTGAAGAGATGCTTAAGCGGCGACATGTCGTTCTAAACTTTGGCCATATTGTATAACCTTTGTCTCTCTTTGAATTGTCGGCATTGATTGTTTATGAAGAATACACATTCTCCAGTTTTCCCGCTTAGACATCGTAAATAGCGATTCAGGTATTGTTACTATATGTTGAATCACTACCATTTCTATGAATTACCTGCCATGAATTCAAAAATTAAATTGCGTTTTAATTCATCTTTATTACGACGTGACCTAATACTTTCTATCATCTAAAACCTATATTTAAAAAATGAAAAATCTTAGACCAAATTGATAATGACTTACATGGTATATAATTTGCACCTTGCAGGTTTATGGCAAGATCTCGGAGTACGATGGCTACAATAGGTTTGAGTGGAAACACAGCTACTCGCAGGTGTACACCCCACAGTCCAGGTACACCCCAGAGGGAATCTTCATGTCCTTTGAACACTACAACGTGGAGGTCAGGGACAGGGTCAAATGTATCAGCGGCATTGAAGGTAAGTGTTTTGCTCTTTAGCTTCTTGTGCCTTGTAGCAGATTGTATGTTATCAGGGGGGTGAAACCTCAAGGAGAAAATTCAGATTTCAGATTTTTTTTTTTTAATCTTCACTAGGCAGTTCCTGAGGTTCATCCAGATACATTGAGAAAAGAAGTTGTCCCCGGAGTCATGGATGGTCAACGGAAATCATAGAAAATATATAATATTAGTCAAGGAATATTGTGAAATGTTGATGCGAGTCAGGGAAAGTCAAGGAAAATGGGGAATAAATATTCACCATCAGATTGAAGATTATTGGGTGCTATATCACGACAGCATTAAAGATAATATAGTCAGGAAAAGTCATGCACCTCTCTATCGGAATTTCAAACGGAAGATTTTACAACTAAGCAATGTTGTTACTATTGTGATAATACTAACACCTACCTCTATCGTTACAGGAGTCCCTATCTCTACACAGTGGGGCCCCCAGGGTTACTTCTACCCTATACAGATAGCCCAGTATGGCTTAAGTCACTACAGTAAGTACCTGGCCACCAAAGCCCCCTCCAGGATCATCCTGGAGGATGCGGAGGACGAGGCGACCAGTCGGTGGATCCTACCCGACGATGAGACCACTATAGACAATGTTCTGGACCCTATTCGCGGCACCAGGGTCATAGAATTTAATACAAGAGGTGAGTTGGGGCAAGTGCCAATCGTGGTCCTGCTCTTGCAGGAATATCTGATATTTTCGGCAGGAATAACTAAATTAAATATCATTGTTTTTCTGATCAAAAGGGTGAGATTTCCTCCTTTTTCTTAAATCAGGAAGTTGGGATTCTAGTTTGGGGTGCAAAATAGTCATGTTAGTTCTGTACTTATCAAAGAATAGTAAGTGTTTTCTCTCGTGAGGATAACCCTGATAAAATTGTAAGTTCAATACGTAGAAATTTAGACTTTGCCATAGTATCCGGCTATTGTTTCTTAAGATATTCATCATTCTCAAATTTCATTCGGACCCTCTGGGCCTCCGTAGGGTACACCGTAGGGTCTAGTAGTAACTCTTTTTCTCCAAAATTATTATTGTACCAATTGTAAAAGATCATTTTCAGTTTTCTGCTTAAATAGTAAACACAAACAGAGTTTAAAAGAGTTCACCATGATAAGAAAACATTCTGTTCTCTTTCAGATTCTTCTCAGAACCCTGGAGTGGGCCTGCGACTGGACGCTTCACATAGCTTCTTCTTATCGTTTGATTTCAAGTTTGTTACCAATGGCTCGATAACAGTGGTTATCGAACCGAAGGGCAAGGGAGCCCCTCTTTACTATCTGCATTATGTGTGTTCTCAGACTCTTCTCGAGGTGTCAGGATACGACGTTTACTACGGTGTCGGTGACCGGCATCGATGGACGCACATAACTAGGGATATCAGCATAGACTTCCTGAAGGGCATGATGCTCAAGAACGGCAAGAGCAAGAAGACTAAGAAACTCCTCATTAACCGAGTGATAAGTGTGAACTTCCGGGGTCGGGGCTGGGTAGATAATATTACGCTGTGCTCCAGCGCCCACCTCCCACAGTTTTACTATGCGGCTAACTGGTTGGTTTTAAACCAGGATAGTCGCGGCGGCTGGCCGATTCAGGTCACCCGCAAACTCGCCAACGGTGTATTACATCTGCCTCCTGGCTGGTACTCAGCCATGGCGCAGGGTCAGGCCATGTCGCTACTGATCCGCGCCTACGTACGGACTAAGAATAAAAAGTACTTGAATGCCGCATTGAAAGCCACGAGCATTTTTGATGTGTTGAGCACAGAAGGGGGCATCCAAGCCCGCTTCATGGACAAGCATGCCTGGTACGAGGAATATCCAACAACACCGAGCTGTTTTGTACTGAATGGATTTATCTACTCGTTAATAGGATTGTACGACCTGAAGACAATCGCTCCGCCTGAGCAGGGGCGACATGCTGAGCAGCTCTATGCGGTGGGACTCGAGTCGCTCAGAGCGCTTTTACCACTGTTTGACACGGGTTCGGGGTCGATTTACGACCTGCGACATGTGACACTGGGTGTGGCCCCCAACCTTGCACGCTGGGACTACCACGCCACACATATCAACCAGCTGCTGCTGCTAGGCACAGTTGAAGACGACCCAACCTTCGAGGACACGGCCAAGCGGTGGGCCGGTTACATGAAAGGGAAACGCGCCCCGCACAACTAGTATAAATCACCACACGAGTGAAGGGAGCGGACTTTTGGCACCCTTCATGTCATCTAACGGTATCTGGAGATGCTGACTGGTCAGTGAACAATATCTGACAGTTGGGTCAACATGATAACAGATTGATAACAAAGTTATGTATTGTTCGCTAAATGCTGAAGGTGGTAAAAAAAAATGAAATGGTTGTACTCGGTCCATCATTTTTGAGATCCTTATGTTATTATTATCATAAAAGAAAGCACCGGTGCCCTCAAGGTGAATCGACAAGTGTGACCACTATTTGTTCAAGTATGATACCATCACATTGGCATTCTACAACTCAATAGATAATTGGAACTTAGTTTCTTAAGGTTGTAAACAGAGCTGCAGAATAATTATATTCAAACCTGGGGAAGAATGATAGATATGTTGGCTATAATTACAATTAAAATACCAGAACTTGCTTAATATCAGTGAGTATTATGCTGGTGAGTGTAAATATATGAAATAGTGTTGTAACTCAAAGCACATTGTTACCTAACCACTTTAACCCTTTAAGGGCCACAGAGTACTTTAATGAAGTATTCCCATTTGTCGGCATGATGCATGAATGCAGCCGTGCTGAGGAACTCGCCAGCGCTGCACACAAGCACAATTGCAACCCAATTGCAAGAGTTGGTATGATGCATGAATAAATCTCTGGTGAGAAGACTCGCCAGGGCTGCTTCGGGGCTGCTTTCATGCATCAGGACGACATTGTAGGGCATAGTTTATAAAGTACTATGCGGCCCTTATATGGTTAACCTGGGCCTTGTTGAGGATCCCCATCCCTTTATTATGCTATTATACAGATGTGTACATATTATAAACAGAAAACAGGTGAGTATATTTGTACGTTATAACCACAGAGCACTGCACAGTATTTACTTTATAAATGCAGTGTATTATATAGCAGTACCCATGGGCTGTAGTCGCTATGTCATCCCCTTTCAGCAACAACAGAAAATACCCCAACTAAATAAATATCGGTGGGAATCTACCACAACAACATACCGGTATTATATATTAGTGATTCCATCATCAAATATTATACTTTTTATCTGGCTTTATGTGAGAATGTCGAAGGTGTTTGATATAACGATGTGTCAAAGTTGAGATAAAGTTAAATAAGGTTTTTATTTTGCTGTCAGGTTTGCGGAGAATCTCCTACAATGTAAGAGGTTTAATGTTGTGGGAGAGAGAGAGTATATACCTCATATTGAGGCGATATATAAGCGATCTGAGTAGGTCTATGAAATATATTATGGTTAAATTAGAGTAATACTAATATCTATGGAAAGACTGAGCGTTCAGAATGGGTGTGTGCATAGAGATAGTTCTCTCTATCTCTCTGATGTGTGCAAATGTTAGGGATCACCCATTGAAGAACAGTCAAATACTTTATTTAATAAAATTGATTTACTAATACAAAGTTGAAACAAATGACACAGGGGTTATCCTTAAACACTAGATTATTTCATAATATCTTTATCAATCCCTTAAGGATCGGATTATCCCAACAATCAATCAAGTATTAGCTATTTGAGGAAATAATTCAAAGGGGCAGAAATTCATTAAATCTACAAAGATATCTAAAATTAATAGCTCAGTTATCAAAACTGAGAAATGCCGCACTTCCAGTATTGCCAAAATAACCGACGATGCATTACAAGGCCTGCATTGACAAGCGGTTCGGGGTGCTGCACTCCCCTCTCTTATTAGCACAATTCTGAGATAACAAAATGCTTCAAAGATAGCAGTTGATAACAAAAATATGACAGGTGATATATGGGGTGTATGCCCATAGTAACGGACCAAGTTATACGTGTGAGTGCGGGATTGCGAGAGACACTGGAGAGCAGTGTATTATTTACCCACCATATAAGAAGGTGTAACTTCTAAAAGTGGGTTACATTGGCTTTTAATAGCAGAATACTCATAATTATGCCAAAAATATATGAAATATATACAAATATTTCGTTGCGGGTGATGCACATGAAACGATTTTTAAGAAAAGAAATGTTGATATGATTTAAAGCATTGCAATTCATACTGAAGTATTCGGGACAATTTATGAAATAGAATGAGAATTCTCAACAATAAATTGATGGAATGAAATTGAAGAAAAAAACTGATTCCTCTTTTCTAGGAGTATCTATATACATTGGTATTATTAATTGAGAAGAGATTCCACCCTTGTTCATTCAAACCTATTACAATTGTTGTAATATGCATGTTTAGTACACTAACAATAGGTGTTGCTTCTACCAAAGAAAGGTGTCCATAATGGTGTTTTAACCCTGCATATGTGAGATTGATTAACCCTTTAAGGGCAGCAAAATGCTTTAAAGCACTTTTTCCCTCAGTCGGAATGATGCATGAATGCAGTACTGTCGAGGTCGTCACTAGTGCTGCAAGAATGTATCAATGCACCCCTATGGGGTTGATACACTAGCAAAGTGTCTGCATGATGCACCTATGCATTGCAAGTATGTTACCTACCAGCGCTGTATTGGTGCATCATGATCGATACATGAAAATAAAGCTTTCATGCCACATGCTGTCCTTATAGGGTTAACAGAACTCTCGCTCTCCATTATGTGTGCTGTGGTACAGTATTCTGTCTATGTGAAAACAAGATAATGGGTGGCTGGGATATAACAAAAGGCAATAATCAACCACTATCTTTCAACTCCCCAAGCAAACCACACTTGGTGACTTGCCGCATGGAGAGTGTCCAATTGTATTGTGTAATAATTACTTTTATTGATGCTAATAAAATAAAAGAATTGATCATTATGCAGACCATGTGGATGCAACGTTCATGTGGGTACGATAATAATGCTTATAAATCTAAGAATTATGTAATACATATGATAATCGAAGAAGCAAATTCAAGTTACAAATATTCTATTCTATTCTAATATTGGGTACTAATGGTAAAGTCTAGCCCAGTGGAGACATGGCATTTTAGATCTCCCCTCGTTGATTTTATGGACTCAGCCCCACATCACAGAGATGGAATCAGTTGTTGGTTTCTTGTTGCCATAGTAACCGATGTGGTGCTGTATGTACATACATATTTCCATAATAAAGATGATATAATGTAAATCTGGATGGTTGTTTCAGTTCTTTGTGTCTGTTGTATAGTATTGCAAATCCTTGCTGTCCTTAATCTACAATGGTGGCCAGAGCCCTACTTAGGCTACAAGCGAGAGCGTTGTGAAGCTTTAGTACACTTCAACTTGCCACTAGATGTCCCCCACGCCCCACCCCTATCAGGCAGTAAGTAAAGAATCAAGGGCTGTGAAACTAGTACATAGTGGTCTCTACACTCCACAGTGTCACCCCCTAGAGTGAAGGACCAAGACTACATGGATATACGTCGTCGCCAGTGCTTCCCTATGTAGTCCTCAAGTATAACTAGTAAAAGATCCACTTCAAAATCTTACCAGACTACTAAGTAGTCATGTGTAGATAAAGCATGCATTGATACAGTGGTGAAATTGGTATGGAACCTTTTAAATTCACCCTAGTGGATTCTTTTCTCAGACGATTTCTAATATTTCCAGAGTCCAGCCTTGCCAATATACTTCCTAAGTTAAATGGTATTCCATTCCAATGCATAAACGGTATTAAGAACTAAGCTCCTATACACATTTTTATATGCCTGGATAAATATCTATGTATATTCTGATATAATGTCATAATCATTCTTCTATACTCTCTCATCCCTCACCATCTCCCCGAGCTACGTCCAACAAATAGTTATAAACTACTAGCTGAAGGATATCTTAGACAGTAGAGATCTGTTGTATTTCCTTCAGGATGATTAAAGGATTACAATACATAAATACTATAATGATTCATAATATATAATATAATTCATTCATATATATATATATATATATATATATATATATATATATATATATATATATATATTTATTATACGATATGGGCTTACACCGTGCTTTTTAGGTGATATTCCCGTTCCGATATTGGTGCATACCGCACACTTGGGGGGGTGAAATCGTTCTGATATTCTGGATATCAGAACGATTCTGAATGGGGAATTCAGAATCGTTCTGATATCCTGAATATCAGAACGATTCTGAATGGGAATCAGCAGCCATAAAATCCGAGGTTCTATGGAGACTCGAACACGCTACATCAAGACTTGAAGTCCGATGTGCTAACCACCACGCCATGAAGGAGCTGGTAGAGGTAGGTGGCGAAACAAGGAGTCTACAGGCGGATTTCCAGCCCTGTAGGACCATTATTTACCGAGTTACAGAAGAAAAGGCATTTTTTGGTATAGTTTCTTTGAAAATCAATATTTTTTTCTAATTTCTTTTTTACTATGAAGGTAGAAGTTGGACTTTACCTAATCATTCGTTAAAATAATTCTAGGGATTTTTTTTCACATAGAAATAGGCATTTTGAAAATGGTTCGTTTCCACCCAGGCTCGATCCGGGTACCCCTGGTGTGTGAGGCGAAGCCGCTAGCGCCCGTGCCTATCCGGCTGTGGTGAATGTGGAGGGAAACGCTGGTTAGTATATAACATAGCCCCAAGCTGGCCCCCTCACAAATTCTATGTTGAACTCAGTGTTGGAGATTGAGGGCATGACGTCACCAGGCTCCACCAATCAGCGAGCAGGGTTGGTGGGATATCAAAACAACATGGCGCTACTGGTGTACGAGTGATATTCAGTCAATAACCCTTCAAAATGGCCAAATTAGGACTCATATAAGGTAATTAAAGACATTTGAATGGAAATATCGTATAATAAACCTAATAATATATGAATATCACCGACCTTGGGGTGTGTATTCATGAATAACGACCTCGGTGCTACGCACCTCGGTCGTTATTCAAGAATACACACCCCGCGTTCGGCGATATTCATATATTATTGGTTAAATACGACCGAGGTGCGTAGCACCGAGGTCGTTATTCATGAATACACACCCCAAGGTCGGTGATATTCATATATTATTAGGTTTATTATACGATATTTCCATTCAAATGTCTTTAATTACCTTATATGAGTCCTAATTTGGCCATTTTGAAGGGTTATTGACTGAATATCACTCGTACACCAGTAGCGCCATGTTGTTTTGATATCCCACCAACCCTGCTCGCTGATTGGTGGAGCCTGGTGACGTCATGCCCTCAATCTCCAACACTGAGTTCAACATAGAATTTGTGAGGGGGCCAGCTTGGGGCTATGTTATATACTAACCAGCGTTTCCCTCCACATTCACCACAGCCGGATAGGCATGGGCGCTAGCGGCTTCGCCTCACACACCAGGGGTACCCGGATCGAGCCTGGGTGGAAACGAACCATTTTCAAAATGCCTATTTCTATGTGAAAAAAAATCCCTAGAATTATTTTAACGAATGATTAAGTAAAGTCCAACTTCTACCTTCATAGTAAAAAAGAAATTAGAAAAAAATATTGATTTTCAAAGAAACTATACCAAAAAATGCCTTTTCTTCTGTAACTCGGTAAATAATGGTCCTACAGGGCTGGAAATCCGCCTGTAGACTCCTTGTTTCGCCACCTACCTCTACCAGCTCCTTCACGGCGTGGTGGTTAGCACATCGGACTTCAAGTCTTGATGTAGCGTGTTCGAGTCTCCATAGAACCTCGGATTTTATGGCTGCCGATTCCCATTCAGAATCGTTCTGATATTCAGGATATCAGAACGATTCTGAATTCCCCATTCAGAATCGTTCTGAAATCCAGAATATCAGAACGATTTCACCCCCCCAAGTGTGCGGTATGCACCAATATCGGAACGGGAATATCACCTAAAAAGCACGGTGTAAGCCCATATCGTATAATAATCAAGAATACACACCCCGCGTTCGGCGATATTCATATATTATTGGTTAAACATATATATATATATATATATATATATATATATATATATATATATATATATATATATGTTTATATTGTAAAGCACATACAACAAGTACCCATAAAATTTAGTTTGAAACATTTTATTTCATTTTATGTAACAACAACTCCACACTCCTCGTAACAATTTTAACTGTTCATCAGAATCCAAATATTGCTGTTAATATCTTCGCATTTCCTCAGTCAACAATAAATATTTTAAAATTCGACAAGTTGCCTTGTTCAGGGGCAGTAGCTGGTGTTGTGGTAGGCTCCGGAGACAGGGATGATGGAGCCGGTGGTGAAGGAGGACTTGTCTGAGAGCAGGAAGACACACAGGGGTACCACCTCCTCCAGGGGCTGACCCACACGACCCATGGGGATGGACCCGTTAGCATGGGCCTCATACTGAAGAAAAAAGTAGTATAATTATGTATTAGATGTGTGATTGTTTTTTATGCAAATGTAAGGACATTTTGTACATATTATTATATCTTGCCATATCCATACCTGTTTAAGCCTGACTTGTTTGGTGTAAAATATGTATATTTTTGGTATTTGACATTCCTAATTTCCAGGTTTTTCAAATTGTAAATAATGAATTTTCATGTTTGAAAATTTTAATTTTTAGAGATGATTGTCATAATGATTTAAGAAGGTTTAATATTTAGATGTTATTATTCTTGTGCTAGTAGACATGTGATATCTATACACAGATATGGACTTTTATAGATGCTATTATGTGTAGAAGGACTCGGATAAGACGATCAACTTAAAGTGCAATTTCATTTGTATTTCAAAAGAAGATTGAAGAGGAAGATCAAAAACTTACCATGCCCAGATGTTCCTCTGTGAGTAGGCAGTCACCCATCCTCATGTTGAAACGAGACTTGAGAGCTGATGGCCTGAAATCATGAACATAGGAAGCCTTTATAATACAGGTCTCACAAAAAGCAGGAAAATGTTACCATTTAAAAACGTTTTCTATGGCTACACCTGCATGAGTTGAATTGAAGGTTAGTCCTGATAGGATCATGTATTACTCCATGTAAACTTGTAAATTGACACCAAAAATCTTGATATGTATAAGAGGAAGATGCTAATTTGTTTTTACCACATTTTTGTATTAAATACTTAAAGGATGAAATTTTATACTTACGCAACTGCATTGACACGGACTCCATGAGGGCCCAATTCTGGAAAAAGATGATATACAACATGGTTTATTGATAATACCAATACTTTTTATTGCTTGGAGTCCACATGATTTGTGTAAAAAATCACAAACATAAAAAAATTGGTAGTATTCATAGTTTGAGTTATGAGTTTAAGTGTTTTCTTGGCCATAATAATCATGTGTAGAGAACATTAACTTACCAGCTGCAATAGCCCTGGTGAACTGGTTGATGGCAGCCTTAACGGTGCAGTAGGTCAATGCCTGCCATGCCTGGAAGAAACCGGAATATATCTATATATTAAAATCAGTTTTCTCTCTCTAAATTTCCAAATATTGGTAGGAATCGGAAATTCCTTGAGGGGCCTATCATACATAGAATTGATCTCATAATTGGAATGCTACAAATATTGCTACAGAGACTAACCTGTCTGATGCCGGAGACACTTGACATGTTGAGGACGACCCCCTTGGAGGCTTTGAGGGGTTCCAGTAGGGCCTGGGTGACGTGGAACATGGACTTGAGGTTACCGTCAATGACGTACTCCCAGTCAGTCCACACTGTAGTGTGCAGGTTAGTCATACGCTTGGTGCCAACCACGTTGAACTGTGCAACAAGAGAATTAAAAATTATCAGATAATCTCCAATTGTTATTCAAAAATGGTACCATTAGTCAAATCATGAATTCATTTTAAAGAAGTACATTAGGATAATTATTCACAGTCAAGCTACTGGCAATATCTATTGAGCCAAAGTTTCTGTGTGGCAAAACAATTGTTGGTATCTTTCCTGTTCCTTTCCTAACTTTAGCAAATTAATTGAATACAGGAAATACTGAGTAGCACAACAAAGGTAACCTCACAGTATAATTTTAATGTTGAAATAACCAGGACTAAAATGAAGTCCTATCTATGAAAGAGTCAGTTTGCTTACCAGAAGATCAATCTGTCCAAATTTTTCCATAACAGCATCCCGGAAACGGTTTACGATAACAGGTTCACGCACATCTCCAACCTTACTGAAAATCTGGTAAGAAATATACACAAATTACTGGTAGTCACAACTTGCTTATCACTCCTAATAATTTGAAAATACAATAGGTTTTTCGAATGACAACAGATTGACAATCACCAAATGACTTAAGGCTGGCAAGTTATTCACCAGGGCTGGATTTGCTCCCCATAGTAAAAAAGCACATCAAAGCACTATACATGTACTATGTACACCTAGAGGATTAATCAAACAAGCACAAGTTATCTTACCTTATCTCTGGAGAGTCCAGCGGCAACACACTTTTCAACAGTGTCGTCCAGACGACCCTCGTGAATGTCGATGAGGGCGAGTGAAGCGCCATGTCCAGCCAACTCCACAGCTACACCACCACCATGCTCGCCACCAGCACCTATCAAAGTAAGGGGAAAAGGGGAAGTTCAGCATACATCTTTCAAAGAGCATTATCGTGGGTTCCTAGCATGTGAGATGAGTATTTCGATTTACTGACCACAAAACTTTCCCAAATATGCCTTACATCATTTGAAACCAGAAACTGAAAGGAAAATAGGCTTCCCTGGGCGCTGTGTTTTTTAAACAGAATTTTGAGGATTAAAACTATAATTACAGGAGTATCAGAAAATGTGACATGTACTGGGAAAAGGGACCTATTAAAGTGCACCCTGCACTGAGGTCTGTTTTTGCAGATCGTGTCACAAAAATCGATTTTATCATATAATCAATTGGCAAAAGTAGTAACCGTATTTATATTCTTTAACCCTTTAAAGACAGATGTCACTATAAGATGGCATTTGTCGTCACGATACACCAATGCAGCCCCAGCGAGTAATTTACGGTGTTGCATTGGTGCATTATGCCGACTCTTCGGGAGTGTCTCAACCCTGTAGGGCTGGCATGATGCTTGAATGCATCACTGGCGATTCACTCACCAGATTACAGGCTATATCCATGCATCATGCCGAGCAATTGCAAGGACATGCAACATAAAATCCCCATGCGACCCTTTAAGGGTTAAAAATGTGAACAAGGTGTTTAACTTACCGGTGATGAAAGCAACCTTTCCATTGAAGCCGCTGTAGTCCATAATAATAACTTAGTAGTTATAGTGAAATAAATATAAAGTGTTAGGTATAGGGAGTTCTAGGTGGAGGTGTGGTGAGGGCGGAGGTGAGATGGGTGCTGATGGTCAAACTCTGTCCTGGAGGTCCTTATATACTCCACCTTAGGAAGCAGACGACTTCCAGCTGCCCCACCCCACCAGCGTCTACCCGGCATGCTTCACGACATGCCCGTATATGGGTGGTGCCACCTGGTGGTGTCATCTTGCATTAGGATGGTGACAGTGATGGGGGGTGACTGTAAGATAGGGGTTGTATTGGGTCGGGGGGGGGGGGGGGGCAGTGAGGGTGGAGGTATAGGGGTGGCGTATAGGTGGGCGTGGATTGATATAATGCCACTGTACGCTTTGATTTGATACAAGATATGTCTAGACGTGTCAACATAATTCTTACGCGTTTCATCTGAAATTCATAAAGAACATTCTTGTTCAACATTGTTTCTACGACTTGCGCGTTGATCAAAAACAGTTATTTTCTAGTAGTGGCCTAAAACAGACTCTTGATACCAGATCCAGTACTAGAGTCACTGACCATAATGAACACAGTTATTTACGCGAACAAAATAAGTTGACTACATTATGTATTTTGGCCAGTTTATTATAAATGTACATGTGTCATAATTTAGTAACAGCGGGGGGGGGGGGGGGGTCAATAAACACCCAATAATCTAAACTCGGTGTCTTATTTTGTGATACGTTTACAAGATTATCATTCAGTTTAGTTTGAAAAATTATGAAAATAAATATGAAGGAGTAACTACCAGTTGACTACACAAGCCATATCCTTGTAACATAAGAATTTAAGCGAACATTGTCAAAGGTTATTGAGCAGACTAATAATATGACTAGTGGGCAAACTACACTGTTAATGATCTACTTTAAATCATTATAGGCCACAGCCTAATGATTTGCCTTGTTGTCGGACAATAAATGTATAGAAAGCTAATATGGAGACAGGCACAGAACCATCCAGAGTTCAGAATAAACAATTATCTATAATGGTTTGATTGCAATTTTATCTCTTTTTGATGAGGCAGAGGGGGATACACTTTCTCATCACCACCGTATGCTGTTCCCGTCTTTAACTATTATTATATCACACATGCCAAGAGATGATAATACATAATATAAATTGTACATATTACGAATATACATGTATACCGTTACTACATTATAGATATGTAGGATATTGAAAATTTAATTTCCTATTGTTACTATTACTAGGCCTTATATTGTATTACTTTATCGGTATTGTTGTTATTGTTATGTGCCTCCCCAAATAACATGATTTATTTGACATAAAACTATATAGAGCATGGCCTTTGCATTGGCCGCTTAAATGTGCTTTGATGTGTTTCATAACAGAGCGTTGATCCAATTTACAATAAAGGTCTGTATGGATACTCGTATGAGTTCTGTAACTTAGTTGTATAATGTAAGGCCCTACACAAAACATTATATACAATAGTCCTGGACTGCAACTCAAGTTTGTAGGGATGTATACCTGTACATAATGTAATTCAATTACGTACAATATAATTGTTTTACCGCACACTGAAATAACGAGATGTTGATTATACTCAATTATACAACACTTTCCTTTCGATATGTACATAAGTACAATCCTTAGCTACTTGAAATCTAGGAATAAAACCTTTGTTGCTACGTGACCGGAGGACAGGGAATGATAAAATGTGTGTCACAGTCAGGGACATCCATAAAGCATAATCATTATCATTCACAAGCATATGAAAATAACGGACTAGCTTAAAGCATTAGTTTATGCATGCAAAAAAAGAATGATTCAACATACATATATACAACGTATATGTATTTGTATAGGAAAGTAGTGCTTTGCCCTCTTAAGTTCCAATTAGGGTCCAGTAACCCCCGCCCCCCCCCCCCCCAGTGCAGGTGCAGCGTGCTTTTTGTTATCTTATATGTCTTGCCTTATGCCGTGCAGACTCCTGAAAATAGGATTTTGCAAAATAACCTGAACACAGCCGTTATGGAGGGGAATGCAGACTGGCGTGAACTGCCTTCAGAAAAAAAAACAAAATTGGACTATACTAAGACGTTAAGACAGAGTTCCTATAGTTCAAAACAGGAAATTAAATCTATTTGAGTCATCTCCATCGTTCACTTGTCATATTAAGTTGGCCCTGTTCAATATAGTATATCCAATAGTGTGCTCTGCACTACTGGATGGCTGCTCATGCTAAACAATATAAATGTGTATTATTGTAAATGAGTGTACATGTATATAGGACTCAAGATATTGAACATTACTTCATACAATAGTGGAATACCTCATACAATAGTGGATCTAGGTTTTAAAACAGGTTGGTGTCTTATCTTTCGTTATTACAGTATTTTACAACAGTTAATGGAGATAACGCATGAAGATGACGCATGAAGGAAGCCCTGGCGAGTTACTCGCTAGGGCTTCTTAAGCATGAGGACAAAGGGCCCATGTCTACCAGTGGATGGAAGCTGCAGTATAGGGATTATCTAGCCGCAGCACCGTCTATACTGTATCCGTTTTGTCAATAATGATAAAGGAAAGTCTATACATTCACAGTGCCGTACATACAGATACAACTATTTCTATGAGACAAGTTACTAGCTGTTTATGAATAGTCTATTATCAACAGACTCAGCAGGTATAAGGTGAGGCTCCACTAACCGATTTTGTTCTCAAATCGGGGCTATTCTCACGAATTTAACTCAGATATATACCATAACAGTTATATACGTTAGACAGAGAGGTTCTATAGACCCTGCCATGGGTTTGTGTTTACAAATAATGGTTATGTTTATAAACAAGTGGAAATTAGACTTGCCGAGGCAATACAACACAATCAAGCTCCCGATTTAGGTTCCGATTTTGCATCCCAGGCCGATTTTGGCTCCAGATCTCAAATCAAACAGGTTTGTTTTTTGAATATCTTAATGGTGACCTATCTAGATCTGTCTTTACCCAATACAATTGTATACATAACGCATCTGATGTAAATATAAACAAACCCTGACACTTTATATCTGATCTGATCGTTTCACTAATATATAGGATATCTAGGGGTACCAGGGTATGATCGGATCGTGAGAATTGCCCAAAAAATCGGCTAGTGGAGTCCCAACTTTAGGCGCTGATACGAAACCAATTATAAATGAGTCTGATGAAAAGAATGTGTATATATGGTAGTTTCAAATACCAAGTAGTACAGCGCAAAATGTTTTTTTCCTCGCCAACCCCCCCCCCCCACCCCCTGGCGTGGTATGGGCCTCCCTCTATATCATATATTCTCACAAACAGACCATCACTTGTAGTCACCTTTAGTGTTTTTTAAGAAAAAGGTTTAAGATCAAGATTGCAAGGTTGAAGGTGTGATAAGGATATATAGTACAGCACAGTGCACTGCTTTCTATTTCATTTATTTGATTTATCACACTTTCCATGCGATGATAAATTATCCAGATATATAATTATAAGGTGAGGCTCCACTACCCGATTTTTACTTCAAATCGGCGCTATTCTCACAAATTGGACTCAAGCCATGAAATTATTGGGCCTATACCCTATGCAGGGAGGTACTATAGACCCCACCATAGGTGTATGTTTATAAATAGTGTTTATGTTTATAAACAAGTGGAAAATAAACTTGCCAAGGCTAAATTACACGATTTCGGTCCCGATTTTGCATCTCAGGACAATTTTGACTCGCGATCTTATATCAAACCTGTTTGATTTTTGTTTATCTGTTGCCCCATTGTCCATCTGGCTCTAATCGGCCGATCTAAGCACAATTTATAGAGGAAATGCGCCTCTGTTTGTCCCTCATCAAACTGTATAGGACTGTATGATCGGATCGTGAGAATTACCAAAAAATCGGGTAGTGGAGTCCCAGCTTTAGAGAACGTATAAATGCCCCCTTCTGTACTAGGGCAGGTATCACATGGGACATGGATCGAAATGAATAGCTGGGACTCCACTAACCGATTTTCTTATCTGATCGGACCCCGGATCGGACCTATTCTCACAAATCAGACCCAAACATATGTAAATATAAACACACTCTAAAGCATAGGGTTATCTATATTCAAACTTGGTTGGGTTTGATTAGATGACAAAATCGGGTAGTGGAGTCCCAGCTTAAAGGTGGGGCTCCACTAACCGATTTTGTTCTCAGATCGGGGCCATTCTCACGAATTTGGTTCAGTTATATACCATGACAATGATATAAAGTAGACAGGAACTATGTTTACAAATGATGTCTTTGTTTGTAAACAATGTGGAAAATAGAATTGCCAAGACTATGTAACATAATTTAAGTCCCGATTTAAGCCCCGATTTTGCATCTCAGGCCGATCTGGGCATCCGATCTCATATCAAACAGGTTTGATTTTCATTTATCTGATGCTTCCCTATTCAAAGGGCTCTAATCGGCCGATTTATGCACAATAATAGATGGGGAATTTATGTTTGTTTTGACTTGATCAGACTGTAAAGACCTATATGATCGGTTCGTGAGAATGACCCAAAAAATCGGCTAGTGGAGTCCCAGCTTAAAATCATCTGTGAAAGTTCTCACTCTACTCCCTTTGATATTTCAATATGGGAGGATTAGACCTGAACACAATAGGCCTCTCTCCATGTATAACCAAAGCAGTCATCCACTGTCCAGGGGTGGCTTCTATGTCCTCTCGAGCTGGCTTCTTCTCATCGTGCTCTGGCTGAGAATTATATCGTCTGGGTAACTCACATTTGACTTACATTGGTAGCGTCATCTACATAGTATTTGTTTATTGAACATTTGCAAATATGAGTATTAAATGCATCTCCTTACACCTTACTGTGCTTATCATTGGAGACGTTAAGCCAATGATGGTGATAAGTTCTCTAGTGGTGTGCATATATATGCTGATCCACTTATCTTTATCACATTACAAAGTCGATTTAACGCTCCTTAATATTGTTAATCATGAGAATATGCATCAAATGGAAAACTCAACTACATGAATCAACGATGAATCGGATTAAAATTATTGATATCATATAAACCCGGCATAATCTTTGTATCCCTGATATTTAACAGTCATTGTTGTAATGTTAATGTCTATGTAACGCCTAGATAGGATAACAAATAACAATATTCAACTTTCCAGACAGGACTGCTTAGTGGGGCCCTCATTTGAGATTTGGTCCTTATTTATTGGAAATACAAAATACAATTAAGTATTTTAAAGGTATGAGTTTAATGAAGGGAAGAAGAGGGGAGTTCATGCAAGGATGATTAGTCCAGGCAATCAGGCCAGGTTCGAGCCTCATGCTCAAGGCGGTTTGTGGTCCCGCTTGTCTTTGATCTTCTGTTTGAAAACATCTTTCTGTTCGATCTTCTAGACCTCATGGTCCAGTTCATTCCAGAGACTAGTTCCTCTATAGTAGGAGCTTTTTTGGTAGCATGCCGATCTTGGGCCTCTTTCTGGGAATTTCAGTTTTAGGTCGCCTCGTGTTCTTCCTTGTGGGTTTTGGGTTGCATGGCCTTTACGTGCCAGTTTCCACATTTGTTGTACCAATTGATGTTTGCGTCGGGTCTCTAGCATGGGGATATTGTTTGTGGTGTGTAGCTCAGCCACGCCGGTGCCTCTTATGGCTGTCCTAGTACAGATTCTGATGCCCCAGTTATGTAATCGTTGGATCTTAGTCAGTTCTTGTTGGTGCGCACTTCCAAGGTAGAAACTGCAGTAATATGGGACTGGCATGATCACGGTCTTGTAGATTGTGAGACAGACGTCTTAGGGAAGATACCCTCTCATTTCTTTCAGCTTATATAAACGGTTGCCCATGTTCTTAGTATTATTAACAAAAGGTGTCACGGTTAGTGAACCGTCCACCGTCCAACTGTATGTAGCATACTTCACTTTGAACAGCACAAACAAAAAAGTGTTTAAATCAAAATCCGAGTCCTCCGCTTAAAAAAAGAGCTATTTAGATTCTCTATTCATGTGAAATGGGCCATTCTTTACTTAACCCCGTAAGAGCCATGGTGCTTTAATGTTACATGGTCTCGGTCGTCATGATGCATGAATACAGACCTTGCGATTAGACTAGATCAGTAGATTAGACTATACTTCTGCATTCAGGATGATCAATTGCATAGTGCGTTAATGCACTAAGTGACCCTGAAAGGGGTACCCTTTTGAAGTTTGTTGATAGAACTCATATAAGCCTGTGATTCGCCTGCCAGCACACCATCACAGATAATGTTCCTCTTATAGTTCTCACATGAAATACTCATGTGTTATTTTGTTGACGTCATACAATTTCAGTAAACAGCATAACAAACAGATACATGGCCATGACGATGGCATACATATCCTCAAGGTTGAACACTGTGCAATGTATGTTATGCCTGTGATATAGGGTAGATTCACCATGACTCTAACACCTACCCTGACTGAGACGCATGACATCTGGTATTTCTAATTATCTTTTTTTTATTTTTTTTATTATTATTATTATTATTATTATTATTATTATTATTATTATTATTATTATTATTATTATTATTATTATTATTATTATTATTATTATTATTATTATTATTATTATTATTATTATTATTATTATTATTATTATTATTATTATTATTATGGGTGATCCATAAAGTACGTCACACAGGAGAGGGTTGGGTTAGAGGGTTGTCCCCAATGATAGAGAACGGGGAAAGGCGGGACAAAGGGGTCGGGGGTCTTCAAAATTGCCAAAATTTGCATGACATACTTTATGAATGACCGCTATGGTAAGACTCGTATTGGTAAATAAAAAAAATACATTGCTCACAAAGAAAAGTACTGAAATGCTTGAAAAAAATACAAATCCAAGTTCCCGTCTTAAGGTACGTGCATGTGTCCAACTAAGGGTAATTCTACTCTATATCGACAGGGGTATATAGTTTTAACACTCACCTTGGCAACAGACCGTGACCGTTTTCGATACTGTTAACCTACCTAACTATGTCGCTGAACTAAAGATGTCTGTACCATAACAACAGGGAGTCTCACTGGGAGTGTGCATGCTATCCACATCACAACACAGCGGTTTCATTGTATTGCTTTTGTAAGCAGAGAAGACCACAATCTCTGAAGAGTATTAAGGTAAGTTGATTTAATTAGCCCTCATTTGTTGTTGTTGTTGTTGTTGTTGTTGTTGTGTCATGATGCACTATTGCTGGCCAGGCGAGTAACTCGCTGGTGCAGTGTGAGTGCATCATTAGCTGATTATGTTAACTCTACAATGTATCACCCCGCAAGCTGGGCATGATGTCTGAATGAATCTGTTATTCACAGGTGCTGCATCCATGCAACATCTGATTATGGCAACAACAAAATGGTAGTGTGTGCATGTATAATGTTTAAAAAAAAAGGCCTGATGTGAAAATAATGTGGTCAACTCATCATATTGTTTAGAAATATGTTATTTTACTCGTCTGAGTTTATCAAGGCTATATTTGTTTTATAGCAGATTTACGACACTCAATGCTGGTCCTTTTCGACTTGAGAGACTTGAGGTTGTGGCTGAGTGCCCAGACACTGACCTTGCGTGCAGTAGCATTGGAGGGGGGGGGGGAAGATGGGTTTGAGGTTCGTAGAAATGCGCTGAACTGTTTACATGACAGGGGTCTAGAATAAAGCTCTACTATATGTATAGAAATCCACTGGCTTTTTTGCTATTTAAAATGGGTTAAAATAGTTTAACCCCCTCCTAAGTAATATCATCTAAGAACTATTCAATTCTTTCACAATATTACAGAGCTTACAGAAGGAATAAATCATCTTCTTATATTCCGAATGAGGGGTCAAATCCCCCCCTCCCCCCCACTCCACATCTATTTTGTCCGCCCCCGAATGCACCGACCTCTGCTGTTAAGAAATATGCCACGTTTATTTATATTTGAATTATAAGGTAGCTTTAGTATCACGGCGTTAGTCACAAGCATGTCCGTACTTTTAGTCAGTTATATTGTATACATATGGAATAACTTTAGAACCTGCAAGTGCAACAACTTATCATTATTTTTGTGTAATCCAGAAAATATGGGTTGCGACTGGTCGACGCCAGATGACGACAAGAAGTCCAAGCCAGCAACCACCAAGAAAAAGCCCATGAATGGTCACAAACCAAATGGCAATGTCCACAAACAGAGACCCAGAGGTGCCCACAATCGTACAAAGACGAATGGGCACATCAGAAATGGTGCTGTCCAAAATGGTTATGCCAAGATGGGCACCAAGAAGGGGCCTGGTCCTGCTAAAACGGCACAAACCCCACAACCCGCTGAAAAGCAGAAAGAGACGAGGACACCGGCCCTTCTTTCACGTTCATCTTCATTTATGGTAAGTACACTGTGCTATTTTTTAATTTAGTTTATTGACATCATCTCATGTCAAAGGATATGTATGATCCTCCGATAAAGTCAGCAGGAAAGGAAGGGAAGGTTCAACGTTGCGTGAAAATTCAATGTGTGAAAAGAAACATTAAAATATAAAATATCACATAATTCGTTCGTTGAACATATCAAGTAGAAGTAGGCAGGAATGCTGTCACTATTCAATTTTATCTAATTGACACTAAAGGGGGGCCTCCATCAACGACCGTCCATCCGTCCGTCCATAAAATCCGTCCAAAAAAGCAGGGAAATGGACGGATTTGATGGAAAGAATCTGATGGACGGATGGACAAAACCCACTTACACCAACGACCGCCGTCCATTCTGTCCATCAATCCGTCCAGTTTGTGGTGAAAAACCGGACGGATTGATGGACGGATTGGACGGATGGATTCCGTCCATCAATCCGTCCATCAATTCGTCCATTCCGTCCATCACAGATCACCAGAAAATGGACGGATTCTGTAGAAAAACGGACAAACAGAAATATCAAAAAAGTTTGATATTTCCGTCCGTCCACTGTTCCATCAGAAAACAGAATTTTCCGTCCATATGTGATAGACGGAATGGACGGATTGACGGACGTTTTGACGGACGTTTTGACGGAAGGATTGATGGAAGGATTGATGGACGGAATCCGTCTGTCCATTCCGTCAAGTTTTAGACCCCAAACTGGACGGAATGGATGGACGGTCGTTGGTGGAAGTGGATTTTGTCCATCCGTCCATCAAATCCGTCTAGATCCCTGCTTTTTTGGACGGATTTTATAGACAGACGGGTGGACGGTCGTTGGTGGAGGCACCCCTTTATACGATCGAATATTGGATATTTGTATTTGTACCAACATAGACATTTACCGATTGAAAGATTTTGGCTGATTATTACCCCTTAATATGTTGCATGTGAGATGGTGTCAATGAAGATATTTTAAAAAAGTAGTGTCCGCTGGTATAGGCTGAAGGTTACTTCGTTTTCAACATATTCCTACCACATGGCCCAACGTGTATAGTCTCCGAAAATACACATAAAATGGGGGGTTCCAATCAAGCTTGTTTCTCAGATATTCAACTATATTCACTCCACAATAACTTTTTGTACATATTTTGAATTATATTGCATATGATTTACATGTATATATACATGTATATATGTATGTATGTATATATATATATATATATATATATATATATATATATATATATATATATATATATATATGTTTGTATGTGTGTGCGTGTGTGTGTGGCTGTAGACTGGTGTATGTGTGTGGCTGTAGACTGGGCGTCTAGGGAAAGTTCACAAATGACGTCACCTGCTAGGGGGTGGGTGGGTCTTTGGGTTTAGTGACAAAAAGTGACATGGGGGTGGGGGGGGGTGTCAAAGTCTGTGTGACATCACCTTTTCAAGTCCAGACACATTTACGAATTAAAACAATTAAATTAAAACAGTATAGAGCTTATATAAACTGAAAAGAAAGTGACTAAATAGGCTAAGGGAATTCCACTGATATTGTGCCTATCATAAATGATGGCAATGTGACAGTATCTCTGCTATCTAGCTGGAATAGCAAGTAATTGGCCATTGTCAAATGGTTCAGAAAGTGATTTAGACTAGTACCAGTCCTCAATGTATGTGTTTATGCTACTATAGGACATATAATTATCAGTAAGGGAATTTATAGGCTATCCAGGTTTTAGCATAATATTATGTACATTTATGAAGGATTACTTTAAATTTCCAATAAAGGCTGCAATTAATAGTCAGTGTGACACATGGGAACAACCATGGCCAAGTCCCCTATATGTGATGTATGTATGTATGTTTGTAAATTCTTTTATCTATACTGAAGACATATAGGCATATATTGATGCTTGTAATTATTCTGTATCCAGTCAATGGTATATATATTTCACTTGTACATGAACAGCTGTCAATAGTGTGGCTTAAGGCCACTAATAATAGAAAGAAAATAAAGTTATTAGTGTGAGTAGCAGAGATGTAAAGTAGCATATTCGTTTTGTTATGGATACACACTCAGAGGTACAGGATCTCTGTAGTGTGTATCCATACACACTGGCTGATGTTATTAGCCAATTTATGGGCTAATAACTTTATGTATAATTGTCTTAAACTAAAGGGAATGTAAACATCAAATACAGTTCCTGTGTTATGTCTTTTCATATATCGTTATAGGAACACATATCCAATTCTAGATGATGTATATAGGTTGTAGGGGATTATATATAGAACTGAACTGTAGAAAAAGTTGTAAGGGATATTGAGTATCCTGAGTTATGTTTAGTAGACTGCATCAATACAGGAGAGCTCAATTCTGGGTCGTTCCGCACCACTACTGTTAGACGGGCTTCCATAAAGTATGTACGCATGAAGGGGGTGGGGTGGGGGTCTATTTTCTGAAAATATCTGTGTACATAAACCCTTTATTTTAATGTGCACAAGAACTTTAGGGGGTTGGGGGTCAATTTTTGGAGTAAATGTGCGTACATGGCTCTGCCTCACGACCTTGGGCCAATGTTTTCGTCTCTGACTGGGTGCCAGCTCTGACCGGGTGTCAGCTCTGACCGGCTTGAATAAAACGTTATTTTTAGGGCAGATGATGATAAGAATGGGCAACTAATTACTAGTTTAAAGAGTTATAACATCCATTAATCTTTTCAGCCAAATTATATCTACATTTGACCTAAATAACCCGTTTTATTAAGGCCGGTCAGAGCTGGCACCCGGTCAGAGCTGGCACCCGGTCAGAGCTGGCACCCGGTCAGAGCTGGCACCCGGTCAGAGCTGGCACCCGGTCAGAGCTGGCACCCGGTCAGAGCTGGCACCCGGTCAGAGCTGGCACCCGGTCAGAGCTGGCACCCGGTCAGAGCTGGCACCCGGTCAGAGCTGGCACCCGGTCAGAGCTGGCACCCGGTCAGAGCTGGCACCCGGTCAGAGCTGGCACCCGGTCAGAGCTGGCACCCGGTCAGAGCTGGCACCCGGTCAGAGCTGGCACCCGGTCAGAGCTGGCACCCGGTCAGAGCTGGCACCCGGTCAGAGCTGGCACCCGGTCAGAGCTGGCACCCGGTCAGAGCTGGCACCCGGTCAGAGCTGGCACCCGGTCAGAGCTGGCACCCAGTCAGAGCTGGCACCCGGTCAGAGACGAAAACATTGGCCCAAGGTCATGAGACACAGCCACATACTTCATGGAAGCCCCCTATGGTCTACGTGACAGAATGCCGCTTTCGGTTTCAAAAAGTACAAGAAGATAGGACTTTAACTGGGACACCTATCCTTGATGTTCATGGATACATGCCAACAATGCCTCAGACAGAGGAGGGTCCAACCAGCCTTGGAAACCAAACTAAATCGGAGATGGTAATTACATCAGAACCACCAAACTCTCAACAAACCGAACATATCAACCTAACAAAGATGTATCCTAATTTCCCAATTTTTCTGTGATTAATAGTATTTATTATCATGGTACATGCGACAATCACAGTTAATTTATCACTTTCGACCATCCTCACCAACCCATGTTCAAGAAGCAATTCTATCAAAACTGGTAGGAATAGACACAAGTACTATTTAGTAACTTTATAGCTCATGATATGTCATTTTATAAGATTATTACACAAACTTTAAAGTGGTATGGCCCGATTTGTTTTCATATTTTAAATCATACTTTAGTCTACCTGTGTTCCAAATGATAGTACATTATCATAATTATTTGGTGGATGAGGCAAATAAAATGGGGGCATTTATAGCGTGTACTCCAAAGAGAGTAAATTGAGTCTGATCATGATCATCTGATAATTAGTGGAATTTAAAACTGAATTCCAGTGAATGAGATTGAATAGGCAGAACGTGAAACATGGCCATGTGGTTCATTTCTAAGAAAATCTATTTTCTGTTCCTAATCATCGAAGCATGTCACTTTAATCAGCAGCCCCTCTACATACAACATGTATATACCTTTCACCTTGTGTGTGTGTGACGTCATAGGTATAATGTATACAAGGATTCTTCACCTTGACATTGGTGTATATATACTACAGATGGTACAGGACATAATTGTCACTTTGATAATTATATATATATATATATATATATATATATATATATATATATATATATATATATAATTATATATGTATATGTATGTATATATATATATATATATATATATATATATATATATATATATATATGTATATGTATATATATATATATATATATATATATTTATTAGGGTGTTTACCAAGTGGAGCCTCCTCGTAAGAAGTATACTGGTCTGTGTGAGTGCAGCTAGGCCAATGTCTAGTTTCGTTTTGAAGATTTCGATTTCAAATTTTCAACAACCCTCAACCCAGTCTTTACACTGGTCGAATACGGGGGGGGGGGCGACAAAGGATTTTTTTTCCAATTTTTCGGCTGGACCTTTTAGGTTTGACCTTTTTTAGATTCTGGGACACAACCCCTCTTGTACTAAGGTCGTACTTGGGTTCATCGACACGTGCTGTTAAGTAGACTGTATCACAACATCTCAATCTTGGACACGGTAAGACGTGCTGTTATCTCGCAGTCCCAGGAGCACATCTGTGAATACCAAAAGATTCCCTGAAATAAACCAAAAAGTACTATCGTTTTGAGTAAGTGGAATCCATGTATGGATGTTGTTTTTAATTAGCAAATGGATGCCACCGTACCTCATTGGTACGGTGGCAATGTTCAATTATTATTCTCCCAAATTCTTTTTTTTATGGGTAATTAGCCATGTAACGTTACATGAATTCTAAAAAGTCTAAAAGAAACAAAAACACACGTGTGCACAATATACAATGACAGTATATTGACCACTTTCGTTTCCATTAGGGTATTAAGTAGAGTGGTAAACTGGCCCGAGAAGCAGGCAGAGAAGGCAAGGTTGAGTAACAATACACCACAGCCCCTCTAACAAAAAAACGTTATTTTACTTCAAAATAACCACGATGACATTTTTAACATTATATAACGTTTTCCCATAATAAGGAGCCATAGAGAAACGTTGTATAACGTTTTTTTTGTTTACTGGGAGTTAACTGAGAGAACAAAAAAAAATGGCTTGACTGTATTTTACATACATGGCTGTATGTGGATGCGGTCCACTAAACACACTCTCCAACTGTGAGTGTAAGTTAGATATGATACGTGTGACTAGCTGCAAGAGTGCAGTCTCGGACTCCCAGACCAACACTGCTCCGGTCCCTCTGCTGTGTATGGTCTGGGAGCAGACATTCATCTCACTTGATACCCATTTGCGCCAGTTTGGTGGCGCAAATGGGTGTGTATTGGTCAAGTGACATGAGTGTTACAGGCCTTGGACAATGGTTATTATCTGCGGCTGGCGCCTTGGACAATTACCCTGTCCTTGGCTTGTAAAACTTATGCTGCAAGTCACTTGTAGTATGTTTACAACGAAAACAGCCGTGTGAACTTATCCTCTACCTCACGTGTTGTATACGCACATACGTGTGCCAAGGTCTCTCTGAAAGAAAAAGGGGAAAAAGGGAAAAAGGGGTCAAGCTTTATGTGTGTATTATTGTTCACTAGAGTGTATCATATTAACGTTCCAGACATTCTTACTTTATTCAAGTAGTTTCACTTTGTATACATGTACTGTACTATTATGCAATATAAACATGTGTGTACGCACTGATCACATTATAAATAGGCGTGCTTCTAAAAATAGAAACGCATGATCCCATTATACATTTGTCGTTATGATGCGTCATTGCTCGTCATGATGCATCTACCAGGGTAGTGAATAATCGGCGGTGGCTGCATGTGCAGTGGTGAGCAATGACTATATATGCAGGAGGGTATCAACCCTGCTCGGCATGATGCATTCATAAATTACACACCAATCCTGCATTAATGCATCATGACGGTACAAGAACATCCCTCAATTCAACCCAAAATTTATCACCATGCATACTGTAGCATGTTCCTGTGATGGTATTATACATTGTTGTACGTACAGGTTATCCTTGTAATGGGTAGACATATATACATTTGACACGGTTGGGCTAGAAATATGCCACCCCTTAACACAGGCACTAGCCCCACCCATTTCTTGATTCCGGCATCATGCATTGATGACTCCTAATTGACATGTTATGTTTAAAACCATAACAACCTTTATGGGCCGTATCGAAGCGTCTCTCTCAAAATAAGGGCTCTTTCTGGGACGCATCTTGACATTGGACATGGGCAAACACCCAATGTGTCCTATTGAAATACAACACATTTTGTTCAGATCATAATAATATTTGAATAGATGAATATAGTTCATGCACTGAAATTAATTTTATTCCCTCTGCAAAAAACACTATGATATTGATATTCAATTAAAATATAACGTTACGACTCGCCAGGGTTGCATTCATGCATAATGACGACAAAGAACATTATCACACGGAAGCATTATGCGGTCCTTTAAGGTTTCAGGTGAAGGCTATAGGAATTACTCAACTGGAATTATACATCTGTTCGGAGCGTCTCCCTCAAAATAAGGACTTTTTCTAGGACACACATTGACATTGGACAGGTGCAAAACAACCAATACGTCACATCGAAATATATTACTGGTTGTCTAGACATAACGTTTAGATATCAACAACATGAATACAATTATTGTTCATGCACTAGCACACCTTTTGGTTTATCCTAAAAATACCACAGTTATTTTGTTGTTTTACTGGAACATAACATTATAACACCCATTTGCTTTACAGTTGCCAAGATCCTTTGGGAAGGAGAAAGAGCTGATGATAAAAGTCATAAATGAAAATGTCATCGGAATTAACGCCACATTTGATGGGCCCTTTGGCCGTCGGAAAGGTGAGCATAATATTCTTACCAACCATGAACTGATAAATATAATACCATATACATACTCATCACAACAGAACGAATCAATGTTTGAAAACATCATATAAAATGTTAGTTTGTTATAATCATTCCCATACCAACATAGGTGCAATAGGAATCAAAATAATTATATACTTGCGATTTGTCGCGATTCAGTAAAGATTTATGAGCTTGTATGGGTATGAATGTGTCTCAATGCAATCAGCTAAACCAGTAAACTAAAGTCTTTATTTTTTCAGTTATCTATTGTGACTTTGTTGCCTCTGGAAAGTAAGTACACATTACAATAACGAATAACGACCTCGTGCTTATCAAATTACTTCCCCTTAAGTGCAATCATATTATGATTATTATAATATAATTATATCAAATATCAACCATAATTTAATATAATCATATGATGAGGTATTATCAGGTCCCCGTTGTTTTTTTAAATTTCAGATCGGTGAAGTTTATTGAGGACTTTATAACCCAAAATGTGCTACCCTTCTATGCCAACACCCACACCACTACGTCTGTGAGTGCACAGCAAACATCCACCTTCAGAGAGGAGGCTAGGTATCTTATCACTGTCATTATTCTCATATACTAGTTCCTTAAGGTGGGTCAATGCCTTGATGTAAAAGTAGTTAGATTTTCGTCAGGTTTTCACCATAAGACCATAATAGCATACACTTTCCAAAGAAACTGAGAAAATAGAGGAGTCCCGGGCTATTTTCTGAGATATTTAAGCCTTAAGTTAATGTCTCATGTGATGGATCATACAGTGTTTTGCCACATATCTACATGAAATTGTATTGAAAAGTAGCTAAATTTCTATATAACTCTCTCAGAGTATAGGCTTTGATGTTCTCTTTTTAGAGAATATATTTTCAACACATGGTCCCGCACATATTTCTAGTGTTTAGGCCCATCGAAATAAAAAAGTTGAAAAGAAATAGAAATATACTGAGGGCTACCTATGTATGACTTCCAATGAGGACAACCACTACAGATTACATAGCGCAGTGGTAGAATGGATACCTTCATATTCAAAGGTTGGTGGTTCTCGCCCCGGTCAGGGAAAATCCATATACTATTTTATGACCATTTGATATTACTTAGGCAAATTTGAAACAAGGGTGCCCTGGTGTTCTATGGTCAAACTAGAGAATGTACCTGCGCAGAAAATGGCGCAGTGGACGAAAAAGGCATCATATTGACCCACCTTAATATTCTTTGTTTTATGGTCTTCGCGAGAGCCGTGAGAGTGGAACTTTACCGCTACACCTTCAGACAAGTGAGCGTCACTGTCGTCAAAGGCACCCTCCCCTGAAAGTCAGGCACTGCCTGGCTTTCAGGTGAGAGTGCTTTCGGCGACAATGACGCTCATTTTTCTGAGAGTGTACGTGCTGTATCCCTCTTTGAATATCATAATTGTATTTGATAACATCGCTTAGGGACAATTTCACTCTTATAAACTAATAAAAGAAATCTGATTATCTATACTTCTAAGAGACGACATTATTGTCCTTCTAGGGAAATGATTAAATTCTGTACCAATGCTACTGACAAGGATGCTGTTATCTTCACTGGCCCTGGCTCCACCGCCGCCATTCACAAACTCATCAATGTCATAGAACTGAAAGGAGATAAGGCCAAGAGAACAGTAAGATCCTATAATCTCTCCGTCAGAATTCGATATAGCCCTCGTAAAAAAAAGAGACATAACAGCTTGATTATCTTTGCCCATCCACACCAGTTACGTGCCAGTTCTTTGCTCCTAGTACGGGAAATTATTTTGCCCCTCCGATCCCCTCACTCCTCACCAAGAGGGATCGAAAAGATTTTATTCATTTTCAAAATAGCTGTTTAACATAATTACCTTCTCCATTTAGACCATTCTATAGGACATACACTGTAAATATCACCCACAAAAAGGTAATGGAGTCTCCCACGTGGCTCTGGTTAAAATGGAGTTTCAAACTGCTATATGACTCTGCTTATATGAACTTGAGTTGACTCTTGAGTTGAGTCATTGGCTGTTTGACTCTCTATTTTACCAGAGCCTGGCGGAAGACACAGTTGACACCTTTACTTTTCCCCGTGCAGATAAATTACATCCCTCTATGTGTTTTGTCCCCCCAGTCTGTCATCATTGGACCACACGAGCACCATTCCAACATCCTCCCATGGAGGGAGTCAGGGGCCAAGGTAAGGGTCGACTAACTATGTATGGACGACATGATGCATCAATGCAGCGCTGTCCAGAGTAACTTACATGAGCAGAATTGATGCATCATGCCGACCCTAAATTCGAGTGTACATGTGTAATACATCCTATAGGAGTGGGTCCCATGCATGCATACCACACTGGCGAGTTACAGGGAATACATGTAGTAAAGTAAAGGATGTGTCTCCCACGTAGCTCTGGTGAAATTGGAGTGTAAAACAGCTATTGACTCTGCTTATAAGAAGAGGCAACTTGGGTTGACACTGATAGTACAGACCCAACCCCAGTTGAAACTGATGGGAGAGAGTCAGCCCAAGTTGACCCTTCATTTAAGAAGGGTCATTAGCTATTTGGCTCTCTATTTTACCGTTCACGTTCATTACAAGTAGATGTAACTGTGTATGTGGTGTGTTGTAGGTATATCGTTTAAAGGAAACAAGTCACGGGGAGCTGGATATGGAGGACCTAAAACAGAAGCTACAGGTAGGAATAGGGCATTAACTGTGTTTTTATCTAAATCTACCACTTTATTACCCATATTACACCATGTATCACACTTAAAATGCAATATGTGACATGACATAGTGTAAAGAATAGGTACCACTGCATGAACGTTGGCATTTTAGCAAACTTTTTAGTATACTGGTGAAAGTCGTGCTTTTAAAGCTCCTTTAAGTTCAATATATGCAATGGAAATTTCATGGAAAGGTCATGATGACAAATTTATTAGCTTTACGTGGCATAAATAGTGTGACTTTAAGTAGTCCAATAATTGCTTAAGTTACTTTAAGCAGTTCAATACTAAATTTTGCTTAAATGTAAACATTTATGCAGTGTGTACACCTTAGTACCCCTGCATCAATGTCCCTTTTTACGTCCTATATTATCATATTCAGCTAATGAAAAAGTAATTTAGGCTAATGTAACTATTTAATACCAACAATAATTATAATCATGAGCTTGAAATGTATGAAATTATGAGCATACACCTTTTCAGGAGAGCACAGCAGCAGGACTGGATGTGATCGTGTCCCTGTCAGCAGCTAGTAATGTGACTGGTATTAGGACAGACTCCGTCCTAATTTCTGAACTAGTTCATGACCATGGTGGGCTCTGCTTCTGGGACTACGCCTGTGCTGGTGAGTTGAATAAATATGTAGGCTAGACAAATGCCAACGCCCATCCATTGATACCGCCCCAGCCCCCACAAGTGAAATACGTCAGAGAGGTATCAATGTAGTTGGCGTTTTCATTTATTTCTTTATCTTATGCCATTTAATGACAACTTTTTCATAGCACATTGAATACAGCCACATTGTATTCAATGGGGGCATTGAATACTGCGTTTCAGTGTTAAAGCACAGGAGATCTTGTATTTCAAAAAAACAACAACATGTATTTAAAAAGAGGTTCCAGTATAAACTGGGTTGACTCTACCTGGGCTTTCAAGGATTTGTAAATAATATAGGAATTTTCAGGTGCACATGGTTGTTTTTCAGTAGTATGTGACTATGATTTAATACAACTGGTATCTACATCATGCATTTACATCACGAATTAACTGGAATTAGGTATGACTGATTTTGAAGGAATACTAGCATAATCTAATGATGGGTTTCTATTTTTGACAGGACCCTACCTTGAAATCAATATGAACCCTACACCGAAGGGGTATGTTTCATATCCATAGTAATCTATATTCTATTTCTCTTATAGTATTATAACACTCTGATTGTATACACACCATAGCATTTCCTATAATATTATGTCAAAGTTGAAATTGTTATTAATCAATCACCCTCATCTGTAGAATCGATGCTTTAGATATAAAAGTCACTATAGTTTTACATAAAACTTAAACTAACAATGAAGTGATAACAATATTATCATAACTAAGGCCACTCAAAAGAATGAAATGGTTATTCATCACTACGCGCATCATAAAAATCAGGTTTTGAGGAAAACTATTTATTTGCTAATTATTGATGAAGCATGTGATAAAAATGGACAAAATATTTGGTATCAAATTAAAGCTAATACTGCAGAACTGTAGGATAGAAATAACTTACCTTTTCCCCCACTTTAAAAGATCCATAAATTCTTAACTTGTAAAATGTGAATTTTGGTCACGAAAAATATATATCATCCCATACATTTTAGCCTACGAGTTTAAAAAAATCCTCCCTCGTCATATTTTTCAGTCCTTGGTGATGAGAAACCATTATTTTTGAGTGGCCTAAATTCAACCATATAATTTACCACAAATTGTGCAATTTTCAGGTATAAAGATGCTGTTTATATCTCAACTCACAAGTTTCTCGGCGGCCCAAGCTCCCCAGGTAAGATGATGATGCATATGAAATAAATCTATACGAATTATGACTTTATTGAGGCATTATCTGATAGTAGTGTATACATTGACTTTAAAAATAGAACATTTAAACATACAGTTACACATTTCAAATTTAATGCAGAATGATCATGACACAGGTGCAAAGACAAATGTTGAATAGGTCAGACCTAAAACTCTGGATTTCTATAACTATGATTTAATGGATATACAATCATGTTAAGTCATTGGATGACTTCATTCTTACAGGTATATTGATAGCTAAGAGGTCACTATTCACCAATGTGGTACCGGGCGGAGTGGGCGGTGGTACAGTAGCATTTGTAAGTCCTTATTCTAAGAATTTATTTTTGTTTTTATCCATGTTATGAAAAAAACAATTATGTTTAAAAAAAAAGGATCCTGTACATAGTATTTTATATGTTCGGGTGTTTCCATAAAAATTAATGATAAAAGCATCAACCCATCAGCAACAAGTTAAGCCTATACATATGCATTTTCACTAGTAAAGTTTACTCTGCAAATTCAGGCAAGTTTACTTCTCTCTACACATTTAGGTCTTCAAGAATACCACCCGTTACCTGAATAACATTGAGGAGCGGGAGGAGGGTGGCACCCCAGCCATAGTGGAGTCCATCAGAGCAGCACTTGCATTCCAACTTAAACAGGTAGGTTAACCTTTAAGAATGGCATGATGGGGTTGAACTTCTAATGTCTTCAGAAAGAGATGAACATCCTACCACTATATATATACCACCACATCCTGTCGTCATTGCTAACATAATGTAACATAATCATAACTTTAAAAAAACTCTACTCCTGTGATAATAATTGTGATACTACCATGCCCAAGGTAGCTGATGTTATATTGTAGATTTGAAATGTACATTAGCATCCTGTATATTCTCATCACGCACTGTAAATACCCAGTATTGTTATAGACTGCTTGCAGCGAAAACCGGATTTCATATTGTTGTAATCTACTGTATTTATGCTATAGTATGTTGTCACCATACATGGATTCCCGGACTAAAAATGTACTTGCTGAAAATCATATCAATAAAACGTTATGATGCATAACAAAAAAAAATTTAAAAAAATTAATAACTTACACCCACCATATCTAGAATACGACATCATGAGCAAAAGTAAGTGCATGTTATTGAGAAATCTAGAGTATTGGTGTTTACATTTCAGGAACTAGGCTCTGATACAATTGAACATATTGAAGATGATCTGTGCAAGTAAGTGTTTAATATGGACTTGTAACAGCTTTAATTCCATATGGACTTATAACAGCTTTAATTCCATATGGACTTGTAACAGCTTTAATTCCATATGGACTTGTAACAGCTTTAATTCCATATGGACTTATAACAGCTTTAATTCCATAGGGTTCCAAGTATATTCAAATTTAAATTCTAATTGATACAGTATCAATTAATTCAGTCTTTCACTTGTGTGGCTTTTCTACCTGAGGTTTTATCATGCTGTATGAAATGCAGCAGTGGTTGGTTCAGCATTTTGCATTGAAGCATCATGCCGGCAAAAAGGCATGATACATTAAAGCCCGCTGCTGCCCTTAATTCAAAGGGTTCAATACATTGCATGTTTTGCAATATGTTTTACATTATAACCTACAGGTGGGCTTTCAAAACGTGGAAGAAGAACTCTAACCTGCAGATCCTGGGTAGCCATACGGCCAGCAGGTTACCCATCTTCTCCTTACTCATCTCACACCTACAGAGTCAGACCTTCCTCCACCACAACTTTGTCTCCATCCTCCTCAACGACCTCTACGGCATTCAGGCCAGGGGCGGCTGCGCATGCGCTGGGCCCTACGCCATTGTGAGTTTATATTTTTGAAATACAAGATTTATTATGCTTAATTACTGGAGTGGTCGTATTCAATGCCTCGCATTTGATACAATGTGGCCGTATTCAATGGGCTAAGAGAGAGTTGTTTTTCCTTCCTCAAATGACTTCAAATAAAAAATAAACACAAATGCCAACTTCATTGATACCCCTCTGATGTATTTTACTTGTGGGGGCAGGGGCGCATCCCACTGAGCCTGTGGCTTCGTGGGATACTGCCCCAGCCCCCACAAGTGAAATACAGCAGAGACAGTATCAATGGGCGTTGGCATTTGTCTATATATCTTAGTAATTTGTCAACCCATCTAGTGCTTTAATGTATTATGTCCTTGGTCGTCATAATGCATGGACGCATAGATTAAAAAGTAATCGCCAGTGCCGAATATGCAAACAGAAAACAAGAGGGTCCAGCACCAGCTCACTCTCCAGCCATGTTGGGTGACTCCAGTGCTTGACCTTTGTACCAGGAGAGTGTTCTTACATTTTCCCAATGTACATTATAAACGAGTTCCTGACGTTTGTCATTAATAAAACATCTGTTTTGCAGGACTTACTATGCATTACAGAAGAAGTTCAGAACCAACTTCTAGATTATCTCCTGGAGGAAGAGTAAGACGTCTCTTTTTTTAATAACAGTTTACTTTGTGTTAGCCGTATTTATACTGTGTATGACCTAGGCAGTGTCCATGAAAACGTGCCGGACACCGGCTATAGCCGGCTAAAAGGCTCCTGGGCCGGCTGGGCCGGCTGGACTGGATCTCTGGCTACATGTCAGTTTTTACGGCTTGTAAATCGGACCATTATTAAAGGTCTCTATAGAGAAAAGTATTTTGCATAAATATTTTGAAAATCATTACTCTAGATTGTACATTTTACATTGTTACATTTACAATAGGGATATACAGGAAAGCTGTACTGGTTCAATGTAAATTCTTGCTTTATACTTTTTTTTTGAGATATGAAAAGTACCCTCAGGCATCCGGGCCTGCAAAATTTAAGCCAGTCCTGCAAAATAATAGATTTGCAGGACCGAATGTCCTGCATGGCATAAAAGTTTTCACAGAGACTGCCTAGGAATTTCTACCAAATACCATTATGTAGAGAGCTTACGAATAGAATACATGTAATGCTACTTCAATTAGGAACGTGATTTGTCACATTCAAACCATTAGGGAGTGGTCATTTTTTTCACAACAGGGGGGGGGGTGATCCACCGATCCCCCCCCCCCTGTTGTTAAAAAAGTATCACTTCCATAGTTAACATATTCTTAGATGTTGGTGTAGCATAATACAGACTGACATGCTCCATACTTTGTTTCAGTTCGGAAGGAAAGTCCAAAAAGCCGATTGATTCTTTAAAGTAAGAACAGTTTGTGAACCGTAATGTTAATAAGCAGTATATTTCGACTTATATTATACAATAGTTACAACACTATGAAAATGTAGGGCTATGAAAAGTTAAATATGAAAAATACAATGATTAACACATGAGGGATATGAACATACCATATACAGTAATAAATTCTATACAGCATATAGTGCATGGAAACTATGTGGTATATATGATACACATGGCTTTCTGTATAAGTGTTATAAGCCGAGGACAGGATAATTGTCCAAGGCGCCAGTCGTGGATAATTACCATTGTCCAAGACTTATAACACTTATGCAGCTAGTCACACGTATAATATCTGACTTACACTCACAGTAGGAGGGTATGCTCAATGGACCGTGTCCACATACAGCCATGTATATAAGATACAGTCAGGCAATTTCGTTTGTTCTGTTAACCAAATGTGCTGTAAACACTGGTAATGAAAGAAAGAAAAACAAGCACCACAAATTATACAATTAACCATGGGTGATAGCATTGGATCGGTTTGTACTGACACCCAGAAAAGAAGTAGAATCAATAACTCCCGACTTCATCACTGAGGTAACTCTCCCCAGGACTCTAAAGTGACTCCTTAACATTAGCAGGACTCTATAATAACTCTATAATGACTCCTATTCTAAGACTCCCTCATGATTGGGAGTCACTTTAGAGTGGTGGGGAGAGTTACCTCAGTGATCGGGGCTGGACTCCCATTTGAGCATTACCGTATTCGACGTAATAAGCGCCCTGGGCGCTTAAAAAATTATTTTAAGTGGAAAAATCGGCCTCAAATATTCATTCTAATAAGCGCCCCCCATGGCTGTGATATGCAGACCTCAGTGGCCTCTACAAGGCTTCTACACACCCCTATGACTTCACATCTGACCTGGCCTTAACACCTGCACAGGTATGAAGTGCTCTATATTACACACAGGTGTAAAAATCAGTACCAAAATCGGAGGATCACATTAAAAAAATCTGGAAACAATCTGAAAAAGGGGGGGGGGGCTTATTAGGGGGAGGGCGCTTATTACGTCGAATACGGTACAGTGATTCTACTTCTTCTCTCTGTGGACATTGCCAGTTATAATGATAACCATTGCACTTTTCAGGCCAGGATTTGCGCGGTTGAATTTCCCATTCTTCTTTGACAAGAAAACCGTGGAGTTCATCATCAAAGCAGTAGACAGAATTGCCCATGAGGGATGGAAACTATTGCCATTGGTAAGATTATGAATGTTCTCCTTTTTCTTACGAAGTCAGTGACGATTCTAATTGTGAGGTCTCCCATAACATAAATGTGGGTATATTAACACCAATGGATTTTTTTAATAGTTTTATTGACGACATTTCACATAAACTATTGCGATCTTCCAACGCAGTCATACCGAACAGGGACGGAACGATTGTGATAAAGTTAGTGTGTAGAACAATGAAAAAGTTTTTGGGTGGGATTAACAAAGAGATAGATGTATAAAATCCAGCTCTGTTTTGAAAAACTTTATTCCTATAACATGTGCATGATATCTTATAGATCTCCAAATATGTCTGTTTATCAGTCAATGGGAAGTGCCTATACAAACGTACAATAGATCAGGATTTTGTATTTTATTTCTTTTTTTTGTCGGGGTGGGGGGGGGGGGGGGGCACGTATATAGCTACACAGATCAGAATGGGGTATGTGGGAAAAGCTCTCCAAGCTTGTGTGAGAATCCACTCCCCTTGTTGTTCCTTAGTTTGTAGTTTGATTATTTATTGACCATAAAAAATCACAGACCTGGGGCGCTTTTCATAAATGGCCAAAGACATGCGCAAATCGAGCGATTAATGCAATAGAGTCTTATACTATATTACTGATTATGTTAATCAGTTGTGTTAATAATGGTGCTGTATACAATGTCAAGTAATATATTCTTTTCCTATTGGCAGTACACGTTCGACCCTTACAGTGGGTCGTGGCAGCATCGGGTGAAGGGTAGACCTGAGGTGGCCCATCTGACGGACACGTCACTGTCACTGATGAGCCAGAAACTCAAGGTCACAGAAAACACCAGTCTCCATAAGGGTGGACACATCGACTTACAGGTAATGAGACTTATTTTAGGCTTTTCCTTAAAAACTCTCCGCTCACAATATTCTTAATAAAAGGGTGTTCCTGTTAAAATCGTTATATAACGTTTCTATACGGCTCCGTAGTGTGGCAAACGGTATAGAACGTTAAAAAGTAAGTTTTGAAGTAAAATAACGTATTTTTGTTAGTTGGGTTACTCATGATCATCACGCTCCTCCGGCTCAGTCATAACAGGATATTTAATTATACAGTTTTGAGTTGATGTCTGAAACCTCTACTATGTCTTGACATTAGTGTAAGACGGTTGTACATAACCACTGATAACTAACTATACAATGCAAAGTCAAATTACAAACTTCCTCCTCTAAGGTGGCTATGATATTATGTGGACGTTTCAGCTTTCAATAATCAATTGGTAATAAATGTATTATATGCACACTGATTCCTTAAGAATACGAAAACGAAAAATCTCAAAGGACAACATTTTCTGGACCCTGGCAATGCTTTCTGGCTGCCGAAAATGCTTTATGGGTTGTACCCAACCATCATAAGCAAAGATCAAAGAATATAATACTCGTTATACGTATAGAGTATTCTTTGCTTATAATTATGCTCCATTTGCACCATTTGCAGCGCCCTTATTTGACAATAAGGGGGGTATATATAATATAGTATTTGCGGGGTCTCAGTATTTTGTCATTTGAGGTGAAACAGCCTCCTGATTTACCTGTACATCTTTTATTCACAGCAAGTACTGACGGAAGCTGACAGGCTGTTTGATCAAGCACTGGATTTATGTCAGGTAAGACATGACATCTACAGCTGAAATAGACTTGGATACTTCTAATGTAAAGTAGATCTAAAGTGGATAAAATAGACAGAGGGATCAAAATGTGTGAAAAGCATTTATGATTTGAGTTTACTTACCAGTACTGCATTTATGCATTATGCCATTTATGCATCAACCCTGTAAGGTCAGCATGATGCTTGAATGCAGTGCTGGTGGTACTTGCCAGGGCTAAAAATGGGCTGCATGAATGCATCATGACGACTAAGGCCAAACGTAAATAATAGCGCTATGCAGCCCTTGAAGGGTTAACGGGTTATAGGGTAGATTTATCTTGTGCCGGACACACACCTTGAGACCGGCACTTGAATTTGCGTTTATTCAATCAATCTAATCTACATAATATGGAAATAATGGTAAAGTTAAAGTGTCATTTCTTTCCAACAAAGTACCATTAGGAGGCTACTGGAGTGTCTCAGGGTATGCGTCTGACTCATGGTGAATATACCCTAAATCCAATATTACGCATAGTCTAACAACCGTTATCACCCTAGGGGTTGGACCTGGAGCATGAGAAGATGCCGATACGGGAGGAGCATCAGGAGATGGTGTGGTTCCTCCAGCCCCGGATAGCCCTGGCCTACCTGAGGAACCCATCACTTAAGTACCTCACGGACACAGGAGTATCCAAACTGCCCTTCGCCGCCCGGAGGAACACGCTGGTTAAGGTCCGCAAACAGTTCCTACATGCACTCAGTCAACTCGGCCATAACACAGGTAGGATCAAAATATGTATGTAGATGTAAATATAAGTATTGCTGCACTGAAAAAGTAAACTTGTCTCCAGACTCGTCTAAGTGACTGTCATAAAATAAACGAGTCAAAAGTTGTCTAGCTGGTTACCATCCCACGAATAGAATCTGGAGCTGGCAAAATGTCTGGTTTTGGGCTGGCACATGCCAAGTTCGTCTTCTAGTTCTATCTCCAGCTAGAAGACTGGCTTCTTTGTCACTTAGATGAGTTTTTAACTCGTTTATTTTATGACAGTCACTTAGAAGAGTCTGGAGACAAGTTTACTTTTTCAGTGTGTGTTGAACCTTTTTTTTTTAAATCTAAAATGGAATTTTTAATCGGGAGAAAACAGGCTAGGCTCCTTTAGTATATGCGGTTGCCTATAGTATATGCTCCTGGCTCATGAGGGCCTTATGAGGAGAAATGTAGATTGCAGTCTATTGGCGTGTACCAGACAGTCGCAAAGCATTAATACATTAATAGCATAATTGAGGTCATAAGGTGGAAAATAAAGAGCAAGATTTATGATATATATATATATATATATATATATATAGACTATATTAAAGTCATACATGCTTTTAGCAGAGACACTCACAACTATAGGCAACATTTTGCAATTTTCTCATTTGATTATACATGTTCTCTTAAATTGAGAAGTGCAAGAATGTTATCATTGAATTTTGAACGATAGACCTTGTAATGGACCCCCTAATTCTTTATAATGCATATATAGACAAAGGTGCACTCGTAGAGTTCCTCAATGAGGGTTATTTCACGAGTCGAAGCGGAGTGAAATAACCCTCAGTGGGGAACTCTACGAGTGTTCTTTTGTGTCTATTTCATGTCATTATTAACAACATGCATAAAAATTCCACTTAATTGCTCTGAATAAGCTAATTCATGGTGGTTAGATCAACAATTTTGATGATTTGGCCGGCCTTGAAATACGGTCGTAGGTTACTTCACGGGGGTATTCACCATGAAATATATTCAATGTGTATTATAACTATGTTTAATTTCCATAACATTTCAGATAAACTCCAGTCCACTCCAACATTCTACGCTGGAGACAATGGAGAGGAAAATGCTGGATATAGTGCAGAGGAAAATACTGGAGACAATGGAGAGGGAAGTTCTGGATATGGCGGAGAGGAAAGTGATGTCTCTACAGCATGTGGAAGCTGCCAATAGATACACGAGGAGGTTCCCAGCTAACAATAAAGAAACAACGTTATTCTACGTCAAAATAACGTTTTGAAAATGTATATAACATATAGAGAGGAGCCTAAGAGAAATGTTATAACGTTATAAAATGTTGTATAACGTTTTTTTGTTAACTAGGTTATCTATATCTCTTAGTCTCACCAGATTAATCCCAGTTGATAGTCTATGACTGGGTGCAATCTATGACCGGGTGCAATCTATGACCGGCATGAAACAAAACAGTTTATTTAGGGCAAAAAAAAAGTAACATTAAGTGTTAAAACATCCATTAAATCGTTTTCTTTCATGCCGGTCATAGATTTCACCTGGTCATAAAATATACCCCAGGTCTTAGATTGCACCCGGTCATAGACTTTCAACTTGGATCGATTTGCTAAGACTAGGTCTCAGGTTGATAAATCCAATGCCTGAACGTCAGGAATGAAATACGCAACACAGGATAAGAAACACTGAAGGTTTCTGAGCATAACAGATAGTCCTATAGCACAAGCAATGTCACAGATACTCACACAATAAGGATAGATCTTCAGTTCAAGTTCGATAGGTTTTTATTGCTTCCAATCACTCATGTGAAATAGTGGGTCGACTTGCCGATCAACACTGAAAAAATAAACTTGTCTCCAGACTCGTCTAAGTGACTGTCATGAAATAGATGAGTCAAAAGTTGTCTAACCTGTCTGCTTACCATCCCACAAATAGAATCTGGAGCTGGCGTATGTCGGGTTTTGGGCTGGCACATGCCAAGTAGGTCATCTATCTCCAGCTAGAAGACCCACTTCCTTGTCACTTATACAAGTTTTTGACTTGTTTATTCTATGACAGTCACTTGGAAGAGTCTGGAGACAAGTTTACTTTTTGAGTGTAGAGCATTCGCATACAATTCGGTGTGGGTAGGTTGATTGGATGTCAGGCTATTTCTAGCCTTAGAAATTCCCCCCTAGATATTTTCCACCCTGGAAACCACCCAGCCCCCATCTGGAAATGTTAGTCACGGATATAGATATATGGTTAATGCTGGGGTCAGGGTTAGGGTGGGGGGGGGGGGGGGGTGAGGATCAAACTCTGGTATGTTGAAAGGAATTGCCCATATTTGAACAGATAGAAATAGGACACTGAAAACGTCGAGTGATACGACCCAAGGTCCAAAAATTGAGGAATGAAACAAATGTAACCTGCCGAATGATATTGTGTAGCAGCTGTAATACAACAAATGAAAAAAAACACCCAGCAAACTTGTTTAAGCGGTCATTGAATCATGTCACGTCACCTGGCGTGGCGTATGCCTACACCATCGGGGCGTGGTATACGTAGGTCTTTATTCTTTACTATAGAGGTTGTTATATTATATCATCTGATAAAACAGAACACTTGAGCAGGTCTGCGGCATAAAGGTTGACAGTTAAATATCCCCTGGCAGGACAGAGGACGGGTATTATCTAAGGGAGTGATCATTTTTTAACAACAGGGGGAATTTCGACCGTTTGACAAAAGATTTCGACCCCTCTAGGAGGGGATCAAAAAAGGTTTACCTGTTTTGAGCCAAAAAGCCAGTGCGTTACTATGCATCAAAGGGCCCGCGCGTGAGCCAATTTTCGACTCTAAGAGGGGGGCGGGCGGTTAAAAAGTTCTGGCAAGTGACTTGCCAGTGCTGCATTCAGGCATCTTGCCAACACTGCCGAAGGGTCGGCATGATGCCCCTATGCAGCATCAGTGAGTTACTGGCCGGGGCTGCATTGGTGCATCACATACTCCACATACCCTATTTCATAGAAATAGTTCAACACCAATAGATACAATTTACTTGATCAGGAAATCCAGCCATATTATACACCCGGTCAAGTTGGTTTAAAGGCAATTTACTAGCAGCCTGAATCTGTATGCATCATATTTTAATAGGTGATGTAGGTATGAGTCTTCAAGTGATCGATTACTCTATTCAGAGACTTACAGAGGCCTCTGTATGTCTCTGCTCTATGTTAAGATCAAAGGCAAACATAGTCACTCAGCTAAATCGGGATAGAGATCATATCTAGCGTATTCATACTCATAGCACACTCTATATACCGGTACATTGTATTTATAAATGTACGAGAGAATGTAATATCTATATGTCTAGTGTAAAGCAAATTGTGTAATAATAAAAAATGGACCCATGTATATATGTGATTATAGATAACCCGAGGTTATCTGTGAAAAGGTATTTATTATGATCTTTGTCCCCGGCTTAAGCTAATCACAGCTTACTTTACTTCTGTGGCACACATCTATATGACACCATCCCCGTGAGAAGTCTGTGTATGATTATGCATGCCAGATTAGGCCACTCCAAAAAAAGTGGTTTCATATCACCAAGGTCTAAAGAATCTGACAAGGTTTTTTTTTCTTCTTCTTTTTTACTCCCAGGCCAGAATGTATGGCATGATGTGCGTTTTTCATAACCAAAATTCACATTTTAGTAGTTAAGAATTTATGGATCTTTAAACGCAGGGAAAATGTAAGTTATTTCTATCCTACTGCACCAAAGTTATTTCTATCCTACTGCATAATTTCTTTCATCAGAAGTTAGCAAAAAGAAAGAAGTTTTCATCAAAAGCTGATTTTTATGATGCGCGCGGTGATGAGAAACCATTTTCTTTTTTGAGTAGCATTACGTGTATCCCACTGTGATATGTACCAAATTATTCTTTATGAATTGTAACCTTGTGCAATACTATTTGGTATATTTTGCAAATTTAAGCTATAATCATGAAGCTTATAGATGTTGCATGGTCTTGAATTACTTCATCTACAATGTGTTACTATAAAGTAGGATGCCATGATTAGATTTTTCCTCCATAAGTTTCATGAATATTAATTGAATACATTAAAATATTTTTTCATCGCTCTCATCTCATTATGACACTCATAAATAGTTCCTTCTTATGTGACTTTTACTTTGTCTGTCATACCTACTATTGTGGGTACATCTTTTCTTGTCTCGTGGACTGTTTTTTGTATCGTTCAAATGTTATTGTATTAAATATAAACCAATAAATCACTTTAAGACAGGTGTAAGTGTAGCAGTTCTTTTTGTTGTGGTTGCATATACAGCTACGAATGTGAGAAAATCATATTTGTAGCGTTAACTCGTCTACATATAATCCTTGTAGAATACTGCAGAATTGTGGCTCAATTAATTAAATATGCAGGTTATGCACCTTTGGAAACTATGGGAAAGAGAAATAAAAGAATGATGCAGGATTTTCTACCCTCATTTTGGATTTATCCAACGCCAGCCATTTCTAGATGCGGGTTGCCTACGCATTGTATTAAACCACCCTCGAGCAAGTCACATTCCCTAAAACCAAAAATAAACATGTCAATTAATGTACCTCACGCCATTATCACGATTATTCCCTTTGTTATAGAAGAACCAATGTGGTAGTACGTACGTATACGCATGCCCCGGCCCCCGCAGTTGATTCCTTACTTGACACCATCATCGTTAGGAAAAACGTGAATATAGGGTAAATAGGGCTGTTTTCTTTACTCAGAGTTCGCAGAAAGTTATAAAGGATACTTAGTACAGCCTAGAGGTTTGAACATAATATTATTTATGTAGACCTACAAATGATGGAATTTAATTGAAATGATATTATGTTATCTTAAATCTACACATTATTTTCTACTTAAAAGTTGAATTACATTAGCACTTTTTAATATAGGACTTTTTCATTAGCAACAGTGTACTTTTTTCACTCAAAAATTGGTGGATAGGGGTATATTTCAATCCCTGTAACGATGATGGTGTCAGGTATCATAGGGAGTGCGGGGGCCGCGATGCATGCATGTGTGAGCCTTGCTATATGTGTTCTCTCCCAGTGGGCACAGAACATTGAATCAACATTGATAAGTGGTTGTCAATGTTGATACAATGTTGATTCAATGTTGATTCAACGCTGAACTGGATTTTGTGCCCACTGGGCTGTGCCCCTATGGCATGTCTCTATCGGGGTGTCTATGGGCCTGTATATACTAGAAGATGGACATACCCCACAGACACCCCCCCCCCCCCTACACCCACCCACCGCCACCATCATGTGTACCACAGTGTCTGACCATGACGCCATCAATGTCCGACCAAAGACACTCAGTGTGACCAGGTTATTTAGGGCAGATGATGATAAAAATGGCAACTAATGATTATTTTAAAGAGTTATAACATCCATTAACCTTTTCAGCCAAATTCTATCTACATCTGCGCTAAATAACTCGTTTTTATTCAGGCCGGTCAGAGCTGGCACCCGGTCAGAGCTGGCACCCGGTCAGAGCTGGCGCCCGGTCAGAGACAAAAACATTGGCCCAAGGTCGTGAGACAGAGCCTGAAGCTGTTTGAGATCTTTCCGTCCTCACCACACCTTTAATATTTGATGACCAGGTGAGAGGCAATCAGAAGACCTCCACCAACTTAAATTATGCCCCCACCTCATACAAACATGACCACCTGGACCCCCCCCCCCCGTCATATAGTAGGTGTTACCCCTCCCCCCGCGCACACACATATACCATAGACATTTCCACATGGACACCAATCACCCCCCCCCCCCCCCCCCACCCTATTCTACTATGGCTTTTTTTATGTTATTCACCTGGACAGACCAACGTCATATTAGCATATCTCAGACAGCACATGCCCCTATATGTGGGTACCTTATGAACGTGGTCACATCTTGACGAGGTCCATCCCCCACCCTCCAGTCCCACCGATGCCCCCTACCCCTCCCCCAACCCCCAGCTCTCACCAGTCCCCCATCCCCTACTCCCTATACGCCGGCATATAGCTGTGGGGCTGGAGACCCACAGACCAAGCAGAATATGGCATGACATCTATGGGGGTGACACCTTGTGTGACATGGGCAGATTATGCAGATTTCAGCCACCAGGTGGGTGTGGCCGCCCCATGCTGTATAAAAGGCAGGGTGCAGGAGGGGAAGGGCATCACCTCTTCTTGGTCCTCCCTGACAGCAAGTCAAACTACTCCAAGCCAATTCTCCACTCTCCTTCAAACTTCAAAATGGCTTCCGTCCAAGGCAAGGTCGTCCTCGTCAGTGGTAAGTCCAGTTTTTTCTACATTTGTCTCTTTATCGATCCGATCACCTTCACCACAACACACTTTAGCCCTTTAAGGGCTGCATAGTGCTTTGATTAAACTGGACCACGTCTGTCCTAGATTGCAGGAAAGTTCCATTTTTTTTGTCATTATTTAAAATCAAAGACTTGTGCAATATAGGATATGATTAAATGTGTCATGACCTTTGTCCTGATGATGCATGAATATAATCCCCCACTCGCTAGTGCGGTATTCATGCATCATGCCAACCCTTTGTAAAATGTAGCAACCCCGTAGGGTCGGCATGGTGGTTGATTACAAAGGGTTGAGACAAAGGGCATAACGCATTAAAGCACTATGTGGTCTTCAATGGGTTAGAGTGGAGAAGGACAGGGTAAAGTTGGATGTTGGTAGCAGCGTAAGCTATCAAAGATGGCAGGTATCAACAATAATAGACAGTTTCAATTGGAAGGTACTTGTCATATGAATTGATATTCAATACTTTAAACTCACAACCTTTTGACCGGGACATTTCTTTTCTTCTTTGATAACAGAATAGGACACAGTGTATTTTCATTGGAATTGGACGTAGATCTAAAACCACCTAACTTTAGAAACGTTGATATTAGTAACAAATGACTAAACAATACCCACCGCAAGCTGCTATATCATGCTTAAATCGGGAAGAATCAATTAGCCTATTCGTTGTATTGCTGAATTCGGATGAGTGGAACCAAAAAAGTAATGGATTCCAGTAACTATGTTTTCTTGAAATACGAACACCAAAAGTAATGCCCAATTGAAATTACCCACTATGTAACATCCTATATGATAGATTATCAGTTCTGATTTTTAACACGAGATGTCAGTGGTATTAGGGGCTGATGATGAAGACCATATCATGTGAAATAAATTACTGCTAACTCAGGAAGACTAAAACAATTTGCAGGCACCATTTTCATTGTTAGTCGTATCTTCTCTCACCAGGTGCCAGCAGTGGTATCGGCGCTGGGCTAGCTAAGGGGTTCGCTAAGGCTGGAGCTAAGTTAGCACTGACTGCTAGAAACCTTGAAAGGCTACAGGAGACTGCTGCCGAGTGCCAGAAGCTGGGAGTTGCAGAGAAGGATGTAAGTCAACTTTTATATCTGACTTTCAACTTTTCTACTATTGTTCTGCTTTCTGTATTTCTTTATTTAGCATTTCCCATTCTCAATCAATTAATTCTTAATAGTTATGGTTTAAATGCAATATTAAATCATCTATAAGTATAATGATGTTGAGTATCTTTAGGGGCTACTATATTTATAATACACTCAGAAGGATTTTCTTCACTTTACTAATCATTTGTTTACTATGCAGGTGTTCCTAGTGACCGGTGATGTCACAGTTCAGGAGGATGTAGACAGGATTTTCAAGGAATCTGTCAACTACTTTGGAAAGTTGGACGTCCTGGTAAGTTTTCTATTTCACCAGCTGTTTATGATAAATATTAAAAGATCAGCATCTTCTACTAACTGCGACCCAAATCCTTTTTTTCCCTCTCAGTGTAACTCATTTCAAGTTTTATCTTTCTCATTTTGGAATCTTATTTTCCACTAACCAACCATTTATAGGTGAACCAAATTAAATATCACAATAATCTTATGGATATCATATACATATTTATTATGTTTCAGTGTAACGTTGCTGGTGCTACCCGCCCCAGGAACCTAGACTCATGTGAGATTGAAGACCTTGACTGGTGCTTCAATGTGCTAGTACGGTCTGTGTTCATGATGACCAAGGCTGCCATCCCACACCTGGAGAAGACCAAGGGCAACATCGTCAACATGAGCAGCCTGTCTGGCCTCAGACCTGTAAGTGTTGTTTACCTTTCTATTACAGTAATATTCAATATTGGTCAGTTTGATATTTAACTTTTAGGGTTATCACCAACTTAAATATTCCAGTGCATGGCCCCCGAACTTGATCAATTATATGCATTACAATCATGTACTTGGCAACCTTTTTTCTTGATGTGGAATCAAATGTAAACACGAATTTTGAGCTTATCTTTTACACTCTAACATGTATCAAAGATGGTATAAGTACTATGCCTTGGGCTACATGGAAAGCATAGTCCATTAAATATCCCTAAATTTTTGACAAAGCTATTGTTCTTCTTCCAGCTGCCATTTGCTGTGCCATACTCTATGTGCAAGGGTATGGTTGACAGGTTCACAGAGATCTGTTCAGTTAGTGAGTACAATTTCTATTGATTTGCAAAACATCTGTTTCCATAAACCTCTGACTCTTCATGATACAATTAGGTAATAGATCAATGTGAAAGTAATTTGAATACCAATATAATGGAATTTTGTGATGTAAAATGTCATTAGATTGTCATTGCCAGAACCTCTAGCTACTTTTCAGGGACAATTTATTTTACCTATATTTTTACTAATAATGTGTTACTTATTTTCATTCATAGGCCTTGCACCAAAGGGAGTCAGGGTGAACAACATCAAGTAAGTTATATTTTATTACCTCTTAACAGTTATCAAATTAAAGAAGCCAACGAAATCCGATTGCAAGTTCCTTCTAAAAGAACTTTTATTGGTAATTGCATAATCATAATCCTTTGAGCAGAGTACAATTTTGTGAAATCTAATATCTCACCGAAAGCTAAAGTCCCATTGTTAGAATCAGTTATTATAATATTGATACACTATTCATGGAATTCTTTTTACAATCTTCAGCCCAGCCACAGTGATGACAGATATGTTCCTTAAGCCTAATGGACCCGGAGGTAGCCTTGACAAGGCCCAGGCTGTAAGTATTAAATTTAAATTAGCTAAGGCCCCCTCAACTCTTAAAGGCAATCAATTCATTTTTTTAACCACTTTTAATGATATTGTAGGTATCATTTTTTGGTGAAAATTTCTCACTCTCCCAAGCCTAATGTCTGACCTCCTCCCATGGTGCCGAGTACCGAGGAAGCTATGCATCAAGCCCTCTCTCACGGAGTTGAGTGGCTTTCCGCAAGTTTAAAAAAAATGATATTGTAATTATAATATTATAACATGAATATAATAGTGTTATGCCAGGATGGAAACTATGGTAATTACACTATGGCCACTTCATGAATTGCTATTGCTATGAATTATCTCCCTACCCTCTAACTGCTTTAGATATTAAACATCAAAAGCCTATTCATGAGAAACAAAATCTCTGTACTTCACATTTCACAGAAAATAAATTCTAACATTACTTTTCCATTTGCTTATAGTACCTAGATTGGAGCAGCAAGGCCATCCCCTTGGGCCGTGTTGGACAGATTGAAGAGGCGGCTAACATTGCTGTCTTCCTGGCCTCTGACTCTGCCTCCTTCATCTCTGGCTCCATGTTCCCCATGGACGGAGGCTACTCCCTCACCAGCGCCATGCCCAAGAAGAAGTAACCGGATATGTGTAAAACAAAACTAGCAGCTGATATTTATTTATTTGAGGTAATGAAACATTCCAAAGTTACTTTAATAGAGCCGAGGCCAATTGTGGTTCATATGAGGACCTTTGAATGAAAAAGATCATCAAGATGACATTGCATAATATTTATTGAATACTTGCCAATGTGTTGTTGTTAATAAAATTGTTATTGAAAAATGAATAAGCACCACTTGTGTTAATTATGTAAATAATCTATAAATCAACTGTAGACAACCATTTTAGATTGAATCACATGATTGCAGTAACCCATAACACATTAAGGTTAAATCACGTTGATAACTGAAGTAACAATAGCAGCCACTCTGACTGCAACTAACTACATGCAGTTAAAGGCACAATCAACTAAGCATTCTCTCAAGTGTGAAGCTCAGTACGGATTGCACAGTATTATATTGGTAATATACAGTTAAGAGTCAACTCCTTTATCCGTCATTCATACCCTATTAAACCATACTTAACTACTGCGGTACAAACAGTTAAGGCTACGACCAACTAGATATTCTCTTATACCCTTAACTGTACATTTAACCAATATACAACCACTGGGCCTCACCCTTAACTGAGTGTGTGTAATGGTCACACACTCAGTTAACTGTAGTTGTATATTGGTTACTTGTACAGTTAAGGGTCTGTTAAGCCCTTATCCAACAAAACACCTGTCATGCCCTTATCTTACAAAATTACGCTTATCCTACAATAATATAGGCCTATAGTTTTGTAGGATAAGGGCCGTCAGTCAGGCCCTTATCCTACAAAATTGCCCTTATCCTACAAAACGTATACTATTTTTGTAGGATAAGGGCAATCAGTTAAGCCCTTATCCTACAAAATTGCCCTTATCCTACAAAACCCATATAAGGGAGGATTTGTAAGATATGGGCTATCAGTCAGGCCTAAAAAATAAACTACACCCAGGCAACACTAATTTTCATATACTTGACAAGGAGATCTAATAAACCTGAGATTTTTGGAGCAATCCTGGTGGCCATTTAGGATTACACAAGGAAATCAAATAAACTTAATCCTGCAGCAGACCTGTAGGCCCTATGCTTCTGGCCTAGATCTGGTGACAAAGGAATTAAAGCACCAGGGACATTTCTGTAGGATAAGGACAATTTTGTAGGATAAGGGCCTGACTGATCGCCCTTATCCTACAAAATACATAGGTTTTGTAGGATAAGGGCAACTCTTTTGTAGGATAAGGGCTGATTTTGTAGGATAAGGGCCTGACTGACAGCCCTTATACTACAAAACTATACATTTTTGTATGATAAGGGTAATTTTGTAGGATAAGGGCCTAACAGAGTCCACTTCCTTATTCACAATTTACAATAATTTAAGGGTGAAGTAACTCCTCATCTATCTCACTAATTGGTTTTAAGTAACAGGCATACAATATATGCACCAAGCTCTACCCAACAATTGTATTGCGAACCCCATGACCCCAAAACTGGTGGAGAACCCAGGAAAGGTCAAAGGGGACGATTATGATATGATGGCAAAAATTAAGCAGCTTCCCAAATATCATTTCACCACATTTAGGATTCGAGAACTTTCACTGAGAACATGTCATAAAACACTCAAACACGAACCTAATGATAACCCGACTACAGTTCATCCTAAACTGATTGCCAGACAGTTATAATTATGTCAGTGCTTGAAGTCCTGCTTTCTAAACACAGACCATGAGATCACTTAATGCATTACGGGTAGCTCACCATGAGCGGTTAGTGAGTGAAAGTATTATGTAGTGATTACATTAAGAAGTGAACATGTTCAAAAATGAACACACGGAATAAATGTAGAGGCAGCATTTGTTTTTTCCTGTACTTAACCTTTTGAACCGGCACAGCTTAGCAACGGGAACCACTAGTACTAGGTCCTACATGGTCATTAAAGGGGTGTGTCTACATATGCGTTGGGGATATATCCTAATTATAGGTATTACTTAAAAATCATTCTCAAATTATTAGCATTATCAACACGTGATTCCTGATGATTAGACTGCAATGAAGAGCACTACTTAAATTGCATTAATTAGTAATGTGATAATAGGATCAGATTTTACCTGACTGGAGGTTTTACTTACCAGCCAGTAGCCTATTGTTTAATAGGGCCCATATCATAGATAATGTGTTCCACTTGGCAAGCTGGGCTTGCCCACTTTGGGACTTGTTCATTATTGTCCACAGTTTCCAGTAGTACTGGGGAGGGGAGAAAAAAATTAGATCAATGGTGGTGTATTCCTTATTATGGTAGATATTTAGATATTACATTGGGAAGTATTTCCCTTTTTTCATTTTGATTCTAGACCAGGTAGAAACTGAGATTTTGTCACTTGATGATGCCACATCTGCACTTTTTACACATATAGGCTATAGTGTAAATGGATGTTGAAAGTGTGATGTGAGATTTATAATGTTGGTTCCATTGTCAAGCAAACAGGGGCCACTAGTGGCCTTCAGAGAGACCCAGATATGGCTAATGGGCCAGGTAAATTAGGGCAGTGGTGCAGATATGGAGCACTAGTGTCCCCTGGTGTGGGACAACTGCTCAAGGTGTCCCTGACCACTGAGGTCCACTATTAAGCTTGAATATACACTGGTCTGTTGCTGGCCTAACACTCTGCCCCATGTTTAACTGATAAGGCTAAGCACTTGGCAATTATCCATGACTTAGCTCTTTTGGGTTTTGGCAATGTCCAATATCATTTTTACATATCCCAGTACTAGTAACAGTGTATTATTGATTGGTATTTCACACAATAGGGATTATACTTCAAGTTGAAGGGATTAGATCCTTATGGGAGAATAATGCTATTATATACATGTTTTCAGATGCTGATGGCTAAGGACTTCCGAGATAGCTAGGGCCTTGAAAACCGGGGAATGCACACTTCGGTTCACAGATGTTCAGATACCCATACTAGTAATTTGCTGAAAATATTTCTTTTACAGATGCATAGAGGTGCAATATGTCCATTATTGGTAGAAATTTACATAATGCAATATTTTTCGGGATACATGTCCTTGTTACCTTTCCTGGTTCCTTAAATCTTGACATTAGAAGAAAAATGATATCATTCTAAGAAGCATGGCCCACATAGATGAGAAATCCCTGAGGGTCATGATACAGGCATGGATACCAACTGATCACAGTTTCTGCCTGCAATGGGTGTGGTGGCGCCACCTTGTGTATTCTCCCCTTCCTACCATGGACATTGATAACCAAATCCCAGATATTGGTTTGCCTAGCGTGCCCAAGTGAAACACATGTGAGCCCCATTAAGCAATTTTGGCCAGGTCGACTTGAAAATTTGCTACTCATAATGACACAGATTGTAATACTATCAGAGCAGAGCAATTAGTTTAATAGTGACTAATAATGATCGTAGGTTAAGTGTGTTCCTTAATTACCGGTCCATTTTTGCAATTACTAACACGACATAACGGGTAGCTTTCTCCAGGCATCAACAGCTTGCCGTCAACCCCCCTCCTGTGGACATCCAGACTCCGTCCAAGGTGAGACTTTTCTCTATTTATTTGCCCCACCCCAGCCCGTACATTTCACCTGAGAAATTAAACATATATAGTTGTAGGGTTAAAAGAGATAAGGTTTGTAATTATAGTATCCTGATAATATAACCATACAGCGTGTTACCCGTGATTATAATGTTATAGGATTATAAGAGAAATCATTTGTTTAAGATACCCAGTAAACAAAAAACGCTATACAATATGTTTAACGTTATATAACGTTTCTCTGTGGCTCCTCTCTGTGGCTCCTCACTATGGCATAACGTTATACATGAAGTTTTAAAACGTTATTTTGACGTAAAATAACGTTTTTTTTGTTAGCTGGGTGTGTGGGAAATATGTTGTCATGGGGGAATTAGAGAATAAGGCTATAGTTTATGGGAATGCTAAAAAACAATGGTGAATGGTCGTCATTTTCAATTTTAGAAATGCGTAGAGTAATAGTGTTTTCTCTTGATAATTGCAGATGTGGCTTGTTTTGAAAATTGTTTTACTCATGGTGCTGCTACTCACTGATAAACGCCTCTGTCATGTGGAACATCCTACTACTAGTGGTGAGTCAACGTCAAAAAGGGACCCGAGAGTAACACCTACATCTGGCATCACAGAGAGGGACCCAACAGTAATGCCTACATCTGGCATCACAGAAAGGGACCCGGAAGTAATGTCTACAATGGGCATCACAGAAAGGGACCAGAGAGTGACACCTGCATCTGGCATCACAGAGAGGGACCTGAGAGTGATGATTACATTGGGCATCACAGAGAGGGACCCGAGAGTGACACCTGCATCTGGCATCACAGAAAGGGACAAGGAAGTAATGTCTTCAATGGGCATCACAGAAAGGGGCCAGAGAGTGACACCTACATCTGGCATCACAGAAAGGGACCAGGAAGTAATGTCTACAATGGGTATCACAGAAAGGGACCAGAGAGTGACACCTACGTCAGGCATCACAGAAAGGGATGAGAGAGTAATGTCTACAATGGGCATCACAGAGAGGGACCAGAGAGTGATGCGTACATCGGGCATCACAGAAAGGGACCAGAGATTGACACCTACATCGGGCATCACAGAAAGGGACGAGAGAGTGACACCTACATCGGGCATCACAGAGTGGGACCAGAGAATGATGCTTACATCGGGCATCACAGAAAGGGACCAGAGAGTGACACCTACATCGGGTATCACAGAAAGGGACCAGAGAATGATGCTTACATCGGGCATCACAGAAAGGGACCAGAGAGTGACACCTACATCGGGCATCACAGAAAGGGACCAGAGAATGATGCTTACATCGGGCATCACAGAGTGGGACCAGAGAGTGACACCTACATCGGGCATCACAGAAAGGGACCAGAGAGTGATGCTTACATCGGGCATCACAGAGAGGGACCAGAGAGTGACACCTACATCTGGCATCACAGAAAGGGACCAGGAAGTAATGTTTACAATGGGCATCACAGAAAGGGACCAGAGTGTTACATCTACATCAGGCATCACAGAAAGGGACCAGAGAGTTACACCTACATCTGGCATCACAGAAAGGGACCAGAGAGTAACTCCTACATCTGGCATCGCAGAAAGGGACCAGGAAGTAATGTCTACAATGGGCATCACAGAAAGGGACCAGAGAGTTACACCTACATCGGGCATCACAGAGAGGGACCAGAGAGTGACACCTATATCGGGCATCAAAGAGAAGGACCAGAGAGTGACATCTACATCAGGCATCACAGAAAGGGACGAGAGAGTGACACCTACATCAGGCATCACAGAAAGGGACCAGAGCGTAACGCCTACATCAGGCATCACAGAAAGGGAGCCGGAAGTTATGTCTACAATGGGCATCACAGAAAGGGACCAGAGAGTTAAATCTACATCTGGCATCACAGAAAGGGACCAGAGAGTAACGCCTACATCAGGCATCACAGAAAGGGACCAGAGAGTAACTCCTACATCAGGCATCGCAGAAAGGGACCAGAGAGTGACACCTACGTCAGGCAACACAGAGAGGGACCAGAGAGTGACACCTACATCGGGCATCACAGAGAGGGACCAGAGGGTGATGCTTACATCGGGCATCAAAGAGAGGGACCAGAGAGTGACATCTACATCAGGCATCACAGAAAGGGACGAGAGAGTGACACCTACATCGGGCATCACAGAGAGGGACCAGAGAGTAATGCCTACATCTGGCATCACAGAAAGGGACCAGGAAGTAATGTCTACAATGGGCATCACAGAAAGGGACCAGAGAGTTACATCTACATCAGGCATCACAGAAAGGGACCAGAGAGTGACACCTACATCAGGCATCACAGAAAGGGACCAGAGAGTAACGCCTACATCGCGCATCACAGAAAGGGACCAGAGAGTGACACCTACATCGGGCATCACAGAGAGGGACCAGAGAGTGATGCTTACATCGGGCATCACAGAAAGGGACCAGGAAGTAATGTTTACATTGGGCATCACAGAAAGGGACCCGAGAGTAACCCTTGAGACAGGAATCAAAGAAAAGGACCTTAGAATAATACCTAGTTTGGGCATCACAGAAAGAGACCAGAATCAAAACACCACTTTAGAACCATGTCTGACATGGTGGGCACACAAGAAGAGGTGGTTCAGCCCTTGTAAGGCCTATGGCAACCCACAAGACACTTTCAACGAAGAACTGTATCGGTGCGTCATGGAAGTACGAAGCGAGTATTGGCTGACATCGGCTATCCAGGTAAGAGTGATTCATCTCCACCCGAGTGGTGCCGGTTGTGCTGAAGAAGGTGATAAATATGCCGAAGTATGTGTTATTGTCGGTACTGGACACCGCGTTAGACACAGCTTTGGAACAACAATGAAAGTGCTGCCAGAAGGGCCCGGCAATGTTGTTCTCCTTAGAGATGGCCCCTATTGGATAGAAGGGGACTTCTTAATGGACAAGTATGTCTTGGTATTTTCGGTGATGTCCATGGATGACTGTCAGCCATTTGCTGAGATAATCGATGATGCTGGGAAGAATAACCAGCAAGTTAGAGTTGCCCAAGAGACTATCCTCATTCCCATGGAAACCGTTTGCCTACACAATGAAACCTCCTCACAGTACTGTTTAACCACAGCTATTAGTACAAACTGTAGTCTAACTGGACATATTGTGCCTATGAAGGGTTATACGTGGGAACAGTGCCAAGACTTGAAACCACAGGCCTTTTGCCTTGTGGAGACAGTCGAGGATGCTACTGGTAAACTGTCAATTTTGTACAGGACATGTATGTCATTTGAAAATGTAAGCATCCAAGGGGATGTAACCACGCATACGATTAACAACTGCATTGCCCGTTTTCCCAGCAAAATTCCCGGAAATCAAACAAGCCTCATGAAAATAGATATACCAGCAAAAGATATGTATTTACGTGACTCTGGTTGCGCCGTGTATACCGGGTTTATCATGTACATGGACCTGGGAGCTGTGTTCCACAAGATTTATATTGGAATCAATTGTTTCCAGCTTCTAGGGCTTATTACAAATGGACTTGCAGCCCGAAAACTACTCGGCACGGAGAACAGAAAGTTATCTGTCAACATCTACATGGTGACTATCGTCATATCAAATATCATATCAGTCGTTCTACAAGGGCTTGAATATCTCTTTGACTTTCTGGGCATCTTCAATCGTTTCGTCATGTGCTCCTTGTTGCATACCATGACCATTGGACTCACTGATTTTGCAGTGCTCGTGACTATGGCTTTAAGCTTTGAGCGATGTATCGTCGTTTGTAAGCCATTACTTCGCGCTTTATGGTGCACCCCATCAAGGTCCATCAAGGTAGGACATGTCATCATTTAAGAATGATATCACTTGTAATTATTTGTTAGGATTAATATGTGTATAATGTTTGATTTGTAGTAGGCATGGCTTCCTTTGAATTGCCTTAGTCTTAAACATTGCCGTTGAATTTCTATTGATACGTTTAATTCCGGTTATGGCCATGGTCCTTTACCCAATTAAGCGACAGCTTATTTAGGAAATGTATGGGCTATATATAGGCTAAGGGGTAGGCTTTCATATATAACATTGGCCGATTAGACCCCAGCTATTACAGCTCCCAATCTGTCAACATGTGCAAGGGTCAAAACGGAGTTTTACCACTACTCATCATTAAACACTACTTCTGATCTATTAAACACCATTAAACACTACTTCTGATCTATTAAACACCATTAAACACGTATTTTGACCTTTAAAATACCGTTAAACCTTAACTCTTTTGGCTTGCAGATATTGCTTGGCTGCTTTCTCCTGTCAGGCATGACAAACGCCTTAGGGGGTATAATCATCAATCGAGCGGACGCCTACTTTTTCGTTGCGGGTGATGAAAAAGAGGGAAAAGCATGGTTTGAAGAATCCCGTCGTTGCTTCCTGAATGTATCGCCAGGAACAATTGAGATAATAGGTAGCATCCAACTGGTTGTGTCCCTAGTAAGCCTCTTCATTCCCTGGCTCCTCATCGCTGTGTTCAATGGCATGATCATCTTCAATCTGAAGAGGCAAGAACAAACCAGATCCGAAATGAACGTAATGGTAAGCAAATTTGAATAACGGTTGTAGTCATGTGAGCCGGAAACAAAATTCCATTTCCCTTAGATTTGTGTAGTCCCTCCCCCCTTTTTCTAAATTTCACATGATAAGGAGAAACACATAGCAATGTAGGGAAATTAGTTTAATATTTCTCTCTGGATGTGTTTTTGTCCTAACCTTATCCCCCCACATTTCCCATCAAAGTGAATCGGATTTACAAGTCTGAATGTGTTTAGATCGGTTTATAAGGTTTAATCTTTTTTAAAGGTTTAAGTTAATTCCAGGCCTTCATGTCTTACACCAGTATGATGACCCAAACCAGGTCAAAATGTAAAAATACTTACACGATACCTATGAGCATTTGAGAGACACTCTTCTAAAATAGTGAGTGTTTTTCAATGGAATATGTTGTTTATGGCCCAGAGTCTCTACCTGTTGTTTTAGAGTTTGAGTTTGAGTTTTTGAAAAATTTATTGACACAAAATATACACAACAAGTTGCGCCTTTCAATATCGTGTCATCTGGCGGATGAATAATCATAATATACCATAATGATAATATAATCCAGCTTCAAAGTGTAATAAACTTTGTATATCAATGCATCACATACATCAAAAGATAATCAAGTAGTAGTACTTCATATTATCACTACACAGCAAATACAGGACAAAACAACGTAGGCAATGAAGATAGTAAGACTCACGCGGACATAGTTCAGGTCATAATTCAATCTCATACTGAACATCAATTCCATATCATTTGACAATATTACAGCTCATCAGACCAGCTAGGATAAGGTCACAATAGAATCGCGGGCATATACAGTTGTGTAATCAACTTCAAATTCAAATATTTGACATAAATAATGCAAGCGTCGCCGTGAATCATTTTATAAGCTAAATCAAATCTGTTATGTTCACTAATAGAATTGAAGACAATAGACTTGCGCATGAATGAATGCATGTTTTAGAATATTATATCAGTATTTAAAACAGGAATTATGTCTGCATCTAATAACTGATAAGCCATATACAATTGAGGTATACTGGCAGTGACCACCAAAGACTAACCAAACGTGCACCCAAGCTAGCAATTTCTATACTTTAGTACATGTACTGAGATACTTAAAACTTTGTTGGGAAATGTCCGCAGAACAGATTTTAAAAAGACAATTTTATTTCAGGAGGAGGGAAAGTACAGCAGAGGTACAGTTCGGATCATACTGAGGGTCATTATGCTGAGCTGGCTTTTCTTCATTTTCCCAAGGCTGGCACTGGTATTTTATTTCCCACTGCGCCACTATATCCCTTCCCCATACAAAGGTGACGTGCTCCAGATCATTAACATTACCATAGCTGTTTTAAAATCAATTAATACCAGTGTGGTTCCAACGGTGTATCTAGGTGGCCAAGGAGAGCTTCTCCAGACCATGAGAAGCGCCTTAGGCACAGCGGTTAGCACACTACATGGTAGGTTTAGATCTAGATCTCCTCCTATTTCATTCACCCTTAACCCATTGACATAGTAAGGGAGTGGCCACTTTTAAGGAACATGGTTTTCTTGTAAAATAGGCCAAATATGATTTTTGAGGTGTAAAATGGCCATATAAAGGCAGCAAAGTTTAATCGTCTCATTCATAGTAGGTACCCTTGGTATATTTGTAAACGAATACATGTTTAAAAATGCCAGCAAATACCAGTTATCAATTGTATTAATGAAGTACTGTAAATAGTCAACTTTGCTTGAAATGTTCCAATCTTTGATAAGGGTATAGGTACCTACTGTGTATTCATTAGCATATGCTGAAGTTGAGGCCAAAAAAGGTTTGTTGCAGGCCACCCGACCGACCGTATCAAAACAGGGCCACCCCTACATTTTCCTATAGCAATTTTGAAGACATTTCCGTATTTTTACCCCCTTTTAGTCAATTTTGGCATCTTTGGAGAGGCTGGCTAGTACTTTCATGTTATAAAAAAAGTTTAAAAAAAAGTCCGACCTACCGACCCTACATTTTCTTTCCATGTTACCTGAAACATACCTGTTCTTTTTTGGCCTTAGGGAGTGGTCATTTTTTAACAACAGGGGGGGGTTGGTGGATTTGGGGGGGGGACCAAAAAAATTTGGACCCCTTGAAGGGGGGGGACCAAAAAAATTTGGACCCCTCTTGAGGGGGGGGACCAAAAAAATTACACCCCTTTTAAGCGAAAAAGCCCGCGCGTTACTATAGCTCAAAGGGGTCGGCCGCGCTCATTTTCAACCTGCCTAGGGGGGGGACCGAAAAATTTGTGACCCCTTCCGCGGGGGGACCAAAAAAATTTCGACCCGCTCGCGCGAAAATCCACCGACCCCCCCCCCTGTTGTTAAAAAATGACCACTCCCTTATGAGCAATTAGAGAGAACCTTTGTGTGTTTAAGTAATATTGAACTACATCACTCAAAAGAATGATGACAAAAGGCATATGTTATACATAATGTTTAGTTATACATCTAATGTGATGGCCTCATAGCCGTTGAGGTACTTAGCGAGGGTGTGTGCGATTAAACACTAATTAACATTATTAATACCTTCAACTTCTCTTGTGTGTATCATATTTCATGTAATGCCTGCATACACCGAACTGTATAGTATATATGATAATGTACATGTGTGTAATTTAGTTGATTAACTGAAGTTTCTGAAACTGAAGTAACACAGAGAAAAGTAAAGGCAACGCCATGACTCTTCTACCAGAGTTAACTCTTGTTGACTCTGGTAGCAGAGTCATGAGTATGGATTAGTCAGTCATGATTCACGATTACGGATGTCAATGGAACCGCTTTTCCAGTTAACTTACATGAATTAAATGCAATGATAGATTATGCAATACATTCTATGAACATCAACAGTATACAGCTTAGTTAGTATATTTGTGGGTAACGGAAAAAACCATATGGCTGGGCACTAACTGTCTGGGATATAATGTATGGTGCTAATTACTCCTATATAATTACCGGTATAGACCTTTGATATTGGCATCTATAATGACAGCTACGGCCAATGTTACTCAGAATGCTACTCTCTTCTCTCACAAGCCTCACCTGGCATGTCCACTAAGGCCAAAAAAAAAAGAAGTTTGTTTCAGGTCACCCGACCGACCCTATCTCAACAGGGCCGACCCTAGGTTTTTTTATGCAATTTTGAAGAAAATTTTATATTTTTATACTTTTTTGGGGTCAATTTTAGGTTTACAAAATTTTGGGGAAAAATTTCCCCATTTTTACACTTTTCGGGTCAATTTTAGAGGGGGAGTAAAAAAAAAAAAAAAATCCGACCTACCGACCCTAGAGTTTCTTCCCATGTTACCTGAAACAAAACTTTTTTTTTATTTGGCCTAATTACATACACCTGTTGCCCCCCCCCCCCCCTGTACCTAGACATAATTAAACAATCAACCTTACCTGCATGGAATGGAATGGAGAGTCAAACTCAGTTGACTCTCCTTCATTAGAGTCACATGGGAGATTGTCAGAGTAGTTGTGGCGACTCCTTTGATTTTCTCTGTTTAAAAGCCCCGGTTATTATTAAGTATCCAATTGTGCCATTCATCGGTAGTGTTATGTGTCAGTCTGGTCTGTGTATATCATGAAACTGAAGAATAAAATTTTGAAAAATGAACATACTCTGGATGATTTTTTAAATAATCTAATACCACATAAACAATGCTTGTTTAAAGACACGTGGTAAATGCATTGTATAAATTTCCAGCTAAAATATGAAAGATTTGTATACACTATTAGAAGTACTTGATAAGTGGTAGGTCACACAAAACCAGACGATTTCAGCTTAGGTTGACAATTTATTCATGGTAAAAACAGTTACTGCCTATGTATGTGCAGAATTGAGGCATGGATCGTCACCTTGTCATAAAAATAACAATAGGGTTTCCAATGACAGCTTTTCAGCTTGCTGCTGTGTGGAATTTACCCTAGATGGGTCAACAAATGCCAAGCAATATTGATTAACATATAGATGGCCATTTTTGTTGTTGCCTTAACCATGTAGATGGAAGTGCGGGTTTTATTCAGAGAAAGACTATACTTGTACCAAAATCAAATACCTTTAAAATGAATTCAGAGCAAGGATATTAGTCTAGAAGACTATGTCAGTTAACTTTTCTTTTACAATTCAAAAAGTGCTATTCAAATAATTTCGAATCCATTTCTGAATTCCTAATGTGAAGGCCTACAGGCATTGGATATAATAAATTCGAAGATGTTCCCTATACTGAAAACGTTTTCATCATAGTGAATGCTCTGTAACACCGTAATTATTACTCATTAAACTACAGTTTGAGTAAAAAATCTAAATTAAACACCTCGACAATTTGATATTATCCGCCTATCCTCAACTACATGGTTTTAATTTCAATAAACGACAAAATTATAAAAATGATATAAAACACAAATGCCAACCAGCTGTATGAAGATGAAATAACACCTCTGTTTTTATAGTGAAGACATAATTGATTGTCTCTCCCGAGAACTATCGACTTCTGTGAGGTTGACTATTTACTTACGAGTTCAGCTGCCCCAGCACCAAAAGCAGAAGCACATTTGGTGTTCACCACTCTTGTCATTCCTGCACACGGCAGCGTAGAAGCCAGACCAACAGTTCAGTAGCTTTACAGAACGTTCAGTCGTCCAGGTGAGTATTTGGGATACATCTGGACTATCAGATTTTCAATTGGGAAGTTCCTGTTTTGAACTCGAATATATATAGGTAAAGTTAAAAAAGTTTGATCTTATAAGTTATAAGGATTTATAAGAAACCACAAACCGTTACCAGGCGTTGCTATAGTAGTCTATTTTATATTCGATTATTTTTACTGGATTGACTAGGGTTAATAGAGTCGTGAGATACTTGGGAAAGACACAGTGTTTCGTCGAAAGTGTCGAGTGTTAACATATAGGCCTGTGATGATTGAGATTGTTGCTATTTGAAATGTTTATAACTTGCTTATCCTTGGTGCTGAATAGATAAGTGATGTAGAGATGTTGTATATGTTGTATTACTCAACACGTGTGATAGGCTGATGAGTGAGTGAAGGAATGAATCGGAAAGATATGTGATATAAGTTACCTGATCTGTAAGTCAGGTTTATGTGAAATCAAACGGAATGTGGTTCTGCATGCCCTGTGTGCACAGATATTTAGCCTGGACCTGGTCTATGCAACTGAATCCTACCGTATCCCGATATGAACTAGCCATTACCTAAACTGTTCCGGGCTATTTATTGACAGAAATGTATGGTGAATAACAATTGTAACCCACATGGAAACCAAAGTGCTATGAACTGAAGGTCCTCTAGTTCGTTGTTTTGTCCATCTTATTGCTTGCTGCCCGAAATTGCGTATGTCTGTGTTTTTTCTGTGTACTGAATCAGCAAGTGATGGGTATTTGTGCTGGCTATGAGTCAATGATGAAATGTAATATTATTATATTGGCTTGATTTGAGAGACGTGGTGTACTTCTGCGGAATTTTGTCCAATAAAAATATTATCAAACTCAAAATCTTTGCTCAAACTGAGGCAGCTGTCGTATTCACCATGAAGTAAATACCACATCTCCATATATTCCCCAATACACACTGTAAATGGTGGAACCGAAAGAACGTCATTTTAAACTGTAAGCCAACAGTGGATTAATTATGCTGCCAATGTACACTAATGCCTTATTGTAAAACTATAGATGCTACAGCTCAGCTACACTTACTTCTAGCAGTGCTGTTTTCTCTTACAGGCACCCCTCACCATGCTGTGTCTCCTGCTGATGCTCCAGCTAATGCTGCTCACCACTTCAGCCTTCCCATTTTTCCAAAAGCGGATCCCAAATGGAGATAAAGTGCCCCACCCGTGCGGGGGGACACGTGGTATTTGGCAAGGGGTCGGCCACTGGAATGAGGGCGGGGGAGGGGAGCGGAATCCTTTTGGTTTAGCATTTTTAGCAAATGGAAAGGTAAGATCAAAGTTTTATTATATTAGGACAAAAATGTTACTATTATGCAGCCTATAGTTCAGAATGAGCTGTTTGCAATATAGAGTAAAGTACCCTAGTTCCGGACAGTTAGTGAACATCTTCAAATTTCTCTGGTTAGGAGCTATCTGTTAATGCCAGAATAGTAGCATATGAAAGGCAAACTTGTTGTTATGAAAATGCATTAGGTTACAAATGATTGCCTCCTCAGCAATATGGGTCAGGCCTGATTAGTTGAATATGAATTTGGCACCTAACTCCGGACATAGGCACCTAATTCCGGACACCCTAAAATGCTATCAAGGAGAGAAAATATTTGAAAGCCATTGGACACCATGAAAGGTCTATGTTATATGTGTCCAGATCTGGTAGAGTTATGCATATATCATATGTTTTGAACACAATGTAACCTGGTAAACTATGTCCCTGTACTTAGAATCCATGCTAAGGAACATGGTGTGTTGACTTGGGTTGGCACAAACTAAAAGTAAAATGGATTTTAATCACATTTTCCTGTGTGCTACATGCGAATTTTTTGGGTTGTGGTAAGGTAACATGTAGGGAATTATGGAAGTATGGTTACATAACCAATCATGTATGGACTTAGTACCACAATCATCACATGATTGCAGGGTGTCCGGAATTGGGGTCTGTCCGCCTTTGGGTGCCTTTACTCTACTTAGAGAAAGGCATGGGTGAAAAGGAGAAGACAGTGATCACGCAGATTGTACAAAAATGAACTTTTGCCTTGTTTAAAAGAAAAATTCAAACCGCTACAGGATAAATAATCAGTATTACTTTCATGTTAAATGCAACACTCTAGGCTTTCAGGAACTATAAATTACCACCTTTCCAATGAAAACTTCTTGATCTATGAGGTTTCAAAGTTGAGAAATGGCCCGAAAACCTCAGCTAATTCCACATGTTTCAAAAGTCCCCCATGTCGTATTGTTTCCTGTATAATGTACATACTGTATTGCGGTGTCAGTTTCCATTGGTTCTTATATCTATGTAGAAATGGGATAAAAGTCTCTGTGAGATGGATTCTGATGGAGATGGTGACAGCAATGGTAAGGAGCTGGGTGACCCTGGCTGTACGTGGGTGGAGGGGGGTCCTCCCCCTTCAGGTAAAGCCACTGGACACCCAGGTATGGCCATTGTACTCTATAGTTAGCCATATATTTGTTACAATAAGCAATACTGAATCTTTTGAATTAAATGAGATAATACCAGAATGAATCAACCTCTTTGGCACTAGGTATTGAATGAAGTAGATTATCAGCAACTATGTTTACAGGGAGCCATATGTATATCCCAGTAAACAAAAAACGTTATACAAATTGTATGACGTTATATAACGTTTCTCTAATGCTCCCCTCTATAGCAAAACGTTATTGACGTAAAATAACGTTTTTTGTTAACTGGGTATACAGTCACACCCCGATCATCCGGTCCTCAAATGGCAATGTTATGACTTCGGTAATACATGCCCTGTTGATGTATTAGCAACTACTCTGAACACTCTCTCATGTTCATATTGTGAACACTGTTATCTTTCTATGAAAAAATGTATAAAAGTCTATGCCATTGATCATAATACCAAAATAAAAAAGATCACTTCGTAGAAATAAATATATTATAAAACTCAAAAAATAAGTTGGCAAGCTTAAGATCAATCTGTCGTTGGCAGGGCCATTTCTATATATATATATATATATATATATACACATTTGCTTCACTAATCCGGCAGATTCAACATCCGGCTGATATTGAGGTGGCCTGATATGGAGGTGTTCGGATTATCGAGCTCACAGTAAAAATGAAAAATATAAAATTTATTTTAGGTATATGTGAGCCGGTAAATTCACCCAAATGTCAAGGAAGGAATGTTGATGCAAGGGGAAAAGAACGTGCAGCATGTTTGCCTCATAAAGTAAAGAAACCGTGTAACGGAGCAAACACAACAAAGAGCTGTAAGACCTTATTTATATCTTTTTATGCTCTCCTAAATATAACCTGAAAAAATCAATTGATGCCAATCCACAATGACAAGGCAAATAAATATCAAACATTCAAATCCCATCCGTTTTCCACAATTGATTCGCTAGAAAAAAGTAAATACTACTAGGCCTACGTTTTTATGGTGTTCAATTTTATTTAGCATTACCCCCCCCCCCTATCTGTCAGTCACTCAATTCATCTAATACGTAATAGGGTGTGAAAGTAACCCGATACGACGCAAAAAACGGGTGATTTAATAACCTCGAATCAGGATAGGAAGCGATGTCACGCTACGGGGATTTTCAGAAAAAATATTATTTCTCAGCAAAGAAAGATTTCTACTGTAAATGCCTTTGGATTAGTGTGTGTCAGACATGTATCCTCCCCGGCCATGTGCTATATTAGATAAGAGATTCACCTGGAATGAAATATATTCAAGTTTCCAAAAGCGCCCATACTTAAAGCATACCGCGCCGTGGCTTCCTGTCCTGATTCGAGGGTTTTCGTCACCTGCACAACTAAAAGTAAACGGGTAGGCTTTCGCCCCCTATTGGTGTAAAAGGTGGCAGGTTGACTGCTGCCGCACCATTACATCATAAGTGTTCATCAAATCTGTCCATGAGCAATGATTTCCTGCTAATACTTACATATAGAAAACATTAATTTTATTCATCTATCATAAGTCCCTGAAATGATACAAATTCAGAAAGTATATCCAAAGTCAAATCACTTGTTGGAATGATTATTTTGCTTTACTTTCATTTACTCTTATTTTACTCTTTAAAATCTTTCTAAGATGAAAAAAGAATCAAATTTTACTCTTATCTCACCCAGATATCAGGAGAATGAACCTGAGGTTTAGGAGGACAGCTGTACCCGCCACAGAGACCAACTACTACTGTCAGATGTTCAAGCTGAATGTACCTGATGGCGCCAGGGACTATCATATAACAGCGGATATACCCTACGTTGACAACAAAAACCTTGTACATCATATGCTGATGTATGCCTGCCCAGATAATGGTAGGGAAATACTTATTTTGATGATTATAAATATCAATGTGATAATATAAGTGTAGATTGACTTAATGAGGTTTTTTATATTGAATTTTGAACCAATCAGGAAACTCTCACTTTTAAACATTGTACTTTTCTGGTGTGTAGGATGATGACTGTCATCAATGACAATATGCAAGAATCAGAAAAAATGCCGGTGCTTCAGCTAAACACCATATAATATAGCGTAGTAATATGTGACATGTACTGGGAAAAGAGAGCTCAGTGCACAATATACATTGAGGTCCCCTTTCGCACACCATGTTACATATTATATTTGATAATCTACTCAATTCTACAGTGGATGTGAGCGATATGGAGAGACGGTTTGGTGATAAACCAGCACCCTGTGGTATGATGGTACAGGAGAAGTGCAGTCAGATTATAGGTGGGTGGGCTGCTGGAGCCACCGGGTCCTGTTATGATGGCCTTCCGGCTGCCACCCGAATAGGCAAAACAGGCTTCCAAAAGGCAGTACTTGAGGTGAGTGAAATCCAGACTCAGAACAGAAGGTCATATGGATTTGAATAATTTTGTATTATTTAGTAAATGGCTTTTGGGCATGTCAACTGTATTAATTAGCTAATAAAACTTTGGTTTAAATGAGTTGCTATATATTTATCTGTAAATAGTCATTAGGAGGGTGTATTATTTAAAAGCACGAGGGGGCGGTGGATTTGAGGGAGGCCTACAAAATTTGACTCCTCTAGAGAGGTGAGGGGTCAGAAAAATATCATACCTTTCAGCAAAAAAGCATTAGTGGATACTTTGATTCAACAAAGGGCGGGGGCACCCCACAACATTTCGCACACTTTTGCAAAAATCCATCAACCCCCCCCCCCCACCAAAACCCTTTATCTTCCAGCAAAGCTCAATCATCAAAGCTCACAATTCTTCAATTATAGTATTTTGTAATTGACAACAGGTGCACTATAACAATCCATACAAACTAGCGGGCAATACAGATGCTTCAGGCATTGACATCTTCTACAGTACCCGCCTGAGACGTTTTGACATGGGAGTGTTCACCGTGGGGCAAAATAATATTGTCGCCCCTCCAGGGCAACCACAATGGTTTTCAGAAGCCCAGTGTACCCCAAAATGTATTGGTGACAAATTGAAGGCAAACGGAAAACTTGAAGTTTACATTGTCAATGTTGGCCTACATATGCACCTTGCAGGTAAAGATGAGTAATTCAAATCTTTCAGATTGTAGATTTTGGTTAATATTTTGCAGCAATGTATCTTATGATTCACTTATTTATATGTATGCCAACAGTTCACTTAAATCCATTCATACAATGTCGCAATATGTGATTTCATATCAGTTGATAAGCTTCATCTTCAAGTTAATTGATCACGTTTTCATGTTAAAAACAATCCCATTATAAAACTATTTACTGTCAACGAATCAACTGACAGATGCTCGCCATTCCCTAAAATATGAAATCACTACAGTGAAATCTCATTATAAGGAGGACTTTTTGGTAAGGCAAATTTGCTCCTTATAACCAATATTCTTTACATCCAATAATACATATAATGGGCAATTTTGGCAATGGAAACTTGTTCCTTATAACAGGAATATCCTGATACCAGTCCTCCTTATAACCAGATTTCATTGTATGTTAAACATCGATAGATGAACGCCAGTGAGCGTCTGCCTGTCGATTTTTCTACAATAAATTTAGCTTTGATATTAGAAACAGACCACATAATTATTGAGTTGTGTGCCCACATATACATTGTGTCCAATCTGTCAACATTGGTGGAAATCTGTACTTTCAAATTAGGCAGCAAAGCGTATCTGGAGATGTTGCACAAAAATGGAAGTGTTGTCTACCTCGCCGAGGATGACCACTTTGATTACAATGCTCCAAAAGAGTTTGAGTAGGTATTGAGTTTTCCGAGCTGTATAAGTTCTTTTCCTATGCAATACAAATAAACGGGATTGTATCTTTATATTTTCTCATACCAAAAGAAAAATCTAAAAACATTAACAATACTAAATCTATCCAACAAGCTGCAATATGATGATTTCTTACCCTTTACTCTATTCTACACAATCGCAAAATGTGGTAATGCTTTAGAGGTCAATTGAAAGGAATTCCATCTCTAAATTGCAATCTGCTTAATTATTTCAGTAAATACCCAGCCATCCCCTTAACACCCACTGATGAGCTGAAACTGACTTGTCAGTTTGACACTACAAAGAGGACAGAGTACACCTACTATGGCCCTGCCACTTCAGATGAGATGTGTTACTCCTACGTCACCTACTACCCAAAGATGAAGGACTTCACCCTCTGCCTCCAGTATGGTAAGACACACCACTGTAACGGCACTGGGAACCTCACCAATGTAGGAAACTGTAACGTCACCAAGGAAGGTTCGGCTAAAAAACTGGAGCTTCTGAAGAATAACTGTGATGCGAGTGGGAAAACCTGTAGGTGCAGCTGTCTTGATGTGTTATATCCCTCGAAAGGTCCAGATCCCTGTTTTGAATATGAAAGTGATGGAAGGGGGTACCTTGAGTATACCTTGTATAGTGATCCTAAAGGTCGCAGGTATCTGAATGCTATCCGCTCCTGTGATAAAAATCTGTGGGAAGCTAGTCAGAAAAAGAAAAATATTGATTGTATTGCTTAAAATTGAAGCTCTCCAATGCTGTATAACCATTAGATATACCCCAATATATATTTGTCTGAAATCCAGCTTTAAGCCTTTAATTTATTTAAGGGCTGCATAGGGCAGCAATAATACATTATGCAGTCCTGGCAAGTAACTCACCATTCACATAAGGTGGGCATGATCAGATGATGCATGAATGGAGTCCTATTAGGTCGAATCGCCAGGACTGCATTTATGTACCATGGCGACAAGTTTCAGGATGCTTGATATTTAAGCTGCAGTTAGATATTCATCGATATGTCTTTTTCAATATTGACTTAAATTACTGATTTCTTATGGGGTGTATGATATTGGGAACAAGATGTATAAGCCACCTGGCACACCTTCTGTTTTACTGTTCAAAATAATCTGTTTCTGCACCAGTGGGATCCTTTCGGTAAATAAAAGTGATGCATCAGGATGAAGTGTACTGTTATAATTGTAAAATGACATGTCATATAGTCTATGTAACAGAATAATTAGATTTTTGGATATATATATATTCATGGGCATGTCCAAAAGAAAGTTGCAGTCCTATGCACCCCACCCCCTTGTCACGCTTTTCCCCATACCTCTATCCCAGTAAGCACAGAACATTGAATCAACATTGATAAACTGTATGGGCATGCCGTAGCATTCTATATGATTACCTGTATCATTGTTGTTACGTCTTGTACATTGAATACAGACGTTATTTAGAAAATCATTTGATGAATAAATAGACGTTTACACTTAAGAAAAAGGGTTTAAAGTTGAGTCAATGCTGATTCAACTTTGATTCAACATTGAACTCAATTTTGTTCCCATCATACATACTTTATGGACGGCCCCATTCATGCAAGGGAGTGGTAATTACCGGGGAGGGATGTCCGTCAGTCAGTGGATTTTCAATTGATACTTGGATCAAGGTGTAACTAATTGATTATTCAGAGAGTGCATGTTTTATTACAACCTTACTATGAATTTAATGAATGTTGGTATGATAGGAATATCACCCCCGACAGACCTAACAATGATTTGTGAAGATCAAGTTTGAAAAGAAAAGTAATTATATTATTTTCCAATTGTCAGTGACACACATATCGTTTTTACGTGACACTATTTAGGAGTAAAAATAATCAGCAGTCCTGCAAACCTTGCCAAAAGGAAAGTCCTTCTTTTCAGCATAATAATGCCCTGGCTTTTTTAGAATTTGGAAAAACAGGAAAAAATTGCCCCCCCCCCGCCGGAGCAAGGGGTCGACACCCTCCCCCAAATCCACCACGCCTGTTATCAAAAATTGGGAACACACTAAAAGATCAATAATTAACTGCCAAGGCGATCACAATAACGACGACAAAAAGGGAACATTCTATCACAGTTGAAAACTAATATCAAAGGGATCTTCCACTGTAGCCAATGTCCTCTTTGGGCGATATTTACCGAACAATCTTTTCACTCTTTCACCCACGTATGACATTGGGTCTTATGCTGTCTTATAAAGGGGGTATTCCACTGCTGACAAACCGACACACAGGCGCTCACCTGTCACTCGCCCATCAATACATCCTATATCAGTTCAGGCAGATTCTCAACCGATTTCTTTGAAATTTTGGAGACTATATGAAAGCATTTGTTATTATCCAGAAAAATCAAACCCTCTTAAATTTCATTGAAAACATCAGAAGATAATGCCAAAATGGATTTAAAAACGACAAAATTGGTTACACTACATATGATGGTCGAATGTAAAAAAAAAAAAAAAATTCATACTGAGACCTGTATAATGTTATTTTTTGGAAGTTGACATAATTGACAGCAGAATTGTAGAACCTGACACGTTTAACAGCTATGTCTACTAAGTACGGGGCTGATCGTGACTCTGAATGCTGAGGAGGCCAGAAGGGGAGGAGTTGGGGGCATCTGATGTGACAGACATTGTATGCACATGTATTGACTCTCACTGCATGGTTGATCTGAAAATTTACACGTATTCGATTCCAGTTGTGTGGGATAGGCTTCAGGGTTATGTTTGGTATAAAGTAATTGTACTTACTATGAATAAAAGAGAGTGAGAGGTTAGAGTTTGAGTTGAGTTTTGAAAATTTTATTGGCCACATAATTGGTACAGAAAGAGGACTCTTCTCATTATACCCGCCATTGTAAAGAATAATATCAATCATAACAAAATATATTGTATTGGCTCCAGTTAGAAATAGCCCACTATGGAATGCAAAAAACGATGTAGCACACACACAGATATGAGAGCGTAACTATTGTTGTGCCGGACATACCTTTTTTGGCCTCTCTACAGGCAGAACATCGGTTGGGATCTGAAAAACACTCAAGAAGATAGTATGTAACTATTTTTCTCTTGTGTGGGCCTGTAATCATCATTTTTTGTCAAAACGACACTACAGAGCTGGTATATGCAAATCCTGCCGGACAGTGGCAATGTCCGCCTAAAATGGCTCTGGTCCGGCGGAATGACTGGTGACCTGGTGTCCTGCCCATTCTGGGCTTTCCAAAACTGAAAGAATTTTTCAAATATTCCAACTAGAACTGAAGTTACATATTCTAGAGTGCACTCCAATATTCTAGGCTAATTAGAGCAAGCTTTTGTTATTATTTTCTTTTATAAATCCTATTCTATTCTAAATGTTATGCAAAAAATTGATTTTGGTATGCGGTCCTGCATAAATCTATCCGGTCCTGCAAAATTGGCTAGCTGCAGGACCGATTGTCCTGCATGCCGAAAAAGTTTTCGCAAAGACTGTATTATGTTATATTAGGCCAATTCCGTGTCAACTCAGCCAAAGTAGGAAGATCTTCCCGGATTACAATCTCCAATTTCCATGTTAATTTTCTTCTGATTGCCCTATGTATCCATATTTTACCCCCCAAAATTTCTAATCAAAATTCCACATAGTTTTCGAATTTTGGCTCGCTCAGTCAGGGCGGGGTGTCTGCTCTAGTCAGAAAAACCTCAATTCTAGCCATTTTCATATACTAAGATAAGGAAATGCGAAACGCCTTTGTAACTGCATTTGATGGAAAGGCAATGAAGAGAGCTTTAAGGGAAAAATTATCCGGGAGCCTCTGGTTGAATTGACACGGAATCAGACATTATTAACTAAGGGTGGATCAGTGGAAACTCACCCTATACATAAGTCAATAATACCAGTCAAAAACCAACACTGAGGTTTCCAATGACCGCTTTTCAGCTGGATTCTGTATAGAATAAATGTCCACAGTCCGCCCACAATGTAATACAACACTTTTTAGTTCTTTAACAGGTGGATGCTTTAGTGTGCCTCGCATAGCATGAACTGCGGAATGTGGGCGTTATACAGAGCTAATATGTTTAATGCAAGGATAGGATATACATATTCAGAAAATATTGAGAATTGCTGCAATAAATTCAAAAATAAATATAAGTGATAGATCCTAAGATCTGAAATAATGTGCAAAATAAAAGTTGTCGAATTCTAAACTACGACATAAAGATAGCTCCCATAGAGTCCACCTTAAATTTATTGATTGACTTCCATGAAGTCTGATATTTGAAGAGACAGGTGGGCAAATATGTACTCGTCATTTTTCTGGGTGTATGATGTCGTAGTTATACTCACACACTTCATAGATATTGGTGAGAGAAGAGAGGAACACCTGAAGGACACAATTCAAGAGCCCTCACGAATCTGGAGGTAAGCAGGCTAACCATTTACGGGCAGAATAATGCTTAATGTTAAGCCCCAAAAAAATAAGGACAATTTGCCAAAAAAGAAAAAAGAAAAATCAAAATTTGCAAAGAGATGTTGGCATAGCTAGCTACTCCTTGAACATTCTTGCTAAACACAGATGGAATTTGCGATGTGAAAGAGGATGTCATGGGCCTTGATATGATACCAAACATGGGGTGCTTCAACTATGACTTGTAAGAGAGAAAAAAAATTGAGTAATATTTTGAGTAAATTTTGAGTAATGTTTCTTTATTCAGCTCAGTAGATTAGGGTGCATCATACCGAGCATCCAGCCCATAAAAAAAACCTGTGTATGCAAATAGAGGAGGACTATGTTCAATCCAAGTTACTAATCCAATCCAAGTTCCATTTCACAGGTATCCCCGTCATCATGATGCTGCGTATACTCCTGATGCTCCAACTCCTGCTGGTTCTCATATCTGCACACGGCATCTTCCGGGACAGGATCCCTAATGGGAGGAGTGTGCCACATCCCTGCATGGGTAAAACTTGGAAAGGTGTTGGACATATGAACGAAGAAGGAGCAGGACCTAGGAATCCATTTGGTCTTGCATTTAAAGCTAATGGACTGGTATGGAATATGAATGCAGTTTATATGGATGAAACAGTTTAATTTTTCATTCTTGATATTCATTGTTGGTTACATTGAATATCTGTAGATAGGTCTATGGAATTACACCGTCAGTAGGTCTAACACTGATATCTACATATATTATTATTGTCATTATTTACATAATAATAATTATTCATGTTTCTATTTTCCTCAATTGTCATATCCTCACAGAAATGGGATAAAACTCTCTGTGAGATGGATTCTGATGGAGATGGTGACAGCAATGGTAAGGAGCTGGGTGACCCTGGCTGTACGTGGGTGGAGGGGGGTCCTCCCCCTTCAGGTCAAGCCACTGGACACCCAGGTATGGCTATCTTATCTTAATATCTATTCTGAAGTATGGTGTTTCTGATTCTGATGCAGGAAAATGTGGTTGGAAATTCCACTTATCATATCATAGACATAAGTGCCTATATTTTTATTAATAAGTAGCAGGAGGCATACATTTTTGCGTAATTGAGTATGATTATATTACAGTTTACACAGCTGGTTTACGTAGACCAGTGTTAGACCTAGACAACTAAATCTATGCAATTGAATCAACCATTATATGCCTGTGGTCGATAATTTATGAAACTACCCAATTAGTGGCATGACCTGTGAAAAACTACAAATCTGCCTGAAATTGCACACGTCTATTCAGGTGTATGTCAACCAATGGGTTCAGCAAAATGTCAAGGGAAGAATAGTTTTGTCAAATGTACCGAGGCACCAAAGTGTAGAGGAGCAAACACTGCAAAACCAGGTTAGGTATAGTGATAAACGTATCATAATTAGGTTTGAAAAAGCTATGAATACGCGTAACTCTATAAACTGTAGAATACAATTTCAAATAAAATTATCAAGGAAGTTGATTAAACCTACTTATGTAGTACTTAAGGCTAGAAAATATGATTACTCTCAAGATGAACTTTTTTTTATCCTTTTTCTTGATTATATTTTATATTTATTTTTATATATATTTTATATTATTATATACATAAATTGATTTATTTATTATAAAAGATGTGAGTAGAGTAGGTAAATGCCACGTCATACATAAGCATATTATAAAAGATGTATTCTTAATTTATTCCTCATTAAAAGTCAACTGATCTTCCTAAATAATGGCTTTACTCTCACTCTGCAGAAATCAGTAGAATTAACCTGAGGTTTGACAAGACAGCTGTCCCCGCCACAGAAACCAACTACTACTGTAAAATGTTCACCCTGCCCCAGGACCGTGACTACCACGTTACAGCAGACCTACCCTTCATCGACAACGTCGATGCCATGCATCACATGCTGCTCTATGGATGTCCTGACAATGGTAATACATTTGTAAAAAGAGTCTGGGGTCTGTTCAATGATAATGTTAATTTAGTAACAGCATTATTCTGTAACAGACCCCATGGATTTTAACTTTGTTAGGAAAATGAGATTATTTGGCACAGTTTGGGTAATTGAGAGTGGCTGGTCAATAGACTAACTAACCAAATCCAGTGGGCACAGACCATTGAATCAACATTGAAAACTGGTTACCAATGTCGAGTCAACAATGATTCAACTTTGATTCAATGCCTTTTGTGCCCACTGGGAAGAATCAGAAAAAAATGGGTTGAGTGTGATATATGTAACACATAGGACTACTTGGAAAAGGCAGATCAGGTCACCCTGCATTAAGGTCTCTTTTTCGCACATCATGCCCCATATATTTGTTTATCTGCTTAATTCTACAGTGGATGTGAGTGATATGCAGCGTCAATATGGCGACAAACCAGCACCCTGTGGGATGATGGTACAAGAGAAGTGCAGCCACATTATAGCCGGCTGGGGCGTGGGAGATAAGGGTACCTGTTATGATGACCTCAATGCTGCCACAAAAATAGGCAAAAATGGCTTCAAAACTGCTGTACTTGAGGTGAGTAGTTGAGACAATATTGATTGAATTTTCTCTTCTCTTTTTTTTTAAGTACTTTTGTGGTCGTGAATAGACTCTTCTTTCTGTGTATTCTTCTTTAGGTGCAAAAGGGTCGCGTTTGTAAGAAATACCTTTGCAATCCTTTTGTACTGAGGGGACTATAAATCATATTGATGTCAAATCACATAATCTATTCATACTGTGATGCACATTCAGTAAGCTAAGGGGGTGCACAGAGAAAGGCAGAGAAGCAGAGAGAGGCAGAGAGAGGAAAAGAGGTAAAGGGCGACATCAAACCATGAAGATAAATTGCCATTTTTGTGTAGCTGTTTATGACTTGTATACAAAATACCAACTGCAGATACACTGGAACAACCCCACAAACAAAAAGGGTTGGACAGATGAATCAGGCATAGACCTTTTCTACAATACCAAACTGCGACCTTATGACCTTGGTGTGTTGACTGTTGGTCAAAATGGAATGATGAACCCTCCCGGATGGCGAGAATGGTATGCAGAAGCCCAGTGTAAACCAGACTGCATTAGAAGCAAACTGGGGGCAAATGGAAAGATTTACATTGTGAATGTTGGCCTACACATGCACCTGACAGGTTAGGAGAGTTTATTTAGAACTGGGAATTTTAAGTTTATCAACAGAACAGGAATGGGTCATATAACAACACTCTATAAACAAAGAATACACCCTTTACATAAAGACTTTGTAATTAGGCCAAATTAAAGAAAGGTATGTTTCAGGTTTCCCAACCCTACCTTGCAAAACAGGGCGGACCCTAGACATTTTTATGCAATTTTGAAAAAATATTTGCATTCAAAGAAATGTCAGGGCTATTTCAGAGTCAATTTGATAGCCCATGAGTCAATGTCCTTGTTGGCGTGTTGGCACTGAAGTTTGTGGGACAATTTTTAGGTACTTTTCAGGCCAAAGTATAGAAAAAAATCTAAAAAATCTGACCTACCCTACCTACCCTATTTAGATTTTTAGACTGTAACCTGAAACACACCTATACATTTTTTGGCCTTACTGTGTCTATATAATAGGTACGGCTTGAATAGTGTGTGTCCTTTAATATTGGTGTATGACTTTTTAAATGTAATTTTAGGGGCTCCCTTGCTTCAACATTTATCATTAGTTTATCTTCAATTTAGGCAAAAAAGCTTATCTGGAATTATTTCGCGGCGATGGTTCTCGGAAGGATCTAGGCTACACTGAGGCATTTGATTTCAACACTCCAACTGAAACAGAGTAGGTGTCAGGTAGTATCAGTGTCATATAGGAGCCATAAGTAATATAACTCTTTTACGCATGGTGACTTAAGTCAATGTCTTCGCATTACTTGAAAAACATCTTACATTTCTTAAATGTAGAGCTGCGATAGATGCTTAAAATTCGATGTAGATTCCACCATTAAAAATAAAATTTTAATCTGATTATTCCTTTTCTTTGATTTAGACACTACCCAGCCGTCCCTCTAGGACCAACAGATGAGCTTCGATTGACATGTGTCTATGACACTCGTGGTAGAAAGAGACATACCTACTATGGCCCTGCCACATCAGACGAGATGTGTTACTCCTACGTCACCTACTACCCCCAGATCAAGGACTTCACCCTCTGCCTCCAGTATGGTAAGACACACCACTGTAACGGCACTGGGAGCCTCACCAATGTAGGAAACTGTGATGTAACAAAGGCAGGGATTGCAGCCAAGCTGAGGCGTCTGGAGGAGAAGTGTGATACCACTGGAACATGGTGTTATTGGAGGTGTGCAAAGATGCTGTTTGATAACCCAGATCCATGTTTTGAATATGACAGTGATGGAAGGAAGTACCTGGAGTACAGCCTTTACAGTGACCCTGATGGTCAAAAGTATCTGAACGCGCTGCGCTCCTGTGATGACAGCTAGAAAGTAGCCTGAAATTGATTGATTCTGGCCTTGGACCCAAAGGACAAAACTTTTAACTCAACTGCAGATCTATTTCAAAACTATTGACATGAAAAAGAATTCATTCAGGCTATCTGTTTAATGGAACAATGATGATGATGATATCATTATAACCTTTAGCTAAGGGAGTGTTCATTTATTAATTACAGGGGGGGGGGCGTAAAAATTTCCAACCCCTCCTGAGGGGAGGGGGGGCGTAAAAAATTCTGACCCCTCTTGAGGGGGGGGCGCAAACATTTTTAGCCCCTTTTTAGCAAAAAAGCCCGCGCGTTACTATAGTTCAAAGGGGGGTCGAAAAAATGTCTACGCCTCTGGCGAGGGCTGCACAAATCATTCCACGTGCTCTCAAGGGGGGGGGGCGTAAAAAAATTTCGCCCTCCGCACGAAATCTCACCAACCCCCCCTGTAATTAATAAATGAACACTCCCTTACTAGAATATGGCATATCTACTAGTATCAACTAGTAGCAGCTGAGTATGAATAACGGCTGTATCTTTTCACATCTGTTTCTTGCTTTTGGAAATAAAGTTGATGCATGGATGAAAGTGTAACTTTATTATTGCAAGGTATTGTTGTTACTATATCAATACAGTATTTATGAATTGGGTACAGAGATTGCATGCTTCATTACAGTATTATTGCAATAATTTCAAAAATTTCTTCTTCTAGACGTTTTGTCAATATTATAAGGATGATAGCAAATTGACAGCAGTCTACATACGTCCTCTTATTATATCAGAACCATAGCACGATGAGACTTATTAATGCCTTAGGAGTGACCAGGGCACCTGGTTAGTGTGTCTCCACAACCTAAGTGTCAACTCCATAATTATAATATTGTTGCTCATCCATGGATAATACTAAGATGGCAATATGGATTGACAACAAATGAATAAAATGTTCAGCTGTCAAAGGCAGTGGATTTCGTGCTTAACCCATCAAGGATAGCATGTTGCTAAAAGACAACGTTTGTCAGCATGATGCACAAATGCAGCACTGGCGAGTAACTCGCTGCTGCTGCATTTGTGCATCATGCCAACCCTTTGGGCGTGTGTCAGTCCCAACAGGTCGCCATGATGCATGAATGCAGTCTTTGTGAGTTACACGCCCGGGCTGCATTTATGCATTACAATGACAAAGGACATAATGCAATAACTCTTCCTTTACCACACCCCTCCCAAGACCTCAAATGGATTCAAATGGGATATTGTCATTTAAGGGATGGCCTAACTTTTTAGAAACTGAAAGAATTTAGTAAATATTCAAACTAGAACTACATCTATGACAAAATGAACAATATTGAATAACCAGAAAGTAAGATACCCAAATCAGGCTAAGTGTTTTTCAATTAGGGAGATAAAGCCCTATTTGAAATTAAACATGCCCTATTCTAAAGTATGTGAAACTTACTTTTAGGCCAAAATACATTAAAATAGACCTAAACCTTTGGTACCATCTTTTTCAGCATGAAAAATTGGACAAAACCATTTTTCACCCCAAAAACAATTTTTCACGATTTTTGCCTTAAATATTGCTCAAATCATATTGAAAATGAGTTAAATATCATCCAAGCTCAGATGCCCAGCATTTCTAAAATATTGAATTTATGTACAAACTGACTAAGATATGCAGAGACAATATGCCATAGACTATTAAATCATGGGATTCTACCAACTATTAGGCAAACCACAGGGAGTCAAAAATCAGCCAAAATCGGCTCAAAATCGGCGAGTAACTCGCAATAATGCGTGTATGGTCCTGTACTGTAAACTTGCAATAATGTGTGTATGGTAAAGGAAGAGTTAACACACTTTGCAGCCCTTACCGGGTAAAGGCAGTGTTATCAACAACGCTGGGGCCGATGTACAACAGTGATCTTCAGCAACTAACGTGATCTACAGTAGTAAAGATAACAGCAGACCATCCAACAGTGATCTGCATCAATGTGACGTGATATGGCGACCTGGAACCTATAAGTGCCCACGAGTTCATATTGGTACTTTTCAATTACTTGTACATGGATGACATGGATCCATAAAACTGTAGAGGAATCAAGCTAATAAGTTTATTCATGTAACATATTATGCTGATGGAAAGGTTTATAGAAATAGATAATTAAGGGATTGAACAGTTGGGTTATGTTCTGATGAAACACCATTAATAGTACACAGTTTATGATTCCATCTTTAACAAAATGGAACTTGTGATTGGGCTTCTTATTTGTATTCACTCCGTGAATGAAGAACTACAAGACCTGTTTACCATCTAGACATAACTGTGAGATCTATGAAATAGGCTTTTGAATTGAATGCTTTGGCAAATCGACAGAGCTGGCACTCGAGACAGGGCCTTGTTCTCTGCTCATATAACATTTAATAACATGAGAATGACTTCAGAGGTGCCACACACTGTCCCAGACCATATTGATTTGCGCTTCTTAGATATCTTTCTTCTTCTGGGTTTGATTGTACTATAGCAATTGTATGATGGGAACATCTGAAATAATTATGTGTTACCTTTTGTGAGTATACATAATTATGGTATGGATTAACATCAATGCTGAGCATCAACACATTTGTCATCAGTCGGCTTGCTGCACTTTAAGTCTGAGAGGATCTGATACAAGTGTTTTTCAGTCATGGGACCTTATATGTTCTTCATTGCATTCCTTGTACAAATTGGCTACGGATTCAGTTCAGGTAAAATTTTGTATTTTCTCTCATGTTAAAATTGTAAAGGTTTGTCACTTTCCTGCACCTATAGGAGAATTACTTCAGGAATATATAAGAGCTTTATAAGTGTACACCAAACTACAGATTCATCCTAATGCTTCTAAACCCGGCCCCTGGACTCTTAGACAAAAGTGTCACCTAGGCTTGTTCCCAAAAAACAAAGAGTTTTTTCACACTCTTGTCCCTGACATTAAGTTGTACAGTTCTATAATTACACTCAGGAAAGTTTACTAATACTGACAGATCCATGCCCAACTGTCCCATGCTACTATGACGGTGAGATCTGTGACATTGATCAGGACGACAATTACCACTGTTGTAAGGCTTCAATGTGTTACCAATCATTCCTTCTAAGATTAGGGTAATTATCATGATAATTACAGCTACACAGTTATCAAACTTTAAATGACTTGTGTAAAAGTGACTCAAGTAGCTAGCATGTAGCTCTGTTGGAATAGCTATGTAATGAGAACTATCAAGACATACCACCCTTAAATGGAAATTGAATAGAACTTTCATGATTCATTAATAATTATTTTTTGGTTTTAAAGTGTCCACTGTTTGTCTTCGTGGAAATGGCAATGAGTACATAGGGACAGTTTCAGAGACAGCCTCAGGCAGGACGTGTCAGAGATGGGACAGTCAGCACCCCCATGAGCACAGCTTTACAGCTGTTGACTTTCCCTTAGTTACAAACCTAGCTGATATTGAAAACTATTGCCGTAATCCAGGCAATGAGCTACTAGCATGGTGTTATACAACTGATTCTGCAGAGAGATCGGAAATTTGCAACATTCCTTTATGTGAAGGTGATCCTCTTATTCAAACGTCCATATACATTACATGTTATATGCATAGCCTAAGAGAAATTTCAAATAGTAATGTTAAAAGACTAATCTCAAATATGAATATTATATGCACAATGCAGTCAAAGGCCATGGTGTTACCCAGCTAACAAAAAAACGTTATTTTACGTCAAAATAATGTTTTAAAACTTTATATAACGTTATGCCATAGTAAGGAGCCTTAGAGAAACGTTATATAATGTGGTATAACATTTTTTGTTTACTGTATAAACCACTCGTTCTGTATTAAGATGGTATGACCAACTAGTATTATATATTAGAAATAGATGCAAAAATGTTCTCATAATATTAATGCTCAATACCATACATTTATGAATCATGATGTCATCAAGACTTATAATATATTTTCCAATGTAGTTTATGGCTGACAAAGAGTGATTGTGTGATCTAATTTTTAAAATTTCCCTTTACAGTGTCCCCTGTTTGTATGCTTGGTAAGGGGTACCAGTACTTAGGAACAGTTTCAAAGACAACTTCAGGCAGGACATGCCAGAGATGGGATAGTCAGTCCCCCCACACCCACCCACAAACACCTGGTGCATTTCCTTTCATTACAAACCTTGCTGACATTGAGAACTATTGCCGTTCTCCAAACAATAATGAAGCAGGTCCATGGTGTTATACTTCTGATCCTGATTTGAGGTGGGAGTTTTGCAGCATTCCTACATGTGAAGGTATTTTGTTTTTATCTGTCCATATGTGATCTATGGTATAGCCAATATGAATACATTTATGTTATTATTGGGGCACCAACTCTGTGTATTGTCTGGTTTTGTCATTCACGGGTTAGATGGGCCACTACCAGGTAGAAGCACTTGGAGTATTGCGTCGTTACACTGGTAGGTTGCAACACCTGCCTGTCACACCTTACCACTGCTGGACTTTTGGTGGTGCCGCACTCAACAGGTGTATAAGGAGGCTTCCAATGCTCTTTACAAGGTTTGTTCTAGGACAAGCTCTCATTCAATACAGTGCTAGTGCAAAGCACCCCACCTATTTACATACTAGTAAAACATGTCCTCCTGTCCCTATGAAAAACACTGGAATAAAAATGTTATTTGGCATTATCTCCTCAAATCTAGATAAATAAAAACTATTAGGAACTTGTCATGTACATTAACAACATGTGAGAGCAAAGTTCCATGTGAGCCATGTAAGCATATATGATGATGTCATAGACACTGAAGTATTGAGTGGCATTATATAACTCGTTTCCTTTTAGTTCCCAGTGCTCCTTGGGGTTGTAGTATAGATGTCCATTTGAGGATCTCTTGTGGCCCTTCTTCAATATCATGGCAGAGGTGTGAGGAGTATGGTTGCTGCTATGATGTTACAGCAAAGACATGCTACCACAGTGATAGAAATGGTAACCATCTACATTACATTTTTTGTGTGAAGCTGGATTAATCTGTTAGATATGTTCTGTCCAGGTGCAATATAAGTTAGTCATTATTTGCAGAAAAGGTGCAAGGCAGCAATTCAAGATTATGTGGGATATACTCTTTTAATATTCTGTGAAATATGATGGGCCAATACCACGAAATTCAAAATAATGTCCCTTTAAGCTCTATATATTTTTACTCTCTTGTGGCTTTATTCACATAGTAGGTAACTGTAATTTCCCACATAAGTAGGTAAGAAGTGGTAGCCATCCTTCAATAATCAAATTCTTTTAATTATTCTAGTTGCAGGGTTTGTTCGTTCAAAGGGTGACTGTATCATGGAGAATGTAGCTCCGATAACAGCTGACCTGAAAAGCTGTTCCAGACAGTGTCTTCTGGACGAGACCTGTGCCTCCTTCACATTCCACCCACAGCTGACCGCATTAAATTGCTGGTTGTATACAGGCATCTGTGATCGTTTGATAACAGTAGCCAGTGGTGTCAAGTACAACTTTATAAAAGGTTGCAAGCATTTCATGAATAGCATAAGAATCAGTGTAAAATTAATAAATGCCCTTGTATCTACACTTTATGGAATCATGCTGGTGCTTTTAATTGACCAAATATAGAGTTTATAAATGGCGATGGATAAGTTACGGTGGTTGATATTCCTCGAAATAGTATTTTGGCTAAATGGGACTAAATGTGTCTGAAAATAGTGTGCTTTGTGGACCTATGATATTGAGGAAGTGACTTCAGAGTGTTTGAAGTGTCAAGATTTATTGCCTCAAGTATGAGGAAGGAAAAAACAGATAAAGATACTCTTTTTTCAAGGAGATATCAACTGTCTTTTTATTTTAGAATACAAAAGTTGTAATCTTTGCTGCTAACGTCATATTAGGGATTCATACACACTGTTTTCTATTGAAAATTATCACCTATGACATATTGTGTCATAGGTGATAATTTTCAATATATTACATGTGATAAAGGAAACAATTATATTAACTTAAATATAGGAATTGTTGGTCCTAAGTTGGTTGTGTCATTTAGATCAATGTGTTAACACCACCACTCATTGATATTTCAGACAATGCCATTTATTGAAGATCGCTAGAATATAAATTCTTTGATTTGATTATAGTGGCAGTGCAAGGCTTTGACTGTCATTATGGAGAGTCTGTGGGCAGTGACAATTACTCTGGTCAAGACACAGTCCTTCAGTGTGCTGCTGGGTGCAATGGTCCAGGATGTAAAGGCTTTATGGTGGAGAGACGGAATGGTGAAAGTAGGCGTTGTATAAGGAAAAATTCAATAATGGCTTATGAGGAAAATTTGGAGAACCTACAAGAAAATAGTGTGGACCAATACATGTGTTATTCAGGTAGATGAAATTACGAATATGATTTGTATCTAGGTCATTGAATTAAACTACAGGAAAATGAGAACTAATGGAGATATTAGTTATTCAAATGTAACTCCTAAAAATCATCTGCACAAAAGATTTCAAGACTCAATCAATGGCAAATACTATATTTTAAGTCTTTCAGCAGAACTATGGTACATCTGAAATGTTTTCCCTCTAGCAAGGATTCTTGTGAAACTCTGCTTATTTTCTCTTAAAGGTCATCTTGTAAGATCTGTCTTCTCTACATATGGCTATCGGACACATATGTTGATGGATAGTGACGTGGGGACTTGTGTGTCAGCTTCAACGTTTGCACCTCATATTCAGATACTAAAAGTGAGAATCCCATGGCCAGCCATGCCAAGATCAACTATGGACTTTTCAACAATGATATATGGCAAACTAAGTTTAGAGTGTTCTCATCTTAAAGTGTATGTACCTCATGAAGGAGTTGAGAATAATCTTCTTAAATTTACATTTGGTGGTAAATATAAGTTGTGTAGTTTTATACAGGATGATGCAGCTACTTCCAACCACAGATGTGACTACCAATGCACTTGTGTAGATAATGTCTGTCAGGCCCTCTATGTGTTTCTCCCTTCTACAACTGAGGAGTTATGTGAAGTGGAATTTCCGCCACAGTAAGGGACAAGGGGAGAAGGCTGAATGATAGAAATAGGTTACATCCTATCACAAATTTATGTATAAACCAGTATTTACGAAACATGGGGTTATGTCAAACCAAATTGCTTGTCAACAGGAAAATCACTGTCATGATTTAAGCATGCAATAAACATCATTTCAAACTCAAACTCAAAAGTTATTTATTACATGTAATAGTATGAGGGCCTTGCAGAAAACCTGAGTACACCTTAAAGTTTTGACGTCCGCAAATCCCACAAATCAAAAAAACATAGTTCAAACTTTTGGTTGGAAGAAAGTGTTGGGATTACGTAGTGTGTTTCGCGGGAAGCCACACTTTTTTGATTTGGCTAAAGGACACAGCAGAGTAGGAAAGGCCAAAAACAGAATACTGGAAAACCTTGTGTATAAGCCTAACTCACATATAAGCTGCACCTAGAGTTTGGGCCAATCCTATAAGCCACAATGCTGAAATGATTATGGTGACTTAACTACTGTACAATGGTAGTAAAATAAGCCGCACCCTGACCTGAGCCGATACTATAAGCCGCACCACTGATCTGACTTGCGTACTAGGCGCGGCTTATATAGAGCTGCGGCCGACCCCCCAAAAGGGCGTTATTAAGGGAGTTACCCCCAACCCCCGTTCAACAAGCTGATTCTGACATATATTGAAGCATTTTTCATGGGCTTTCAGAATTTGGATGTTGCACCCGCCGAAAGTGGTGCGAACACCCCCATTTTGGATGGTTTCCATGGCAACCATGATATTTTTCCGAGATTAAAAAAAAACACTCTTTTCTCCATATTTTTCCAATCACTAGAGCTACAGTGCTGAAATTTTGCAATCAGACAGGTATCTGGGCCTACTTTCCTGAAAATCAATATTCATGACCTTGGCCAAGGTCAAGGTCACCAGATTTGACCTTGAACATGTAAAAAATCACCAAAATACTGATATATCTATGTTTCAACTCTTGTCAACATTCAGAAAATGGCAATTCTCACTATCTTAGGCTTCATATATTGGAAGGACATCCTTGCTGTACTAGATAGTTGATAAAAATGGGATATAGATAAACTGTTGCCATGGTAACAGTCAAGGTCATTGTAACCATGATAATTTGCTAAGATTTAAAAAAATGAACTCTTTTCTCCATATTTTTCCAACCGCTAGAGCTACAGCGCTGAAATTTTGCAATGAGACATGTATTTGGGCCTACTATACTGGAAATCAATATTTATGACCTTGGCCAAGGTCAAGGTCACCAAATTTGACCTTGAACATGTAAAAAATCACCAAAATACTGATATGTCTATGTTTCAACTCTTGTCAACATTCAGAAAATGGCAATTCTCACTATCTTAGGCTTCATATAGTGGAAGGACATCCTTGCTGTACTAGATAGTTGATAAAAATGGGATATAGATAAACTGTTGCCATGGTAACAGTCAAGGTCATTGTAACCATGATAATTTGCTGAGATTTAAAAAAATAAACTCTTTTCTCCATATTTTTCCAATCACTAGAGCTAGAGTGGTGAAATTTTGCAATGAGACAGGTATCTGGGCCTACTATCCTGAAAATCAATATTCATGACCTTGGCCAAGGTCAAGGTCACCAGATTTGACCTTGAACATGTAAAAAATCACCAAAATACTGATATGTCTATGTTTCAACTCTTGTCAACATTCAGAAAATGGCAATTCTCACCATCTTAGGCTCTATATAGTAGAAGGACATTCCTTGCTGTACTAGATAGTTGATAAAAATGGGATATAGATAAACTGTTGCCATGGTAACAGTCAAGGCCATTGCAACCATGATATTTTTCCGAGAAGAAAAAAACAATCACATTTCCGTCTTTATTTTCCAAACGGCTCTAGCTATAGTGATGAAATTTTGTCATGAAACAGATATATAGGCCAACTATCCATGGTTTTGATATTCATGACCTTGGCCAAGGTCAAGGTCACCAGAGTTGACCTTGAACATTGAAAAAAATCACCCAAAACACAATTCTTCTACGTTTCAACCCTTGCCAACATTGAGGAAATGGCAATTCTCACAATCTTGGGCTATATATATATGTATATATAGTGGATGGACATCCTTTTTTATGCTAGATAGTTGAATAAAACGGGAAATAGAACTGTTACCATGGTTACAGTCAAGGTCATCCATGGTAACAATCATGCCAACCATGATATATTACCTCCTGCTGTGGCCACCATCCCTTGTTTTACGGTTTCTACCCCTCCTGCTGTGGCCCCCATGCCTCCTCCCTTGGCTCCCAACCCTTCTCCCAGGGCTCCTGTCCCTTCTCTCAGGGCCCCCATCCTTCCTCCCGGGCTCCCATACCTCCTACCTAGGCCTCCATTCCCCCCGCTATCCGGGCCCCCATCCCTCCTCCAAATGCTCTCACACCTCCTCTCTGGGCTCATATCCCTCCTCTAGGGGATCTCATCCCTCCTCCCAGGACCTGCATCTCTCCTTCTGGGCTCCCATCTCCTTCCTTGGCTCCCATCCATCCTCCGTCTTGATGGCATGATGATGGCATGATGATTCCATGCCGACCCAATCCGATGCTATGCTGATCGCATGCCAATGCCATGTCCATGCCCTGCCAATGCCCTGTCCACACCATGCCCACACCATGCGCATGCCATGCCCACGCCATGCTGATGGAGGATTTAAAAAAGTATTGTTAGATATGGTGTATAAAGTATAGATGATGGTATGCTGTGTATCAGTATATGCTGTACTCTAGTACATGCTGTATGTTGGTACATGCTGTACAAAGTAAAACTGACGGAATGCTATGCCATGCCAATGCCATACCGACACTTGGCATGTCCATCATCATGCCATCAGCATGCCTTCGGCATGTGTTAACCAAAAGCAAAAAAAAAAGAGCAAAATATAATTTTGGGAAAAGAAACTACTTCGGCATAGCATAGCATCGGCATAGAGTTGGCATAGGTCTGCATGCCATTAGCATAGCATTGGCATGGGGTCAGCATGGAGTCAGCATGGAGTCGGCATGGCATTATCATGCCATCATCATGCCATCCTCCCTTGGCCCCTATCCCTCCTCCTGGGGCTCCCATCAATCCTCCCGAGGCCCCATCCCTCTTTCTAGGGCTCATATTCCTCATCCCAGGCCCCCATCTCTCCTTCCTGTGGCTTCAAGTGCTCCCACAGTTCCATCCAGGACTCCCATCCCTCCTCCCAGGGCTCACATCACTTCGTTCAGGGCTCCCAGAGCTCTGCTCAAGGATCCCATCACTCTTCCTGGGGCTCTAATCCATCCTTTATAGGGGTTCTCATCCCTCATCCCAGTGTTCCTACTCATAGGGCTTCCATCCCTCCTTTTAGGGTTCCCATTCTTCATTCTTCATACCTTTCGTTGTGCCTCCTTGTATCCTTTTTCTTTATTGAAAGAGGCATTAGTTATTTTTTCTCAAATTTGAATACATAATTAAGTGTCATAATTTGAGGAGTGGGGAATCCTGAAGGAGGGGACAGAGATGCTGGAAACAATAACGGGGATGCTGTTTAGATTAGGTGATGTTGACAGAGGAATGGATGATTCTGTGGTGTTAGGGTGGAGGGGGCAGCCAAAAGAATGTCCCTAGACCCCTTTGCAAAATCACTAAGGGCGAATCAAAGTCCATTTTGATTAAGTGAACTCCACGAAAATTGGCCAAACTGATGGATTATCGATGGGTGCACAATGTAGCTCTGGGGCAAAGGGTAAACTTTTCTGTATACTTGTAGACAGGGTACCATTTGTACGGTATGGTAAAATACAGTTGTTGTGGAGGTCTTTACTAGTAGCATCCTCCACATTAAAAAGGTAGCTTAACTTTGGATAATTGATATACTAACACTAGACATCCTGATCATCTGACACTACAGGCAGTAATTGCGTTGGTACCATGGCTGACCGAATGGGCCCATAACTTAACAGGGATGTGGGCCCATGGAGTAGGGTACAGTGCTCGACAAATCGTTCAGCATGTGTGTGTCCGCTGGGCACAGATACAAAAATATGTTGTGTCCAGTCACAGAAATCTGTGCCCGACCGAACCATGAAAATTTGGAGATATTACTCTTTAATTAGGATGGTATATTTTAAGATCTTGTATTGAGATATTGACCTCCATATTAACTATCCTGATACTGCGAGCTTTCCAACGATGTATAACACTTCACTATTTGTCTGGTGGTTTTTGCTCATGTAAATATGGTCCAAAATTTGCTCAGTGTCCACTGGGCACAACTGTCAAATATTTCTGTGTCCAGTGTACTTTTTCTGTGTCACGGGCATTGGACACAGCAATTGTCGAGCCCTGAGGGTAGCTAGGGAGCCCTGGGAGGAGGGATGGGAGTCCCGAAAGGAGCTGTTGGAGCAGTGGAAGGAGGGATGGTGACCCTGGGAGGAGTGCTTTTAAAAAAGGTTTCAATAGGGGTAATAACTAGGGCTGATAAGAATGTACAAATGGATTTTTGGAAGCAGAAGCTACACCACATAGTACAACGTGACCCTCAAATGAGAGTTGTGGAAGAGGGATGGGCACCTGGGAGCCCTGGGAGGAGGGATGGGGGGCCCCGAGAGGTGGGATTGGGGTCCTGGGAGGAGGGATAGGGGCCCTGGGAGGAGGGAAGGGGACCCTGGTTAAAGGGATCTAGACTTGGGAGGAAGGATGGAAGCCCCAGGAGGAGGGATGGGAGCCCCGGGAGGTGGGATGAGGGCCCCAGGAGGTAGGATGGGGGTCTGGGAGGAGGGAAGGGGACCCTGTTGGAGGGATAAGGGCCCTGGTAGGAGGGATGGGAGCCCTGAACCCAGTGAGCACAGAAATCAGTTCAATGTTGAAACAATGTTGAATCAACATTGACAACCATCAATGTTGATTCAATGTTCTGTTCCCACTAGAATGGAAAGGAAGGATGGGAGCCCTGAAGGAAGGATGGGAGCCCTGGGAGAAGGGATCGGGTGATGGTAGGAGGGATGGCAGTGCCAGGAGGAGGAATAGGGGCCCTGGGAGGAGGGATGGGAGCCGAGGGGGCACAATGAAACGTATAAAGTATGAACAGTAGGAACCCTAAAAGGAGGGATGGAAGCCCTATAAGTAGGAACACTGGGATGAGCGATGAGAACCCCTATAAAAGAGTGATGGGATCTATGAGCAGAGCTCTGAGAGCACTGAGAGCCCTGAACAGAGTTATGTGAGCACTGGGAGGAGGGATGGGAGTCCCAGATGGAGCTGTGGGAGCACTTGAAGTCATAGGAAGGATGAGGAATCCCTGGAAGGAAGGATGGGGCCTTAGGAGGGATAGGGGCTAAGGGAGGAGGGATTAGAGTCCAGAGAGGAGCTGTGGGAGCTTTGGGAGGAGGGATGAGGGTGTCAGGAGGATGAATGAGGGCCAAGGGGGAAGATGGGAGCCCCGAAGGAGGAGGGATGGGGACGACTGTAGGAGGATATGAGCCCCGGGAGGAGAGATGGGATCCCTTGGAGGAGGGATATCAGCCCAGAAAGCTGTGGGAACATTGGAAGAAGGGATGGGGGCCCGGGGAGGGGGGAAGGTGGCCTAGGAAGGAGGTATGGGAACCCTGGGCGGAGGGATGGGGCCCCAAGAGGAGGGACAGGAGCCCTTGGAGGAGGGTTGGGAGCCAAGTATGGGGGCCACAGCAGGAGGGGTAAAAACCCCTAAAACAAAGGATGGTGGCCACAGCAGGAGGGAATATATCATGGTTGACATGACCTTGACTGCTACCATGGATGACCCTTGGCAGTAACCATGGTAACATTTCATCTATTTAGCAAAAAAAAGTATGTCCATCCACTGTATGAAGCCTAAGATTCTGAGAATTGTCATTTCCTCAATGTTGACAAGTGTTAAAACATAGAAATATCAATATTTTGGTGATTTTTTCCATGTTCAAGGTCAAATCTGGTGACCTTGACCTTGGCCAAGGTCATAAGTATTGAAACCATAGATAGTTGGCCTATACATCTGTCTCATTGCAAAATTTCAGCACTGTAGCTCTAGCGGTTAGAAAAATATGGAGAAAAGAGTTTATTTTTTTTAATCTCAGCAAATTATCATGATTGCAATGACCTTGACTGTTACCATGGCAACAGTTTATCTATATCCCATTTTTATCAACTATCTAGTACAGCAAGGATGTCCTCCCACTATATGAAGCCTAAGATGGTGAGAATTGCCATTTTCTGAATGTTGACAAGAGTTGAAACATAGAAATATCAGTATTTTGGTGATTTTTTACATGTTCAAGGTCAAATTTGGTGACCTTGACCTTGGCCAAGGTCATAAATATTGATTTCCAGTATAGTAGGCCCAAATACATGTCTGGTTGCAAAATTTCAGCGCTGTAGCTCTAGCGGTTGGAAAAATATGGAGAAAAGAGTTCATTTTTTTAAATCTTAGCAAATTATCATGGTTACAATGACCTTGACTGTTACCATGGCAACAGTTTAATAGGCGGTTTTACGGTACAGTAAATTCCCACGTAGAACCTGCACCCTGACTTTGTGAGTAGCCTATAACCCGTACTTGGGTTCTGAGAATTGCCATTTTAGTACTGTACTATACTCCTAAAAACCCTTGCATTACATGCACCTAGACTTTGAGATTATTGTGCAAGGGGTTTGGTTCTCTTCACTTTTTAAACACACCACTGCAACGGCACTGGGAGCCTCACCAATGTAGGAAACTGTGATGTAACAAAGACAGGGATTGCATCCAAGCTGAGGCGTCTGGAGGAGAAGTGTGATACCAATGGAAGAAGGTGCAAATTGAGGTGTGCCGAGATGCTGTTTGATAACCCAGATCCATGTTTTGAATATGACAGTGATGGGAGGAAGTACCTGGAGTACACCCTTTACAGTGACCCTGATGGTCAAAAGTATCTGAATGCGCTGCGCTCCTGTAACAACAGCTAGAAAGTAACCTGAAATTGATTGATTCTGGCCTTGGACCCAAATGATGAAACTTTTAACTCAACTGCAGATTTCAAAACTATTGACATGAAATAGAATTTAATCAGGCTCTTTGTTTAATGGAACAATGATAATGATGATGATATAACTTTTAGATTACGTTTTACTAGCTTATGGCATATCTTACAATCAACTAGTAGCAGCTGAGTATGACTATAGCATAAGGGCTGTATTTTTTCACATCTGTTTCTTGCTTGGGGAAATAAACTTGATGCGTGGATGAAAGCGTAACTTTATTATTCCAACGAATTGTTACTATATTAACACAGTATTTATGAATTGGGTATAGAGATTGCATGCTCCACTACAGTGTTATTACAATACATTTCAAGAATTTCCTACTCAGGCCCAAATAACCTACATTCACGACGATTGTCAATATTATTAGGAATATAACAAATTGACAGCAGTGTATACGTCCTCTAATTATATCAGAACCATAGCATAATGAGAATGGTAATGCCTTAGGAGTGATCAAGGCACCTGGTTAGTGTGTCTCCAGAACCTAAGTGTCAACTCCATATAATATTGTTGCTCATCCATAGATAATACTAAGATGGCAATATGGATTGACAACAGATGAATTAAATGTTCAGCTGTCAAAGGCAGTGGATTTCGTGCTTATCCCATCAAGGATAGCACGTTGCTAAAAGACAATGTTTGTCAGCATGATGCACAAATGCAGCACTGGTCAGTGACTCGTTGAAGCTGCATTCGTGCATCATGCCAACCCTTCAGGAGTGTGTCAGTCCCAACAGGTCGCCATGATGCATGAATGCAGTCTTGGTGAGTTACACGCCCGGGCTGCATTTATGCATCACAATGACAAAGGACATAATGCATTAACACACTTTGCAGCCCTTACCGGGTAATGGCCGTGTTACCAACAACGCTGGGGCCCATGTACAACCGTGATCTTCAGTAACTAACGTGATCTACAGTAGTAAAAATAACAGCAGACCATCCAACAGTGATCTGCATCAATATAACGTGATATGGAGACCTGGAACCTTTAAGTGCCCACGAGTTCATATTGGTACTTTTCCATTACTTGTACATGGATGACATGGATCCATAAAACTGCAGAGGAATCAAGCTATTAAGTTTATTCATGTAATATATGCTGATGGAAAGGTTGATGGAAATAGATAATTAAGGGATTAAAAGCACAGTTGGGTTATGTTCTGATGAAACATCATCAATAGTACACAGTTTATGATTCCATCTTAAACAAGAAAAATGTGGCCTTGACCACGGTCGGGTTTGCTAGCACCAGTATTCACAATATAGGGCCTAGGTTCTAGGCCTACTTCTAGAAACACAGCGGCTGGAGTCAAATTGATACATCTTAGTAGCGGCGTCAAATTGATACATCTTAGTAGCGGCATCAAATTGATACATCTTAGTAGCGGCATCAAATTGATACATCTTAGTAGGGGCATCAAATTGATACATCTTAGTAGCGGCACCAAAGTGTAACCAAGGCCGCAATACTATGGGAACATCACAAAGTTGTGCGTCATGAATTGGCCCCTAATACCAGGAAAATATGTGCAAAGTTTGTTAATCATGTTTCATACTTAGCCTATCTACGCTAATAGATAATAAACAATAAAAAGATAAACAATAAAACTACCAGGCACCCGCATCTAGGTCTACTCATTCCATGGCAATAGGCCTATTTTCATTGTCATAATCCGCCCTGTGACGTCACGCTGCCCCATGCTGCGCCAAGAGCCCAGGCAAACCGAAAACATTAATAGGGTTTGCCGGCGCCGCCTAAAGGCCTGGGCAAACCCGAAACAAAATGAAACTCTGCTGCCCGTAGTGTGCTGCCTGTAGTGTGCTGTCTAAAGTGTGCTGCCTATGTAGTGTGCTGCCTGTGGTGTACTGCCTGTAGTGTGCTGCGTGTGGTATGCTGTCCGTGGTGTGCTGTCCGTGGTGTGCTGCCTGTAGTGTGCTGCCTGTAGTGTGCTGTCTGTAGTGTGCTGCCTGGAGTGCAACCCTGACCCCAACCCCACCCCCGACATCAACTCCTATCCCAACATCAACCCCACCCTCAACCTGAACCACACCCCAAACCTCAACCCCCACTCCACCCCACTGTCAATTTTGTCCACAGATGGCAAACTGGTCTGACAAAAAGTGAAAAAAATTGACACTCCCATTGGTTTAGCACTAAGTCGCAGCATGGACCAAGCGTCCAAGCTAGTACATTCATATTTGTCTACAGACCCCGAAAAATATTGTTTTTTGGTAAGGTGTACTTCAGCCAATTTTTTAGGGGGTAAATAGTTGACAGAAATGAATGGTATTTATGTCACTGGAATGGAAAACACTTCAACTTTCACCCAAAGCATGAAATATTTTGATAGGCCTAATATTTTTACCCAAAAGAAATCTATGAAAATTCTCTCTTTTTTTAAGCAAAAGCGTCCTGCAAGGTGTTGCATAAGACTCTGGGAGCACAGCTCCCTGAGTCAATAACTGTGAGAGCGAAGAAATAGGCTTTTGAATTGAATGCTTTGGCAAATCGACATAGCTGGCACTTGAGAGGGGCCGTTTTTCTCTGTTCATAGAACACTTAGTAACATGAGAATGACTTCAGAGGTGCTACACACTGTCCCAAACGATATTGATTGGTGCTTCTAAGCTGGCATATTGCACTTCTTCTTCTTTGTTTGATTGTACTATAGAAATTGTAAGATGGGAGCATCTGAAATTTTTATGTGTTACCTTTAGTGAGTATACATATGGTATGGATTAATATCAATGCTGAGCATCAACACATTTGTCAACAGTTGGCTTGCTGCACTTTGGTTCTTCTATATCTGATACACTGTGTATCACTTTTTTGGTAAAACTCTGTGAGTTGTGGAGGAAAATTTCTCCCTGGTTCTGTGTCACATTTGGTCAAGCAGGGGTAGCCCCGATATCTTCGTCAGCAAGTCCGTCTGGACCTGCCCCCAACGTTGTATATCTGATATAAGTGTTTTTCAGTCATGGGACCTTATATGTTCTTCGTTGCATTCCTTGCAAAAATTGGCTACGGATCCAGTTCAGGTAAGATTTAGCATTTTCTCTCATGTTAAAGTTGTAGAAGTTGGTCCAAATTTTAAAATTGTTTCCAATCTTGAAGACCCTTGCGATCATTGTAAAGTGTGATCAGATCAGAGGTGATGGGAACTATTAGTTTCTTGTACAAATGGCCTTGTGTCAGTTTTAGCTTCAGAGATAGAATTTATCATTTTCTATATCCAAAGCCATGACAAAGCATAGCTTTGGCATACTATGGAATCTATATCTTTTAGAAGGCACTCATTTGTTTGACATCAATATCTCTCACTTGCTGTAAAATGTGTAAAGATTACCATTGCTTTTTAAGACGCCTAAATCAAATATAAATTAAAGACTCACTTTCCTGCACCTATAGGAGAATTACAAGCATGACTTCAGGAATATGTAAGAGCTTTATAAGTGTACACCAAACTACAGATTCACCATAATGCTTCTAAACCCGGCCCCTGAACTCATAGACAATAGTGACCCATAGATTTGTTCTCCAAAAGACATAGAGTTTTATCCCTGACATCAAGTTCTATAATTAATCTCAGCAAGGTTTACTGATACTGACAGATCCATGCCCAACTGTCCCATGCTACTATGATGGTGAGATCTGTGACATTGATCAGGACAACAATTACCACTGTTGTAAGGCTTTAATATGACATTGTTACCAGTCATTACTTTTATGATTATGGTTATTATCTTGACGTTAACAGCTACACAGCAATCACACTTTAAATGATTTGTGAAAAGTGCCTCAAGTAGCTAGTGTAATAAACGATACTTTGTCTCTTTATGATATTGGTAGAGTATCAATTAAAGAACAAAGTCGACACAGTTCGGATCAAGTGTTACAGGTTGCAATATCAGGTTTATTCAGAGAACCTAGACAAGCAGTCACTAAGTGTGCGAACTCCCTATAGAGTTCGGAACGGGTCAGTAGGCTAAGCAGCCGATATGATCACAGGGTCTCCTCTGCCAGCGTGGCTCAGAGTAACCGACGAGTACCGTCAGATGCCGGGTATATATAGGCAGCCAGCCTGCGTGCGCACACGCAGACCGGAAGCCTATAGCGACCTCTGTCCATACCCCAAGCCCGGGGTAGGTGTCGCCACCTACCGTCGGACTGAAGGGTTCGGACTGAGCTCGCAACACAGCATCCAACAGCACTCGTCATATAACAACCCCGTATAACCCTAGCCCCTACACTACCCCCTACCAGATAATAACCGGGAGGTAAATAATTAAGGTTATAGTCCGAAAACACTTCGGACTGGCATTATCTTATAAATACCACCTTAGGGGTTTATTAAAGTTATACCTTACAAACAATATGACGTTACTGTTGAACACAAAAAGGTATTAATTACACACATATCTACATATACAGACCGTAATGAAAATTACGCCCCATTCCCTAGGATAGATGGAGTTAATCTATACATATAGTATACACAACACTTGAAAAAGTACAATATCACAGTAAAAAAAAATTTCGTCCCTTCAGGACCCCGAGCTAATTACACTCGTAATGAATAATACTTATAAGTGATAAACACTATCACTTCTTTTAAGGTTTTAGAAACATATTAAAGTATTATTACAAAAAGACATCATACGTGATTTTATAGTGAAGATCCGGATCCTCTCTTGATTGATGTTGCATTCCGCCCGGCTTTCAGAACCTACTTCATTCAGCTCCTACTCACCGGAACGAGAAAGTTCATAGCTCATGCTCGGGAGCTTATAGTAGTATAAAAAAAATTCCAAGTCCTGCCTCCAGGCGATCTTCGGACTTATAATTAGGAGCACTCGGTCCTGATATATATAGTTTATATATAAAAAAAACATCTCGTATCGGATCCATGGTGGTAGCGTACTCCTGTCCCGAGCTTTGATCTCTCTCCGGATCTCCTCGTCCTCCTCCGTCCGTTCTGCCTGGCAGACTGCCTCCTTGCGTAGCCAGCCTGCCGCTTCTTTTCGTCCGGATACTTGTACACCCTATAGCAGAGTGTTTTTAACCTGTAGGGGTGGTATCCTTAAAATACCCCCCCCTTCTCCTTGATCGGATCCTAAGATAGGATAATCCTATCCGGATTCCGAGTCGTCTTTAGGGCTCGGCTTGGCCGCAGCCTCCTCATCATCAGAGTCGGACTCAGCTTCCGCCAGAGTCAGCTCCTGGAGCCAGAGCTCGATTTGAGCTCGAGTCCCATCCCATTCGTGCATCTCGTGCGCGAAACAGTCTCTGAACCTCCGACGTTCGTGGTCCAGTTTCTCCTCGGCGTTCTTGACTGCCAGCTTCTGCTTTTTCCTTTCGGATTTAGCAGCAACTCGCTCAGTCCGAGCATTTTCACGCTCCTCCTGAACCGACTCCTGGGCCGCTGCTTTTTGAGTAGCGACTTCACTCCGGTGGAGATGATGCACCGTGTCCAGGGACAACATCGCCACCTCCTGACTTAAGCCAGTAAGCAATCGGTGGAAGTTATCCTGCCACCGGTCAAAGGCCTCCTGTCCGGCTTCGTAGGACTTGAAGTCAGCGGGAGGAAACGTGGGAGGGCCCCTTAGTCGCAAGACTAAGTGCCCCTCCTCCGGAGTCTCCTGTGGGGGATCCGGAGTCTGTTTTGGCTTCGGCTTTTGCTTCACCGAAGCCTTGTCCTTCCCGGTCTGGGTGAGAGTTTGTGACTCCCCACCCGGAACCAAATCCAGATTGGGGAATTCGTCAGCGAACGATCCCCCCGTACTGGAGTTCGGATCCTCCAGACTAGGCCGAGGTGGCTTGTCCTTGGGACCCGATTTCCAGTCGGTCGTGCGAGAGGTAAATGCCGGTCCTTTGTACCCCGGATCTGCCTTCTCCATAACGGATTGCCTTTCATCCGTTTTCTGTTTCTTCGGGTCGGTGGGCTCCGAGGACCCATCGGATCGTTTCGGAGCTCGCCGCTTCCGTGTACTGGTACGCTGCTGGTACTCTTCGAACTCGTCGTAGAGTTCGCCCTCCGGGATATGGAGATACGTGCGATCCGGGTTCACCTTGTAGAAGACCCGCACCTTCCCTTTCTCGTTGGAGCCAAAATCCACCTCGAGATTGTCACTCTTGTCTACTAGGGTCCCAAAATGGGAGTAGACTTCTGCGTGAGCGGTCTGAATTCGTTCCGCTGCAGTCTCCAGAGCCAAGCTATGGAACTTGGCAAGGTGTCGAATGATGTCTGCTCTGGTATAGAACAGACCCCCATTCGGACAACCCTTGCTCTGCTTCGAACCCACACTCAGGCAGTCATATCGCATGAAATGACGTAAGTGGTGGCGGGTAACATGCCTTGCATACCGAACCTTGGTCGGCCAAGTTCGGGGTTTCTCCAGGGTCTCATCGATGTCTCGACAAGCTTTGAATGGGCACTTACTAAATGAATGCCATCTAGACATTGCCCATGCCAACTTGGTCTTTTGAAGGAGCGAATGGTATTTGGTGCTACCAGTTCGGACCTTCTCCAGCAATTCGTAGTGGTACAGCTGTACCGACTTGTCTAGAGGATCATGTTTGATCCATTCTTCGTCGTCCGAGAGGCCGTCAGGACCCACTTCCTCCGGAACCTTGGATGACCGCTTATCTTTAACACAGTCATTTACACACATGGGTTTAAAGAACTGAAACCCACCGGCGGCATTGGCTCGGAGTGCAGTCCGGACCAATTCCTCTAGTTCGTTGTCCGGGATTGTGTTCTTGTCCAATCCCTTCAGAACTTCATCTACCTCCTCAGGGGACTGACCCGCATTCAGAGATGTCAACCGGATAGTCTCCCGTAGGTATTGATGCCTACGATTGGCCTTCTCCATCCGACCAGTGTCAGTAGACCTAGTCGCAGCTGTGCACTGTTGGACCATCTCTTCCTCCAGAGTATCATTAAGAATAGACTCGTTAGTCTTTTTCTCCATGTTCCGGGCCAGCCTCATGGCCGGCGTCAGCTGTCGCTTTTTCTCCCTTCTATTATGCACGACCTTGAATTCGTCTGCGAGTAGCATTTCGTATTCAAGGGCCGCGATAAGTTCGGGGCGTCCTTCTGACTCAGCAACCAAGCGAGCTGTAGCCGCCGATTCACTGAGGCCTTGCATTGCAGCCGTCACGTAGGCTGGGAACCAAGTCGGAAACCGGTCGGACAGAATGTCCAGGCCCCGGAAGGTTCTCATCTGGACCAAGTCAAACGACCTGATCTCCTCCTTGGTCATCTGTGTGATGATGGCTCCTCGTAGCAGGGACGGGACGTCGGCGTCCTCCTTATCCCATACTTCATGTTGGACTGGGGGGATTATCGGTACCCCCGATCCACCTGAACCACCGCCTGCAGCTTGGTCCAGTTTACCGGCCTCATCCGAAGTATCCATATTGGATGGCTCCAGACGGGGCTCGGCAGGCTGGTGAGGAGTCTCCACTTGGACGGGGGTTGCTCCTGCAGGAGGCCTCTCCACCCGAACGGGTACTTCTCTTCTTGGCTCTACTGGAGCCGGTAGCTGGAAGGTGATGCCGGACAGCACCTCCTGCACAACTTTGACCGTATGAGCTGCGGATGACGTATCCATAGTCTCCTCGGTCCTAGTTTCAGTTGGGTGAGTTTTCGTTTTCGGACGAGCTCCCCCGTGCCCGGACGTACCAGCCATGGCTGCGGCCGTAGCGGCCACTGCAGAGCTGTTGTCCAACTCTCGCGAGAAGGACAACACATCCACGGCTGTCGTCGGAGCAGCTGACGTTCCAGCTGCTTTACTGGCATCCTTTTCCTTGCTAGGGATCGGGATGTTTGACTTGGTAGGGCCCGGAGTCTTGACAGCCTGAGTGCTGCCGGACGTCTGTCCCTTCTTCTTCTGATCCTTAGCCCCTGGCTTCGGATCAGTTTTCTTTTGCTCCTTTGGCACCTTTGGAGTCGGAGCCTTGGGAGTGACCGTCTTCGGATCCTTGGTTACCGTGGCAGTGGCAACCTTCGGATCCGCTTTCTTAGTACCCTGGGTACTAGGCTTCTTCGGATCGGGCTTTTTAGGCTCGTCCTTTCCCTGAGGCTTCTTTCCAACACCTACGTGTTTAAGAGCCTTGGTACTAACCTTACCGTCGGCCGACCGGGACCGATCTCGGGTAGCACCCTTACCACCGCGCGTCCTCGGACGTGGAGTGTCGGAGTCGCTGTCGCCTCCCATAGACAGTTTCCTTGTAACTGTCTTCTTGAGGCTGGGCGAAATGCTCAGACTGCACATCCGAGAGAGATGTCCAGTCGACTCGGAGGGGTTCGACTCTACTGCACTGTAGGCGATCCCTCGCAACATTCCGGAGTCCTCGCTGCCCTCGGGTGACGGAGACTTCCGAATCGGTGACACGATCGGATCCACACGTAGTTCCGACAGAGTCTGGCTAAGCTCATCACCACTGGGGCTCTGAGCGTCCATGTGCTCCTCGGTGGCGGACGCCACCTCGGAGTGACCGGAGAGTTCGGACTGGCGGAGCTGTTGCTCGGCCATCCTCACTTCTTCAAGTGTCTTACGACGGGGAGTTTGACGGGGAAACACTTAGTTCCCCGTCTCCCTCTTTGTCTTAGACTGACCAGCAAAGAGTACTCACAGTTCCTACTCTTTGTATGCCTTTCTTACTCCTCTAGTTGCCCAAAAACACCGACTTCTCCGCTGCCGACACCCGCACGATTGATCCGGGAGAGCCCCAAAATCAATATGGCGGTTCCCTCGCTTTTGTTTTTAAAACAAAGCGCATGCGCAGCGTCTCGCGTGATTGGACGCGATCCCGTTACCCGGTGTGACCCAATTATCGCTTAATCAGGTCACGACCTTTCCCGCCCGCAGCTCGGGCTCGGGGGATCACACTGCCACGTAGGCGGCTCGCAAAAGTCAAAATATACTTCGAATAAAGAGTTCGTCAGGAGTATTAGTGGATTAATATGGGAAATCGAAGATTACCCCACCGGATTATCCGTCCACCACCCTCGGGAGCACTCCAACATTCTTTTCTATTTGACTCTGAGCGCCCCTGTTGGTAGCACACATATAACATATAAAACAACACAGGACACCACACTCGTTGTGTAAACAAGCTAGGTTACCGCCCCTCTGGCCACCAGCCTTGGGCTTCGCCGAACGGGTTTCCCGTTCCCCTCTCGTAACCTGGCCGAAGGACTCTCGTTCTTAACTAAAATTCCAGCCTTGATTTTAGTTTTCCGTGCCCTTCTTCCTTCGCCTGCCGAGACTTTCTTTTTCACGGTCTTCTGGGGCTTCTTTCGTACCACTCTCTTAGGGGTATCCGCTGACACCCCTTCCAAAGGTACAAATTTAGCCTCCGAAGTTCCCTTTTCCACCTCCGTTTCCGGGGTGAGCTCCCTTCCAGCCCAAGCACGCAACCGAGCCACATGGCTCGTCCGGATGCGCCCTGCTTCGGACTGGATCAACACAGTCGTCTGACTGATACATTTAACCACGGTGTGTGGTCCATCCCAGTTATTTGCCAGCTTGACGTTGCAGAGCGGTTCGTGCAGGCGGATCACTCTATCCCCTACTACGAAGCGTCGCAACTTCAATCCGGTGTCATAACCTACCTTCTGCCAATTCGCAGCTTTGAGCAAATGCGCCCTAACTGTTTCGTAGGCAAATTTGAACCTCTCTCGTAGAGATTCTACAAATAGCACCGTACATGGTGCTTCCGGACTGATCCCTACCACCCCGAATACTAAATCCGCCGGCATGATCAAGTCCTCTCCGAACACCAAGAGGTTTGGTGTGCAATTTGTCGAAGTGTGGACCGTATTGTTATACGCATGTACCACAAATTCGCACTGATCGTCCCAATCATCCATATGGGAGTTCACTAACGGCTTCAAAACCTGGATCAAAGTCCGATTGAACCGTTCCACCTGCCCGTCGGACTGTGGTCGGTACGGATTGGTCCGAGTTTTGCATATAGCCAACTGATGACACATAGCTGCCCAAAGCTTGGACTCAAATTCTCTCCCTTGATCGCTATGTAACATCAAGGGAGCCCCCAGATGGAGGATCCACCCCTTTACTAGTGCTTCCGCACAAGTAGCAGCAGTATGATCCTCTAGTGGGTACACTCGGGTGTATTTCGTATAGTAGTCCGAGACCACCATCATACACGTATTACCCTTAGGAGTGGGTTTCACTCCACTGATAATATCCACGGCTATTCGAGCAAATCTCACCCCGAATAGTTCCTGCTGCAGTGGCAATTTTCCTAATCCAGGACCAGGTTTGCCTAAACAACATGCCGGACATGTCTCGATCCACCTCAAAAGGTCGCCGGACATTCCGGGCCAGTAATACCTCCGACTCAGCCGTTCCAAAGAGCGTTTCTTGCCGAAATGCCCACTAGTGGAATGGCCGTGGCAGTAGTACAGGATGTCTTTCCTCATAGCAGCAGGGATTACCATTTGTAATACCCTCCGCTTTCCTGGACAAGTCTTCCACCTGCACAACAACGAGTCTCGGACCTCCAGTTCATGGAACTGTGCCAAGAAACGTCGCATTTCACGGTTTTCCAGCGATATTTCGGGTCTCACTGGACAGACCCCAGTAGGGACAAGCTCCCTCAGTCGTGCTATGGTAGGATCGGCCATCTGGTACGTCCTTATAGTGTCGGTGGACCAATCCAACAGGTTTTGCAACAACCCATCATAAGGCAAACGCACACTCGCTACCACAGCATTGTGAGCACCACAATCCCCACATTCCGGACGCACACAACGGCGTACCGGACGTCTACTCAGGCAGTCAGCATTAATATGCTTTGTGCCCGCTCGGTGCTGGATATGAGAGTTCTCCAGTCCGAACTCGCTGAGGTGGTTCAACCATCGACCAATCATTCCCTCCGCATCCTTAAAGTTAAGGAGCCACCTGAGGGCCGAATGATCAGTGCGAAGTGTGAAATTCCCTCCATATAAGAAGTGCCGAAACTTCTTCGTGTATACCACCACTGCGAGCAACTCTCGCTTGGTAGTACAATAATTTCTCTGTGCCTTGTTCATACTGTTACTAGCGAACGCCAACGGGACCTCTACTCCGTCCTGGATTTGGGACAATGCGGCCCCGATGCTCTCATTGCTCGCATCAGTGTCAAGGATGAAATGCCCCTTCTCCGTAGGGTATCTCAGCACTGGGGTGGTCCGGAACAACGCCTTAATCTCTTTGAAGGCTTCATTCTGTTCCATCCCCCATGGGAAGGGTTCCTTTTTCCTCCCCGGAGTCCAATGGCTCAACCGTTGAAGGGGCTGAGACACCCTAGAGAATCCGGGGATGAAGTCCCTGTAATAGGAACAGAACCCTAGGAAGGATCTGATATCCTTCGGTCCTTTTGGAACTTCCCAAGTCTCCACAGTCTCCAGTTTAGTCGGATCAGCCTGCACACCCTCGGTGGAGATGATCCGGCCCAAATAGACCATGGACTTCCGAAAAAGTTCACACTTCTTTGGCTTTAATGTCAAGCCATTGGACCGAATTCGTTCCAACACCTCTCCGAGGTTCAACGCACACTCTTCAAACGTCTTGCCGAAAACAATGACATCATCCAAGTATACCAAGCACTTGCGCCACAGTAGATCACTCAACAGAGTTTCCATCATAGCTTCAAATGTGGCCGGGGCGTTGCATAACCCGAAAGGCATCAGTTCAAACTGATACAGTCCAATGTGACTCGTAAAAGCCGTTTTCTCTTTATCCTCCTCCTTCATCCCGATCTGCCAATACCCGGACTGCAGATCAAGGGTGCAGAACCATTGGTTCCCACCCAACGAGTCCAGAGTCTCATCAATTCGGGGAAGAGGATATGCATTCTTCTTGGTTACCCCATTCAGGCGCCTATAATCGATACAAAATCGGATAGACCCATCCTTCTTAGTAACCATCTGAACCGGACTGGACCAGGGACTAGTGCTAGGCACTATCACCTTCTGTTCCAGCATGGTTTTCACTTGTTCTTCAACAACAGCTTTCTTACCCAACGGCAAACGTCGGTAAGGCATTTTGAAAGGCTGTGCATCTCCAGTATTGATAGAATGCAACACTTTGTCGGTTCGGCCTAACGGCTCCCCCTCCACTTGCCAAGCATCCTGATACTTCACTACCAGCCTCCTTAGAGAATCGAGATCCATCCGATCCGTCAGATCCGTTTCGGATATCATTTTCTCGAGTCCCTCACTCAACGGGGTCGGAGAAGGGTCACCCTTCATGCTCACCTGTCCAGCGGACACTATGGCCTCACTGGTGAACACCTTCCCCAACACTGTATCTTTCTTAAGATACTGTGGTTCCAACCCGGGGTTGGAAACCGGCACTACGGTCCAAGCACCATCCCCCACCAGGGTATCCATGCCCGTTAGACCGATGCTTCCCAACATGGCCACATCCGGTTCCACAACTGCTTCTTCCTCTCTCCTAAGCCCCTTGCTTCGGACCAGCACGTCACACGTCTGTCCGGGAGGAATCTTAACAGTTTGGACCACCGTTGCCACTGTCGATACTTGTCGGAGCACACATTGCTCCACCGCACGGTACGGGTGCTCTATTCGGAGTACCCCTGTACCAGGATTCAGGACCGCGTCATACAACGCCGAAAAATCCAACCCCAGTATACCGTCGTCTGCAATATCCGCAATTGTGGGAGAAGCCACATACTCCTTCCCTCCAATCCGGACCGGTATGAACGCGCGCCCATACGTCTGCATACTCGACCCATCGGCCGAACAGGCGTTTACCCTCGTTTTGAAGTTATCACGACTGTCCGGCATAAGAGCATAGAATTTGGAGGAGATAAAGGAGTGGCTGGCTCCCGTATCTACTAAAAATTCGCCCGCCCTACCGGCCACAGTAACAGACACATACCACCGCCTCCCCCCCAGCGGAGACGGGTTTACAGTGAAGCGTTTGAAATCCTTCGGAGCAGCCAGATCAAGGCCATGTTTCTTCAAGTGGTCGAAACATGGATGATCCGGGGAAAGCTGGGTACTCCCTACCCACACGGTGTCTGTGACAGCCGCAACTTCCTCGTTCCTATCCGTAATGGGCCTCCCTGCCTCATTGCCGGGCAACTGATGGACTGGAATGTTAATCAGGCCGGCATCCGAGCCCCTCAGACTCGAAGCCACCCCTGATTCCCTTCCTGTCTTCTGAATTCCACTAGGCTCTACCTCTCTGGTATGTTGGCGTACTTCATCTCCAGGGGTTGTCCGCTCGCCGTCTCGGACTACCCCCTCTAGTTTCCCTCCTTTCCGGGAACTTTCGGACTCGGAGCCGTACACTCCGCGGCAAAGTGACCGATCTCTAAGCACCTATAGCACTTAGCGGTCCTCCGATTGATCTTCCTTCTGTTAGGCTGTGTAGCCCCCTGAATGGAAGTCGTCATCTTTTCAAACAGCGCTGTGAAAAACGCTGCGTCCATCACCGGAGCCTTCGGCTCTGATGACTCCCTTTTCGGAGGGGGGTTTCCACCCCCTTCCGGCTTCTTATTCTTCCACGGCGGTTTAGAGGAATTTCCATTCCTCTTGAACTGAGCCGCTGAAGCTATCGCCCCCTCCTCATCACTGCCCGAACCATCAGACTGTTCCGGAGAACATTCTATAATGGCCGAGGCCCGGGTAGGCATCCGGTCCCCTAACAGTGACTTTTTGAGAGCATGTATGTCGATGGCCTTAAAAAGGTCATCTAGTGACGTATCTGCTCTCCACGTGTCATACACCGTTTGTTGTATGTCGGGGTCTCTCAGTCCGGCAACGAACTGAGAGAACAATTCCTTAGAGAATAAGGCATCATGGATTCCTGAAGCAGGGTGTACCTTCTTCAGGAGTCTCATCAATGCAAGTCCGAAAACCCTTGGAGCCTCGTTCTTGCCTTGCACACGCTTCTTAAAAGCGACCATCGGATCGATCCGTGCGGAATCTCCGTACAGGATGGTTCCGATTTCAACGAGCTGTTTGAAAGTTCCGCGGGGTCCGCATTCCTCTTTCCACTGCTCAACTGCCATGAGACCATCTCCCATGCGTAATCCCTTACAAACGTACGGGATTGCATCCTGTTGGTCCCACCCGCTGAGGTTTATATCCTCAACGGTGGCCCCCAACCAATCTTCCCAGGAATTCTTCTGCCAGTAGGGAAATGGCTCGCTAGCTATGCGTCTAGCAGCATTGGACGAACCTCTAATCTTAGAGGTTATCGCCAGACATTTAGAAATGGATGCTGACGCGTCCTTTTCCGCACCTACATTGTGCAATCCGATCCCCGCTATTGCGGGATTCGTATCGTACAATTCTTGCAATTCTGTACTCAGCATTGTTCTCCTGGGAGCCTTCTTCGGACTCTTCGCACCGGGAGTCGCCCCCGGAGTAGCGCCCGTGGTTGGCACACTATTCTGTCTGTCCAGAAAAGCCTGGTAGGTCCCATACGACACTATGTCCGTAGTGGGGTCTACGCCCTGTCCGAACCACCAGTTCTTCTCCTGATCAGTCATATACTGACACTGCTGGGCCAGAGCAAGCAATCGTTGATGCTCTGACTTCTCTTTCTCCAGCTCTTTGGCCTGCTTCTCAGCCTCCTCTTCCTGTTGAGCTTTTTCCAGTTTAGCTTTAGCAGCCTCTCCGGCAGCTCGGAGCCCTTCCTTTCGAGCCCTCAGAACCGCCGCTTCCTGCTCCGCTAACTCCTCTGCGAGAGCAGCGTTTTCCTTCATTCGTTTCTGTTGCTGCTCTAAAGCAGCCTGCTGTTTGCGATACACGTCTCGCCTTTCTATTTCCAAGTTTTTCTGCTCCTGGAACAATATGTTTGCTTGGCACTCTCGCCATTGCAACAAACTTGCAGGAGTCAGGTCGGTTTTCGCCGCCTTATCCTGTTCGGCCGCTTTTTTCAAGCGGACCGCATCTAGTTCTTGCTCGTCCACTCTCAACTGCGATCGTGGACTCCGAACCAACTCCGACAATGGTCTTCCCCTGCCTACTGAGGCTAGACCGGTCGGGGCTGTAAATACCTGCTTTGGTATCGGACGGATACCACTGATCCCTACCCTTGGTGAGGAATCACCCCCCCTGCCTCTGCCCCTGGATCGTCCCACTCGGAGTGGTCGTCCCGGTGTCGAGGTTGACAAGGCAGGTTCAATGGTTACTCCACGTCCCATAGGCTGATTGGGAGTGTCTGTAAAGCTCATGTAATGGAGGCCTTCCGGACTACCATTGTCTGCAGATGCGAATGAGGTACTGCTGTCGTGCATACTTTCTCGCGTCTCTGATAAAAACTGTTGTAACGCAGCTCTTTTTGCTTTCAGAATGTCGCACTCAGTCATTAGACTTCGGCGGACCTCCTGTAAGTCCTCTGTGTCCTGAACAATGGCTGTTCGGGCCCCTTCTGCTTCATGCATTACAGCGTCTCGAGCTGCGCAAATATGGTTCAGCTCCGTATTTGCCTTGACAAACTCAGACCGGATCCCTCGGAGGTCCGCTTCTTTCTGATCGTATTCCGCTCGGACTCTGCTGAGGGATTGTACCAGCTTTTCATTCTCCTCCAACAAGGTAGACAGCCTTGCGTCCTTTTCCTTGATCTTGGAAGCTCTGTGTGTGACTGCACCTTCCAATGCAATCAAACTGCTTTTCCATTCATTGGATTGCTTCTGAATGGTCAACAATTCCATTTGAGCCATCTGTACACGTTCCTGCACTCGGGCTTCTCTCATGTCGTCAAACCGACGCTCCTCCAACAGGGCAAACCTCCTCGGAGTCGGCGCGGCTGACCTTGACCCACCAACGTTGAACAAGGACAAGTTCATTTCTTCCAATTAGCGGCTCATTATGGTAGGACCCCTGGGTCCTCGTGCTGCGTCTGTTCCTGATGGAACATTCGCCCTACTCTGGGTATCTGCCTCATAACTGGCATCTAGCCCCTCCGGTGACAAGGCTGCTGCCTCATCAGGAGACCTCGCTGCTCCGTCCAGAGCCCGAGGTCTGTGCTACTGCACAGGCTAACCTGCGTTTCACTCAGAACTGGTCACGGCACCAGTGTAATAAACGATACTTTGTCTCTTTATGATATTGGTAGAGTATCAATTAAAGAACAAAGTCGACACAGTTCGGATCAAGTGTTACAGGTTGCAATATCAGGTTTATTCAGAGAACCTAGACAAGCAGTCACTAAGTGTGCGAACTCCCTATAGAGTTCGGAACGGGTCAGTAGGCTAAGCAGCCGATATGATCACAGGGTCTCCTCTGCCAGCGTGGCTCAGAGTAACCGACGAGTACCGTCAGATGCCGGGTATATATAGGCAGCCAGCCTGCGTGCGCACACGCAGACCGGAAGCCTATAGCGACCTCTGTCCATACCCCAAGCCCGGGGTAGGTGTCGCCACCTACCGTCGGACTGAAGGGTTCGGACTGAGCTCGCAACACAGCATCCAACAGCACTCGTCATATAACAACCCCGTATAACCCTAGCCCCTACACTAGCATGCAGCTCTGTTTGAATAGCTATGTAATGAGAACTATCAAGACATACCTGCATTAAATGGAAATTGAATAGAACTTTCGTGATTCATTAATAATTATTTCTTGGTATTATAGTGTCCACTGTTTGTCTTCGTGGAAATGGCAATGAGTACATAGGGACAGTTTCAGAGACAGTTTCAGGCAAGACGTGTCAGAGATGGGACAGTCAGCACCCCCATGAGCACAGCTTTACAGCTGATGACTTTCTCTTGGTTACAAACCTTGCTGATGTTGAAAACTATTGCCGTAATCCAGGCAATGAACTATTAGCATGGTGTTATACAACTGATCCCGCAGTGAGATTGGAAATTTGCAACATTCCTTTATGTGAAGGTGACTCTCTTATTCAAATGTCCATCTACATTACAGGTTATCTGCATAGTCTACAAGAAATTTCAAATAGTTATTATAAAAGACTAATCACAAATATGAATATTATGTGTACAGTTCTGCCAAAGGCCATGATGTTTTACCACTGGTCCCATATTAAGACGGTATGACCAACCAGTATTACATATTAGAAACAGATGCAGCAATGTTCTCAAAAAATTGATGCTCATTACCATACATTAAATTTTATGAATTATCATATCGTCAAGACTTATAATTGTGTTCTACAATGTAGTTTATGGCTGAAAAAATGTGATTGTGTGATCTAAATTGTTTAATTTACCTTTACAGTGTCCCCTGTTTGTATGCTTGGTAAGGGGTACCAGTACATTGGAACACTTTCAACGACAACTTCAGGCAGGACATGCCAGAGATGGGATAGTCAGTCCCCCCACAGCCACACCCAAACACCTGGTGCACTTCCTTTCATTACAAACCTTGCTGACATTGAGAACTATTGCCGTTGTCCAAACAATTATGAAGCAGGTCCATGGTGTTATACAACTGATCCTGATTCGAGGTGGGAGTTTTGCAGTATTCCTACATGTGATGGTAATTACTTCTTACTTATCCATACTTGATCTATGGTATAGGCAATATGAATACATTTGTTATTTGTTGGGGCACCAACTCTGGCTCATGGGGCATACTCCAGTGGGAACATGGACTAGAACATTTTTCCAATCTTAAATTGGATTTAATGAAGATTATGCTATGAATATTTTAAGATTATCTACAGAAGATTGATGTCATTTGGTATACATGATTAACATAAGGTAGCACAACCTTATTTATTGTTGGGAACATTGTATTATATCAGGGCTCTGCCCCTGAAACCCCTTTTCTCCATTTCATTTTTTTCTTTCTTTTTCGAAACTGACAAGCCGCAGGTATAATACAGTGGTACCACCTGATGTTTGGAATCTTGAATTTGAGATTGTAAAATTTTTAAGATTAGCCATTTCAAGATTGCAAAGATTTTCTTGTCCACGTTCTCCCGAGATGACATCAGCTGGGGCTCCACTATCCGATCGCTTTAGTCAATTCTCACGATCCGATCATACTGGTTTGTACAGTTTGATCAGGTGAAAACAAAGGCCTATTTGCTGTCTATTATTCTTTCATTATGTTTAAATCGCCGGATTAGATCCATTTTGAGAATGGGTGTATGTTTATATTTACATCCTAATATAGGTATGGCTGAAAAAAAAGGTGTGTTATAGGCAACATGGTCAGAATTTCTAGGGTAGGTAGGTCGGATTTATTATTATTATTTTTTAAACATAGAGAGAACCAGGAATGAGTCGCGAATCGACAAATCAACTCGCGACTCACCAGAATGATTCAATAACTCCTCTATTGACTGGGAATATCAAGAAGTTATTGCATATTCCTTAACTCTTCCTTTACCACGCTCCACATAAAGACATCCCTCTCAAGACCAGATTTTTTCAGATGAAATTCAAATGGGATAATGGGATTTAGGGGATGGCCTCACCTTTTAGAAACTGAAAGAATTTTCTAAATATTCCAACTAGAAGTACATCTATGTCAAAAGTGAACAACATTGAGTAACCAGAAAGTAAAATAACCAAATTGCCCTAAGTGTTCCAATTAGGGAGATATAGCCATATTTGAAATTAAAGTAAGCTTATTTTAGTGTATTATGTTACCATTGACACTAACATTTAGGCCAGTGTGCATTGAAGTAGTCCTAATATTTTGATACCATCTTTTTCAGCATGAAAAATTGAACAAAACCATTTTTCACCCCCCAAATTGATTTTTTTGGCATTTTTCACGTTTTTTGCCTTAAATATTGCTCAAATCATATTGAAAATGAGTTAAATATCCTCCAAGTTCAGATGCTCAGCATTTCTAAAATATTGGATGTATGTGGAAATGGATTTGGATATGGGGGGACACCATGCCATAGAATATTGTCAGAAAAAATCATGGGATTCAACCAACTTTTAGGCAAACCACAGGGGGTCAAAAATCGGCCAAAAATCGGCGAGTAACTCGCATAAATGCGTGTACGGTCCTGTACTGTAAACTCGCAATAATGCGTGTACGGTAAAGGAAGAGTTAAAAAGCCATTTTCTGAAGTTAAGCAATTATTCAGGCCTATGAGGTCACTGGGAGCTTGTTTTTCTTGAAAGAATTTGTAAAAACTGAAAGAAATAAACAATAAAAATCAAAAAAAAAAATCTCCAAAATTGGGAAAAAAATGCTAGGGTCGGCCCTTTTTTTAATCTAGGGTCGGGTTGCCTGAAACACACCTTTTTTTTTGGCCTATGCACAGTGTGATCAGATATAAACATTGGCCTAGAGATTGCACCACGTGGCCAAATAAATTTCAAACCAGTTTGATATATAATCGGGAGCCGAAACCGGCCTCAGATGCAAAATTGGGGCCTAAATTGGGACATGGATCCTGTTTAATAAATATAGCCTTGGCAGTCTAATTTCCACTTGAGCATGGAGTTTTATGAACATCAACATGTTATAAACAAAAACCTCTGGCAGGGTCTAGAGTAGGCCTACCTCCCTACCTACAGTATAATTATGATTCTTTGATTTGAGCCCGATTTGTGAGGATAGCCCCGATTTGAGGATAAAACCAGCTAGTTGAGCCTCACCTATCCACTAGTGGGGGTGTAGAGGGGTACAACCCTAAGGTCGGAAAGTCGCTGAAATTAAGGGCCAATGCTATAGCTAAATTTGTCTAAAAGTCGCCAGGTCACCGTAATTATTATACCAGGTCGCCTGGAAAACAGCCCAGGTCGCCAGGTTGCTTTTGACCCCTCTGGAGCCACACTAGTGCCCAACTCTGTGTATTGTCTGGTTCTGTCATTCGTGGGTTAGACGGGCCACTATGAGGGTGGAAGCACTTGAGTAATGCGTGGTAACACTGGAACGTGGCAACGCCTGCCAGTCGCACCTTACCACTGCTGGACGTAGTGATAGTGTTGCACTCGCATGACTCAAAAGGAGTATAGGGAGGATTCCAATACTCTTTACACAGTTTGTCCTAGGACAAGCACTCATTCAATACAGTGCTTGTGCAAGCACCCCACCTATTTACATACTAGTAAAACATGTCCTCCTGTCTCTACGAGAAACACTGGAATCTGAATGTAATTTGGCATCATCTCCTATCAGAAATTCAAAATCTAGATAAATAAAAACTACTAGGAACTTGTCATGTACATTAAGAACATGTGAGAGCAAAGTTCCATTTGAGCTATGTAAGCATATATGGTGGTGTCATACACACTGAAGCATTGGGTGGCATTATATAACTCATTTACTTTTAGTTCCCAGTGCTCCTTGGGGTTGCAGTATAGATGTCCATTTGAGGATCTCTTGTGGCCCTTCTTCAATATCATGGCAGAGGTGTGAGGAGTATGGTTGCTGTTATGATGTTACAGCAAAGGCATGCTACCACAGTGATAAAAATGGTAAACAGCTACATTACATTTTGGAGTGAAGCTAGATTAATATGTTAGATATGTTCTGTCCAGGTACCATATAAGTTAGTCATTATTTGCATAAAAGTTGCAAGGGAGCCGTTTAAGATTATGTGGGATATACTCTTTAAATATTCTGTGAAATATGATTTTTGTCCACAAACTTCAAAATAATGTCCTTTTAAGCTCTATATATTTTTACTCTCTTGTGGCTTTATACACATAGTAGGTAACTGTATTTTCCCACACAAGTAGGCAAGAAGTGGCACCCATCCTTCAATAGTCAAATTATTAGTATTATTCTAGTTGCAGGGTTTGTTCGTTCTAAGGGTGACTGTATCACAGAGAATGTAGCTCCGATAACAGCTGACCTGAAAAGCTGTTCCAGACAGTGTCTGCTGGACCAGACCTGTGCCTCCTTCACATTCCACCCACATCTGACCGCATTAAATTGCTGGTTGTATACAGGCATCTGTGATGGTTTGGTAACAGTAGCCAGTGATGTCAAGTACAACTTTTTAAAAGGTTGCAAGCATCTCATGAATAGCATAAGAATCAGTATAAAAATAGTAAGGCTGCGTCTCATGAGATTGGGCCATTGTTGTCGTCTTTGACCGGGTGCAATCTTTTGACCGGGTGCCATCTTTAACCGGGTATCAGAAAAAGTGTAATTGTTATGTAATTATAATGTAAATGGGGTAACAGTATTATGTGTAAATGTTAATATAAAGATTATGTACTTTTGCAGTATTCAATGTGTGTTTCATCTCTTTAAAGATTAAAGATTTTTATTCAAACAGTAGTCACGGTTTACTCTGCGATTTTCAAAAGTTGAAAACTAACTAACATATAGATATACAATTACGGGTATTTGGCCCCCATAACGGAAGGACCGTAGCGGAGTTAACTCATATTATTAAAGTCTGTTGGGGCACACAGTCTTGGCATGGATAGTTGCCCAGCCATGCCATAGACATGTGCACCTATTTATAACCGTAATGGATGGGAGACTTTATTTTATACCGGTCAAAGATGTCACATGAACATTATTCGCTTAAAAGGAACAAGTGACTTTTTCTCCATATTGATGTCTCCTTCTGCCCTATATTTGCAGTCATTTAGATCAATGTGTTAACACTACTCATTAATATTTCAGACCATGCCATTTACTGAAAATAACTAATTTTGATTATAGTGGCAGTGCAAGGCTTTGACTGTCATTATGGAGAGTCTGTTGGCAGTGACAGTTACTCTGGTGAAGACACAGTTGTTCAGTGTGCGGCTGGGTGCAACGGTCCAGGACTTAAGGGCTTTATGGTGGAGAGACGGAATGGTGGAAGTAGGCATTGTATAAGGAAAAATCCAATCATAAAGTATGAGGAAAATTTGGAGAACCTACAAGAAAATAGTGTGGACCAATACATGTGTTATTCAGGTAGATGAAATTTGGAATCTGATTTGTATCATGTTGAATTAAACTACAGGAAAAGAGAGCTTATGGAGATATTTCTCATTCAAATTATATCATTGGTCTTTCAGCAGTTTAAACTATAGGATTTTTGTAAAAATGTGTATGCTAATTTTCTCCTGAAGATCAACTTATAACATCTGTCTTCACTACATATGGCTATCGGACACATATATTGATGGATGGTGACGTGGGGACTTGTGTGTCAGCTTCAACGTTTGCACCTCATATTCAGATACTAAAAGTGAGAATCCCATGGCCAGCCATGCCAAGATCAACTCTGGACTTTTCAACAAGGATATATGGCAGACTAAGTTTAGAGTGTTCTCATCTTAAAGTGTATGTACCTCATGAAGGAGTTGAGAATAATCTTCTTAAATTTACATTTGGTGGTAAATATAAGTTGTGTAGTTTTATACAGGATGATGTGGCTGATTCCAACCACAGATGTGACTACCAATGCACTTGTGTAGATAATGTCTGTCAGGCCCTCTATGTATTTCTCCCTTCTACAACTGAGGAGCTATGTGAAGTGGAATTTCCACCATACTGAAAAACATTAACATGACATTGTTTGCCTACTATATAACAATGATCTCCATTGACAATTCTGTTCAGGGAAAGCAGTAATAAGCATGTGTGTTGGTTTTTACTCACAACAAAACGACTCACAGCAATACACTTTAAGGAATACATGTATTGAACTCTGCTGCAACTAACCACTGTGTATGCAATTAATATAGCTGTGCTTTGGAAAATATCAATATTGACCGAGTCCTATGTCCTTCCTTCAGTGTTATTGCTGTTCGTCCCATCCATGGACATGTTAAAAAACTTTGCGTATGACAATAAGCCTAACTCGTATATTAGCCGCATCCTGACATTGGGGCTGATCATATAAGCCACACCAGTGATCTGACTCGTGCAATAGCCGTGGCTTCTACGTGACCTTTTACAGTTATATTCTATCATGTGAGAAGTGGGTAGACAATAATTATGTGCAATTACCGCACTGTTGCACTTAAGCGCCGGGTCTTAAATAAGTGCCTGTCTTGTGTAATGGCCAGGGTCAGAGGGATCTTTAAAGTTAGGCACTAAAATAGTACTTCGAAGAAGCGCCTGTCTTGTATAAGTGCTGGGGGTATACAGGGCCCCAAATAGATCTATAGTGGCAGGGTGCTAAAACCTGACAATACTAGATGTCATTACAATGTATAATGGCCTGGTATCGATAATGGTTCACCGTCCACACATAAAAAACATCGTCCCTAGCTTGACATCTACTTCGAACTCGATTTTGCTCATTTGTCTTACACATTTGAATGAAAATGAGAGAACCAGTATTTTTGAATATCTTTGAAATATCTCTGAGTTTAGTTATATCCATTGACAGTAGACCTCACAATGATGGAAATATGAACATGGGAACCTTGTTTGGTAGGTCCAGGATGGCGAGTTGGTACGTGAACTGCGACCTTAAGAGAACTGACATATTTTCAAGGTAATAAGAAAATCAGGATTCAATGCAACTTCCTTTGAACAGAGTGTAGCAAATGAGACAACATGGAATAATTGATGTTGAAATGTGTTTTTTTATTCCTGAGGCTTCTTGAACGAAGTTGGCCCAAACAGTTCAGTGTGACAGCTGTCTATGATCATACCATTCACCACGGCGCTGCATGTGGATTCATGCATCAACCAAAGTTAGACAATTACTGATTTGACACTTGTCTAATATACAGATCTCCCCCACCCTAAATCCTTGTAATATAGAAACAACATGGATACACGAAAACTAGAATGAACAATATAGATAATCTTTCTTGGATAATTAGAACTATATGGATTATATGGGTAGCAATAAATGAACTTCTATATTTCCTTAAACTAACGTACAGTAATTTTTCTACCAGTCTTGATCGCCTCAATATTGGGCAGAATACGTTTTTCTCTATCAATGATGTCTGCGTGTCAAAATATGCCTACTCAGTAGCGCAGTGTTTCAACTAAACCAATTATTTTAATGCTCAGAAACTCGTCACGCAAGTCTTTATACACTGGGCCTGATACTCAGTTTATGTAATAGATATGTTATGGTTATGAGAGGGTAACTAACAATAACCACAGTAAATTGGCTGGCACCCTATTTTGCAGTTTATACAACAGGAACTGTAGTGCTTTCATAAATCATGACACAACGTGATAACATTGTTTATCCCCATCTTCTCACTGGGCCGATCATGTTTAATATTATACTCAGTATGTAATGTGTACGCGAACTTCTTTAAAGGTCACCGCTTATAAAAGACCCAATAAATACATAACATTTGATAGAGATCTAACATGTCCTTTGCATAAGTAGAGATATGACGATACAATCGTTTGATACGCTTAACCGTTTTGAGTACATTATGCCCAAGGCTTCTAGTTCATAAGGCGTTATGACGTTAATAATGTTTAGGGAATCGTTAGTTATTAGGGGGGGGGCTGATTTTGAAAAATGATTTCAGTCCTTTTTAAGCAAAAAAGGCATGCGCTTCGTCACCAACGATATGAGCAACCACCCACTTAAGTATCTGTACTAGACCTTGCACACAGAAAATCAAAAGGAGTTCCAATATTTAAATAACAAACAAAATCTGTATCGTCCCTTCATTAATCTATCCATGATCAACATGCACAGAGATACTACTCACTCGTTGACAAAAAGTAGGAACTCTTACAATTTTGGTCAATTTTCTGTAGGAAATTGAGATAATTCAATACATAGATTCAAGCAAAAATGTAGGAATTCCTGCAGAAGTAGGTAAAGTGGCAACTCTGCATGTAGTTATTAAATATAAGAATGGACAAACGATCTCATAATATGAAACCTTCCACATAGATCAAGGCTTTCATATCAAGCTTAAGAATAAGAATAGAAAAGCTAAATCTACAATGTCATAGCACAGTAACCGGTAGATACAAAGTATACATGTTTACTCTCCATAGTCTGCATAGAAAATACTACATAATTGATGGCAAAAAAAAGATAACATGTATGGGCGTATGAGCATAAGAGACTGGCCAAATAGAGCCAGAGCAAGTCAGGCTGGTGTAGCCTCGCCATATTAAACCTTTATGGGTGGCATGTTGCCTTAATTTAAGGCAACGTCCTGTAACAACACAGACCGGGCAAGACTATCGGTATCACTGGTGCTGCATTTTTGCATCATGGTGCATTGAGCATAATGCAAACCTTAAAGTTTAAGGGTGTAAGAGTTTTCATGGAATGAGTGCCATCTATATATGATAAATATATCACTTGAATAATATCAATCTGATCTAATCCTAGACTACTTAAACCTGGTATATATTTCAGAAACAGACACGATCTAAAGACTCAAACATAAAGAACATGTCTATACTAACCAATGTGTAGTTCCATCAATTAAATCAGTTCTCAATTCAAATTAAATATATCTGCTGTAAACCAATGCCTCGTTTATTGGCACTAGTTAAAGCAACCCTCTCACCAACGGGCGATGGTACTTGTTTAATGTTAGTGACTAGAGCAGCAAATCATACTCTTTGTGATATGGCCGCTTTAATAACCAGTCTTACATGTAAAATACCATTTTTCGAAGGCCTACTTTTCGAATACCTTTTTTTAAAGCTCATGTATAGTTTCTTAAGCGCCTTTTTCATGTCCTCATGTCCCCTCCATCCACAAAACCCTGACTAGCTCATAAGTGCAGTGTTGTATTCATATCTATGTCTCATCGGCCCCATGTGGGTTCTCGTGGCCGAAGAAATGGCTATTAAAGTCGTGCCAGTTCTGTGAGAGGTACCCACAGAAGGAACACTCCTTCGGGTTCTTGGGGCTATGCATGCCCTTATGGAGGTAATACATGGCTCGGTCGGTGAACAAGATTCCACACTCACATGGAAACGTTGTTCTCCTCTTTTTCAATTCTGCGAGAATATCCTCTGTTCGAGCGTCAGCGAATGGGTCGTTTCTCGGTGGCGCTGGCGGTGTCTTAGCTACACGCTTGTTGGGTGTTTTAGGCGCTGGATCTTCATCGTCCATTGAATATCGTCCATTTGATGCTCGCTTTTGAGATGCAGACTGCACGGGTGTCTTCTTGGTTGGAATGCCCTTTTTAGCTCCTTGTGTCGTCCCGGTGCTGGCTTTTCGCACCAGCGGCGTCTTAACTTGTCTTGGTGTAGGGGTTTCGACTGGAACGCTTTGAGCTTTTGTCACATTGCTCTTCCTTGGGCCACTTTGGGGTGTGCTGATTTTTCGAGGCGTAGGTGACTGGGAGGCGTTTCTCTGGGAGGATTGCGGTGCACTGGAAGACTTCTCGAGTTCCACCCTAAGTCTTCCCGCGTAAGATTTGAATTGCGTAGGGTGGTCACTCTTCTTATGGAGGAGAAATTCCCGTTTATTTTCAAAAGTTAGGTCGCAATCCTCACAAAGATAGACTGCAGTCACCTCCACCACCTAAAAATAAATGTAAACGTGGAATCAATTATTTTGAACTTTCCCAGCTAGCACCACTCATCTAAATCACATCAATATATTACATTAAAATGACGAGAAACACGTCAGTTTTACATGATAATGACGTAATTCTGATGAGTGGTGCTAGTAGGGTTTGGATTTCCACCCCCATTGTTTGAGGCTATCAGTAATTTCTCATTATGACCCCCCACCATCTGTCCACCAAGCCCCCTACTCCCGGCTGGCAATAAATGACTTGGCCCTTTAGGAGTGGTCATTTCGTAGTGATCATCAGAATTTGTCCATCCCCCCCTCTTTGAGCTATAGAAACACGCGGGCTTTTTTGCTGAAAAGGGGTGTTTTATTTTGCCCCCCCCCCCCTCTAGAGGTGTCAAAATTTGTCTGACCCTCCCCCCCCCCTTCCAAATCCACGATGCACCTTTAGGGAGTGATCATTTTTTAACAACAGGGGGAGGGGTGGATTTTCGCGCGGAGCGTGCACATTTTTTTCACCCCCCCGGTCAACAGGTCGAAATTTTTTACCCCCTCCCCAGGGGTCGAAAATCGGCGCGCGCAGGCCCTTTGAAGCATAGTACAACGTACCGCGCCAGCTTTTTGGCCCAAAACATGTTAATTTTTTTTTGACCCCCCCAAGAGGGGTCCAAATTTGTTACCCCTCCGGTCAAGGGGTCCAAATTCTTTTGACCCCCCCCCCCCGTTGATAAAAAATGATCACTCCCTTAGTTGAGCTCACCCAACCTGTAACGACTCTGTGTAGGTAAGGCCGCCACCAGTCTCGGGCCCTAAATGGGGGTTTACTCATAGCTCTATGCCTACACTGGGCCTTACATACGCTGCTACTGTGAATCAGCACTCAGAGGAAGGTGGGTTGGCAGGGGTGTGAAATGCCGAAAACAGTATCATCTGAAGACCATTATGCATCTCCGGGAGCATTACAAATAATGCTTTTCATTCAATAAGTTTTGCAATTAAGGTTGTTTAATCACCGAAACCCTATCTTTTATTCACAGGTACATTCAAATTTAAGGTTTAGATGCAGAAACTTAAAGAATCTGTGAAAATTCAGAGAGCACAAAAATATCAGAGCCCATACCCCCACCCCCCTTATAAATGACTTGTCATTTTCTCAGCAGATTTAGATGAATCACAGGAATGATCCTCTGGGAGATATAAAAATGCGGAATTCCGCATATCTGCGGAGATTTCACACCCCTGGTTGGGGAGGGGGAGGGGGGCAAATTCTTTTAACCAATCATGGACCTACATTACGCTTGAACGTTCATGAACCAATTTTGAGAAATTTTGACATATTTTTCATCAAAATCGGGTAAAACTATTTTAAAGGTTTTCCCCAAATAATGATTTTCATGATGCGCGCGGTGATGAGAAACTTTTTTTTTTGAGTGGCCTTATACGAGTCTAGGTACCGTAAATTCTCGCGTATACCGTAACCCGCGGGTTATGCGCGAACCAAACCTCTAGTGCGGGTTATACAAATTACAATATTCTCAAAGTCATGGTAGAACAGTACTAAAATCGCAATTTTCAGACCCCAGGTGCGATTATGGGATCATCCCAAAGTCGGGGTGCGGGTTATAGGCCTACGTGAGAATTTACGGTATTAAACATTTTAATAAATTTATTAAAGGTATTCAACACAATCTACGCCTACGGCACCTGGTGGTAAAAAACGAAACTACCTGAAACCATGATATTTGCAGATTTCTCATACTTAACCCAGATATGCCTAAGGAGGGAAATAGTGCTTTTTTAATAGCAAAAATTTTTCCCCTGTATTAAATTGATGTTTTTTGGTCATTTTTAGCAAAATTGGGAAATTCGCCCTCATGGCCTCTGAATTATGGACCGTCCTTTTAAAAGGACGGTAGGCACATAGGACATCAAAATTTCATGGGGAAGTTCATTATTCAAATTTTTTCATGTGACAATGATATGGATGCATATAAAATAATGCAATTACCTCAGTAAACTGTCCTCAAGGATGGCACTGGTGTTATTCTTAATTGTGAAGGTATGTTCTTAATGGTGCATGAGTTGATATATTGCCTAGCAACCACATTTGACAAAAATTCCATGCCTAGCAACGAGCATACAGAGTAGGCCTTAGAGAGCTTTAGATACAGCCAACCCGAGTACACGCACCCAAGGATACCCATGATACTTATTGCATTTGTTTTGAATCAATATGTTGCCTATCCATGACATTCAAAAACATTCTGTGCCTAGCAACCAGCATTAGAATGGCATTAACAGCCTAGCAACAACATTTAACAACATATTTTGCTTAGCAACGAGCCTGTGAAATTGCCCTAATCGAGCGTTAGGTACACCTAACCCCAGTATGCAAACTCAAGGACACCAGTGATATCTTTCATTATTTGTTTGAATCAATATGTTGCCCTTCCATGCCATTAAAACATTCTGTGCCTAGCAACAAGCATATAGAATGGTCTCAATAGCCTAGCAACAAAATTCAAAAACATTCTGTGCCTAGCCTCAAGCATGGGAAATGGGCCGTATAGAGATTTGATAACCCTTACCCCCAGAAACAGACCCTAAATACCTGTTGGTATACATGATGCAAAGCTTACTGATCACTAAACGGTATGTGGCAGGCAATTGGGATTACAAGTATGCATGGATTCATACTTTCTTTCCTCGAGTGAGCAAACCTGAAGATTTGCATTGATAATGTACTGGCGCTCTATACTATCACTGCAAAGGAGGCTTTATACTCTGGGCTGACATAGCTGAATAGAGGCCTTTTTGAACCTGGATTGGAATTTGTCCCTGCCACATACTGGGCTTCCGGTCAGTCAGTTGGGCACTGGTCTCACTGGAAGCCACATGTGGTGTACAGTGAGAGACCTTTGTTTGACTACACTAGCCCTACCAAAGATCTGGTCATTTTGTAGTAGAAACATCTCTTTTCAAGTATCTCATTACCCCTCCAATATTCTATATTGTGGCCTGGTCGCCTACCTATTCTCTTTTGCACTCATGATATCTAATTGTGTTCAAAAGACTAGCCTGTGTGATCTACGATAGTGGCTTGAATAAGGACACCCCTGCTTATAAATTTTAATGATACAATTTACACCGTGCTTATACGAGACCTGTGTTTATTTAAGATAGAAAACTTACCTGAATGTTCATTTCAAAACCATAGTTTACCCTTTGCTAACACAGGACCTGTGCTTATTTGAGACCCCTGTGCTTATTCAAGCCACTACAATATTACTAATTCACTCCTGATCCAGAACTTCACACAAAACCTTGACTATGGGCATCCTACACTGCTATGACTACAAAAATACAAGAGATTCCTCGTCATAAAGGCCCAAATCCCCCATGTGGAGGGTAAAATATGGATATTTTATAATTTGGGCTGAACGAAAGTCATCTAATCTTTAACCTCTTAAATGAATATGACAATCAGAATATTTAATCTTCCAGAAACAGACATCTTTGTATTTTTCAAAATGATGCCCAATGGCATCACCCATTTTCAAGCTGCTAGTGCCAATTAGCTTCACCTGTTTAGCATGGGCTTTCTTACAACACAGTCAAAACAAGGTGGTGAAAACAACATTTTAAATGTTTTTTCCTCAGAAATCCAATTGTGGAGTTGACAACATATCTATTTCTGATAGAAAGGCCTCTATTTGGAATTCTAATAGAACCTTTTTACATATTATTTGGATGTCTCTAAAATTGATGTTTCTGGTTGCCATGGTAACCCAGTCTAAAATGTTATGGAGTAAAACAGTAATGGAAGGGGTGTTCTGAAAGCTTTCAGTTCTTATTTAATGGTGACCCAATCTAACAATAATGTAAAATACTGACTTTCATCGAATAGTTCTGGGCCCATAAGGGTTAACTGTAAGCACATTACATTTTTATATGTTGTTGCTAGGCTGTTTAGATCATTCCACATGCTTGTAGCTAGGCACAGAACGCTTTTAAATGTCATGGATAGACAGCATATTGATCTAAAATGACCACAATAAGTATCCTGGGTATCCTTGCGTCTGTATACTGGGGTCAGGTGTATCTAAAGTTTGAGCTCTCTAAGGGCCATTCCACATGATTGGTGCCTGGCATGGAATGTTTTTTAATGTTGTTGCTAGGCTGTTTAGGCTATGCCACATGCTTGTTTCTAAGCACAGAATGTTTTTAATGTCATAGCCAGGCAACATATTGATTCAAACAAATAATGAAAGGTATTACTGGTGCCCTTGGATTTGCATACTGGGGTTAGGTGTACCTAACACTCGACTAGGGCAATTTCACAGGCTCGTTGCTAGGCACAGTTGTTGCTAGGCTGTTAATGCCATTCTAATGCTGGTTGCTAGGCACAGAATGTTTTTGAATGTCATGGATAGGCAACATATTGATTCAAAACAAATGCAATAAGTATCATGGGTATCCTTGGGTGCGTGTACTCGGGTTAGCTGTATCTAAAGCTCTCTAAGGCCTACTCTGCATGCTTGTTGCTAGGCATGGAATTTTTGTCAAATGTGGTTGCTAGGCAATATATCAACTCATTCACAATTAAGAACATACCTTCACAATCAAGAATAACACCAGTGCCATCCTTGAGGACAGTTTACTTAGGTAATTACATCACTTTATGTGCATCCATATCATTGTCACATGAAAAAATTTGAATAATGAACTTCCCCATGAAATTTTGATGTCCTATGTGCCTACCGTCCTTTTAAAAGGACACTTTTAAACAACTATCCATAAGTGAGGGGTTAAACTAGTGAGATACCTTTTTGGTGCTAAAATTGCCTCTATTCCATTAGTTTCACATGTTTTTGACAAAAAAAAAGAAAATTCATGCATTTGTCCTACTTTTCTAAGCCCTGTAAGAGTCAGCATTTTGAAACAGGCATTATTTGATGAGAAACCCCTTTGCATATGGTTGCCATGGTTACATGAAAAATGATATACATGCTTGTAAAGTCAAAATAGAAGCATGTATCCTTGTTCCATTATAATTTGAAGTTAAAAACAATATGAATTCAATTTTGATATTATTTTAGTGATCATTAAAGTAGTACATGTAGGCGTCCTTTTAAAAGGACGATAGGCATATCTGGGTTAAATGTCATGACCTACCTTCATCTACCATTAAAGTGCCATATCTTGCCATTCTACATATCTTGATCACTATTTTTACTTTTTGCCATGCCCATAGGCTCATACAGTTGATAGATTAGTTTTTATTTTGATTAATTCAGGATAATTTCATTTTGCCCGTGACCCCATGTTTTCTTGTTTTCAACATGTTCCTAATGATCATACGAATGCATGCCTGCATTTTCATTAAGAAATTGTTGGGAGATTTTTTTCTGTGTGGAAAATAGTAGAAAAATATGATTTTCTTATGAGGGCCAATACGTAATGCACTCAAATCTGAATGCCCTCCAGAAGACAAATAACCCCCGTAGCATATGCTTTTTTCCTTTTCTTTGTGTTCCACAAGCATCAGGCTAATATCCCTAAGAGTCATTAAGGAAAATTGTTGGTTGATCTAAATTTAGCTAGATTGTGTTGAATACCTTTAAATAGGTTTTGTTGTCCTTGTCACCGGCCCCTGCCCCGGGTCCCTGCCCCTGTTCCCCGGCCCTGTTCACTCACTTGGTTGTTGCTGTGGGCTGTCTCAATATCTTCATCCCACTCGCAGTGATCGCACAGGCACTCTGGTGGGTCTAGCGTCACTGTGCCATCTTCTATCAGCTTTTTCATTGGCACACCATGATGCCTCACCGCCTTGTCCCATGCCTGACGTTGGCTGTCAAGAAGACTCTCCACCACGAACTGGTTTGGACTAAGCCATTCCTCCTCGAACGCAACACAGGGTTCCCGCCCAACACGACCCTGGTCCCTGATCGCTATGGCCATATCCCTCAGATAAAGATGGGCCCGATTCCTGCCGCATTGCACGGGGATAATAGGGCCTATACTTCGAGCTGCCATGCTTCCGTTTGGTTGCCAAAAATGTGGATGTGATCCCGGTCCCAGCAAATACTTCGATGGTTTCAAGCCGGGGTTTCTTAGACGCGCGCTCAGCGTCCGCCACTCTCCGATCACAGGCAAGGAGACGCAAGGGACGCAAGCGGGACGCAACCAGTGCCCGGAACCAGTGCCAAACGAGAGCCCGTGAGACTATAGCCTATAGACTTGAATAGGGCTCGTATTTGGAACTTTTCTTTTAAATTGTCCATGTTCGAAATAAACCTAATTTCCTTCATTGATATGGTTTTCCGGTCCAAGTTTATATTTATATACCGGTATTATCCCGGGGTATTATTGTACGGTAGGCCTACTCTATGGTATTATGTAGCACGTGGACTTTTTCGCTAAATATTTGCGGCTTTTACCCGCCCCAAGGCTGAAATTTGCTCAGGAGAAATCAACAGTATGGGTCTTGACCTCCCTGGGCCTCCCTGATTGAGTGCTGATCTAGGCCTATATGTCAGTGTGTCAGTGTATTATTCCGGGTCAAAGACCTCACCTGGTCAAAGAATATCCAATAGCATCAATTTCATGAGACTTAGCCATCATACGAGGTATTTCATACCATCAATTTTTTTTATACCATTGAAGTGTAAAGTTTAAAATATCTGTGGGGACCTACGTCTGTCTATCCGTACGCCCTGCGCCCTTCTAAACATGCGCCCTGAGAGTGTAAAACCACGTGGTTATAGGAAAGCGCGCGCGTGACGGATAGCCTACATTCTGGGTTGGAGCTTGGAGCTATCCGGTCTAAGTGGTCCATACTATCGTGGCCTACTTTCGATCTTCTCTCTCGACAACACACGAGCACCTTGCACAAGCACCAACAATGTCCGACGACTGCGTAGGACCAGTGTTGACCATCAAGTGCAATGGCAAGGAGGCCCACTTATATCTACGTGACCTAGCTAGGGCGGTGGACAAGGCGCCAAAGGACAAAAACGGAAAGTGTGTAGTGAGAGAGCCCTGTGTGGCCTACGAAGATGAGTGGGTCAGCCCCAACGCCTTCGTGACGGACATTTGCGGACTAAAAGAAGCAAGACCGGCATGGAAGGTAGCGGTCTACCATCACGGGGTGACTATGAAACGGTTATTTGACACCGGGACGGTCACCCTAAAGCCCCTCGCCTGCAAGTGTGCCAAATGCCCCCAGCCCAAGAGATCGGCTCCCGCTCCGAAGAAGTCGAAGAAAAAGGTCAGTTGACTGAGTGAGTCAGTGATCGAGATGTCAATTGACAAATGGGTCAATATATGAAGGGAGAGTGGGGTACAGTGAGACAGAAAAGTTCATTTGCCCTCTAGGGCCTCTAGGACGAGGGCATGCAGCTGTTCATCATTTATTAGTGAGTGGTCATTTTTTAACAACAGGGGGGGGGGGGGGTTGCGGGCAAAAAATGTTTGACCCCTTGACCGGGGGGGGGGGGGACAATTTGGATCCCTCCCAGCTAACAAAAAAACGTTATTTTACGTCAAAATAAGGCCACTCAAAAAAAAAATCTGGTTTCTCATCACCCAGCACTGAAAAATATGACGAGGGCGTTTTTTATTTAATTTTTTTTTTTTTTACTGTAGGGGCCAAAATGTATAGGAAAATGTAGACTTTTCGTGAACAAATTTCACGCTTTAGTTTTTAAGCCTACAGAAGTTGGAAAATGTAAGATATTTCTAGGGCACTGCATTACTGACAGTATAAGCTTTAATTTGATACCAAATATGACAATATTTCTCAATATTTAACACATTTTTTCATTAAAAATGTACAAAATAAAAAAAAAAGTTTTCCCCAAAACACGATTTTCATGATGCGCGCGGTGATGAGAAACCAGATTTTTTTTTTGAGTGGCCTAACGTTTTAAATTTTACATAACGTTATTTCATATTAAAGAGCCTTAGAAAAACGTTGACATATAACGTTATATAACGTTATAAAATGGTGTATATAACGTTATTTGTTTACTGGGCTTTTTGGGGGGGGGGTCAAAAAAATTTAACCTGTTTGAGCCAAAAAGCCTGCGCGTTACTATGCTTCAAAGGGCCCGCGCGTGAGCCAATTTTCGACCCGGGGGGGTAAAAAATGTTGACCCGTTGACAACGCCGTTGACCGGGGGCGGTGTAAAAAAATTTGCACGCTTCGCGCAAAATCTCACCACCCCCCCCTGTAATCAATAAACGAACACTCCCTTAAAAAACAAATGTTCATCTGTCAACATTTAAAGGTGTATCATTTTCACTCTTTTTAGGGTTTATAGAGACAAATGCTGTGATATGGGGTTCGACCTATGGACGAAACAAAATATTGTCTCACTGTGCCCCGCTATGAAAGATCAATGGGCACAGTGAGACGCTAGATGGGGCACAATGAGACAGTGTTATGGTACACGGTGATTGATCATTATAATAGGTGAATATATGAAAAATCTAAATTAAGGCCACACCAAAAAAAAATTGGTTTACGGATTTCCCGCATCATATTTTCGAAAAATAAAATCTTTTTTGGTGGCCCTTTTTCTGACCGATAGCCAGATTCAGGAGTTTGGAAAAAAAGTTTCCCTCGAAAAAAGAAGAAAGTTGCCCGCTCCACTTGATTCAAGGTTAAAATGCGCAGACAAAAAAAATAATTCGCTCGCTCGCACCATTTTTTCAAGATGAAAATCCATAGACCAACTTTTTTGTTGGCGTGGCCAAAACCATATATTTTAACTTTAAAATGAAAGAATAACGCTTTTTGGTAGTTATTCACTTCAAAATTTCCTAAATTTGCTATCTCGAAATGTCCATGCTCGTCTCGAGCCACAGTGAGACAGCCGAGACAGACATTCCACTGTAACCTATGCTATTCCTATGGCTCGTCTCACTGTGCCCCATCACCCCATCTAATCAACCATCATTCGATGTCACAAATTTATGGGTTCATATAAAATTCATCCAAAATGATCATTTTTAAAAGTATAATAGTGCTCTTCAAAATTTATAGGGGAAAATTTACAAAGAATCCTTTTGGTTGCCATGGTGAACAAATTTTTCCCATTTTTTAATATATATTTCTGCTTAGGCCAAAAAAGAAAAAGGTTTGTTTCAGGTCACCCGACCGACCCTATCTAAACAGGGCCGACCCTACTTTTTTTATGCAATTTTGAAGAAATTTAAATATTTTTTTACACCTTTTTGGGGGTCAATTTTAGGTTTACAAAAATTGTGAAAAAATCTTCCCATTTTTACACTTTTTTAGGTCAATTTTAGAGGGAAAGTAAAAAAATCAAAAAGTTAAAAAAAGAAAAATCCGACCTACCGACCCTAGAGTTTCTTCCCATGTTACCTGAAACAAACCTTTTTTTAAATTTCGCCTTATATTATCTACAATAAATTATCCCAGGCCCTCTGTGTCACTGTGCCCCTGTCTCACTGTAACCCACTCTCCCCTAAATTGCAATGTGGGCTTCTTCTTTCTGAAATTAGGGAGTGCATGTTCAATTTATAATTTCTCACCCCCTCCCCATTGAACTATAGACTATAGTAACGCGCTGGCTTTTTTCGCTAAAAAGAGGCATACCTCACAAGTTGAAGCTGGGTTATATCACACTCAGCCTTCGGCATTGTGTGATATTAACCAAATACATAACTCGTGACCAAATCCCAGTTTGTATGTGATATGACCCAGCTTCAATGAGTGAGGTATGATGTAAATGTATGTCAATAAGAGGGGATTTGTGTTTATTACATGTTCCTACTGTTTGAAAATGAAGAAAATGAACAAACTTGTTGGGCATTGGGCATGGAGTATGGCTGCACCATATTCCATGGGGGCATGGAGTACGAAGCTTCCAGAGGTTTAACATAGGGGATGTCATATGCACCATGTAATAATATCTAAGACATATGCAAGTCTAGGGCAACATACATAAACACACCATTATGAAATTACCATGGGATATCATCCCTAGATGTACATTGCACCATTGGCTTTCATATATATGCCAGTGGTGGCCAATTCATGTGAACCCTTGTCTATTAGTTTTGGGGAAAAGCCTTGTTGCGATGAGACCAGACGTTGCGGATATCGTGGTGCTTTCGAGCCTCTCATTTGACATTTACAACTTGATATTCCCACGCTTATCAATCAAAATGGTAAGTAACCTTTGTCTCATGCGTTTCAGTGTGTCTTCATTCTTGACGTGCTTAGGGAGTGTTCATTTGTTAATTAGAGGGGGGGGGGGTGGTGAGATTTTGCGCGGAGGCCTGAACATTTTTTACGCCGCCTCCTTGAGAGCGCGTGTAATGTTTCGCGTCCCCCCTTTGAACTATAGTAACGTGTGGGCTTTTTTGTTAATAGGGGGCTACATTTTTTATGCCCCCCCTCAAGAGGGGTCAGAAATTTTTTACGCCCCCCCCTAAGGGGGGGTCGGAAATTTTTAAGCCCCCCCCCCCCCCAAACCCACCACCCCCCTGTAACCTTAAATGAGATGAATTGCAATTATCTGAAAATCCTTAGTAAACGAAACATGCACTTAAGCAGTAATTGTGATTGACCCAGGGCACTCTGGGTCTCTGAGACGGTTTTGGTGGAAAAGAAGTAGGTGTTTTACCAAAGTTTGAGGGGGGGGGGGGGTTGTGGAGTGTCTAGTGCAAATATTCACTAGAAAAGTGCACTACAATAACTTCACAACCTATGTCTGTCTGGCCATGAAAGAGATTTATATATATCTTAATTCTTTGACAGTGAAAAAGTGATATGAAAAAATGTCAACTTTAGAAGGAAAAACACTTCTGTGTGAACTACTGCTAAAGAATAGGACAGTGACCTTGAATCCAGCCTTTAAAAGATGAGCGTTCACCCAGACTCCTATACCTGCAATGGTTAAGAGCAGGTGAGACGTTTTTATGAGACTCTTTTAAGTCAGTTATGAGTACCCTCGGAATAAGACGGGCATTAACTTTCCCGGATGTTTTAGGAGTGAAGTGCATACAATTTACAATAGAGGCGACTTGGATACGCTAAAGTTAATGCCCATGTGTGGGTCAGGGTGGTAGTCTGGTTGTGGAACTGGCCCATGGACCTGGATCAGGGATTCATGATAGCAGCAAAGGGGAGGTGGTGCGCGACGATGGTGGTGTGTTGTGTGTGGTCATGCAATTTTGATTTGAAATCTTTGTAGGAACCATGTGAAAGTACCTCCTCAACTGAAGAATGATGCATGCATGTATCATGCTCCCTAGGTCATAGCCCTTTAAGCAGTTAAACTGGAGAGTGACGCATACACCCCCCCCCCCAGGCTATAGCCCTTTAAGGTGCTTCAACTTTATAGTGGTGCATCCATACATCATATCTCCTAGGCCATAGCCCTTTAAGGACGGCATAGTGCTTCAACCTTCTTTTCTGGCCCCCTTTCCCCATCTCGCCCAAACCCTGGGTCATTTGTGATTTAAATCACGCAATCAATCTTTTATCTATTCTTCTAGGTAGTTCTACAAAAGCATCCTCGGTCTGAAAGTGACACTGAAAGCACCGAATACACCGTGGCATCGGATAGCGATGAAGATTGGGAAGAGCAAGGTGGGTAATGCTAAATTGTAATAGGCATGAAATAAAAGTTGTGAATGCTTAATAAAATGACACTGCATTGTGAAAATACAGCCTATTAAAGGTGCAATATACTATGAATGTATTTGATTTCACGAATTTCGTGGAAATTAGAATTAATGAAAATATGTACAGCGTGGATATTTATCCACCAGTACAGTGATAGAGCTACCATACTCCAGAGTTTGATAATTTAAATACATGCAAAATTGTGCTTTTCAAATTCGCGAAAATCTATATTTACAGTACTGGTACATCTGACTCTGTATGTTAATGAATAATAAATATTATTACATCCAAGACTTGAAATATCATGCTTCATGTACAGTTTACTACGGCATACCCAACGTTTTCTGGGGACCCTAAGCTGTTGAATGTCCGACCAATGTAAATCTCAGGCATTTGGTTAAGTTTGATATGCCCTTTTATGTTCACAGCGGTTAAGCCTTTTCCACGCAAGGCTGCATCCTCAAAATCTATCCGTTTTAAGAGGAAGCTCCCAGTAAAGAAACTGCCTACACGAACAGCAAAAATGTTAAAGGCTAAGAAGATCCGTGCCCAGGCTCTCCACCGTACTGCTAGACATCAGACGGTGAGAGTCGCGTCCAAGAAAAGGCGTGTCACTGTTGATTCAACCGACGAAGAGTCCGATGAAGGGTGTGACGAGGACGTGTGTTCTAAGAAACAGAGACTCAGTAAGTCCGAGCGATTTATCAATTTAGGTTGAATAGGTCCAGAAACTGGCGCATCTGTGGATGTAAAATGTGGAGATTTCTTCATATATGCTACATCGTTTTTACTCTGGTTATCCGTTTTTTTAAAGCATTTGTGAATTTCGATATTGATGTTGGGGTAGATCTAGGGAGGGTAGCTTAATTTCAGGCCACACTCTTATATGCAATAATAATGAGCCGTAATATTTGACACCCGACAGTGAATGGAGAATCTACAGTGAAGGGAAAATCTACTATAAAAGGAGACTCCAAGCTGAGAAAGACGTCTTCCAAGGTGAGCGGTGAGCAGAAAGTAAGCGACGAAGAGACCGAGCCGGAAGATAGCAAAGCTGACCCAGCTTGCAACGGTATGGAATTATTTATTTTTAAATTAAATGTAAAATTTAAAGTACCGTAGCGAATCTAGTCACATCATAGAATATAACTAAAAACGTTGTACCGTAATCATCCAGTAAAAAACACAAGATATTGACCGTCAATTTCTATTTAAAATCTAAAAAATAAGAAGGCTTTTGAGTTTTTATTACAATAATTAGTAATTAAATCTCTTCAATTCATATTGATCACAACAGAACCGCCAAAAGTCATTGGAACCGTCAAGTCGGTGAACCCCAAGTCTGCGGATACGCCCACGTCTGCGCGAAAACCCAGCTGCACTATCCTTCACCTAATACCTCAGACAGCGAAAGAGGAAGGAGGACCCACAGACGACACACAAATACCTACCCAGAGTAAAAATGGGGTAAATTTCAGCAGCTCTTCCAACACCAACGATGTAGACAAGCAGGTAGCAAAGTTAATGGAAACTCATGAAAAACTCGCCAGGAAGATTAACGCTGTGAAAACAGAAAATAGAGAGACTTTGAAAAATCTTTCGGACTGTGTGGCCAGTGTCGCGACAGAAAACAAAGACGTTTTGGCGTCTTTTGTCAAGACGGTCGAGAAGGCAAATAACAAGAACAGTGAGGTGATAAATAGTCTCACTAATGCATATGTTCTGCAGAATACACGAAATAAGGAGCTTTTGGACAAGGTTGTAGAGTTACAGCAGAATATGGGCCAGACGCAAGAGTCACTGACCAAGGCTCTTACCATGGCCCTCTCCAACCAGGCTAAGCTAGCTGAAGGTGTGTGAAATTCATTTCAGCTGATAATCAAATGTACATCTGTGCAATATCAACAATATGATTAAATACATATCCGTGAAATATCAACAAATCATGGTACATGACAGTAGTAAAGGGACCTACTGGTCACAACAGCTAATGGATTAAAAAAAAAGATGTGTGTCTCATGACACGTTTATTTGCTATGACTTTCAGTACATTTGTTCCAGACTTATAGCACCAAACTCTGTTTTGTTACTCAAGAATGACCCATTTGGATTCTCTGCGGATAGATTTTACAATTTATCAAGGAAACGTGGTCCAAATATGTAGGTTGGACATTTTAGGTTCAGCCCTACTTTGATGGTTGATACCATCGGAGCTAAAAGAGTATATAATAGACTAAAAGGTTATGTTAAGATATTCTTAAACCTATTTAAAGCGCGATTTACCATTTTTCACCATAATTATATCTGGACTTGACTTGATCGCTTTTACAGGAATAATGCCTAAACAGACTGTAGAGAGGTCAATGCAGACTACCGAGTCCGACCTTCAAGGAGAGTGTTCAAACGCAGGCAGACACTATCCCCATTGATGTTTAATCGGTAGGTGCAGCCAAAGGAAATAGTAGGACAATAGGCCACATTATTAGTGCAAAACAGGTGTTAGCCCTTCAATCCCGCATGCTGTTTTGATGTGCTGTAAGTGACATCAGAATCGGGTGTAATTGTAGGTTGATTTTGGCTCTTGAGCTGGTATTGTATTACCTCAAATCTTTCCAAGTTCTTGCTTGAATCCATGTGTACAACGGTTTGTGCGCAAATAAATACCCCCGTTACAGGTTATTAGATTGTCCTACATACAGTATCTAGAACAGGGTTCCCACGTGTCATGGAATGTCATGGAATTTGAAAGTTGTCTGGAATGTCCTGGAATTTTGTAAAAATTCAAATTCAAATTCAATTCAAAATCAAAATCTAGAATATACCATTTGCTCTCTTAGATTTTAGAAAGTCTTTCAGGGGCCAAGCCCCACAATAACGTTGCAAATGTCATGGGAAATTGAGATTTTTGTCATGGAATGTCATGGAACTTCAAACTGGAATTTTTGTGGGAACCCATTGTTTAATGGCTATTGACTGTCACTCTATAGTACAATATATATGTATATGGTGATAAAATGTCTTCTACTTTTTTTTCTTCAGGAAGAGATATCGAGGGGAGCGGACCGATCTTTAACGTGAGCCTCAACATGAGGGGCTGAACCGAGGCCGAGATTTTTGCTGAATTTCATGCATAGTGTTGATAACTCTACTGCGACTTTTATATAAATAATGTAACTCATTACTAGATATTACTGTTGTCCGAGCCAATTGGAAATGTGATACTTTCGATACAAAGTGTGCTACAATTGTTTAAGGCCTCTTAAGGCCACACCAAAAAAAAAAGTTGGTCAATGGATTTCGCGCACCTTATTTTCGGAAATTGAATTTTTTATTATTCTTTTTAAAATTTGTCAATGGATTTCGCTCGCCTAATTTTTTTTAAAAATTGTCTTCCAGTAATTCCCCCAGATCAACCAATAAATTTTTATGTCAGAGGTCCACTAAGAACTTTTGTCGGAGGCTGGTTAAAAAAAAAAAAATTTGTCGCTCGCTCCAGTTTTCCACCGACAAAATCCATTGACCAAAAAAAAATCAAAAAAAAATCGCTCGCTTGCATCATTTTTGGAAAAGTGAAATCCATTGACCTTTTTTTTTTGGTGTGGCCTAAGATGTTGAAGTGCATGTTCTTTTAGTTAAGGTCTTCTTATGTTTTACGCAAAAAGAAAGAAGAAAGTACTCGTACTAAATAGAAACGAATAGAAAATATGAAACTACTGGTATAAAATCATGATATTTTCATACCATTCCCCCTTATGATACTTGATGTGTTCAAAGAGGTTGCTGCATATTAGTAGTGAAAAACGCGTTCCAAAATAAATTGTCCGTACGATTTCATCTGTTGAACAGTTGTTCAAATGTGGATCAGATTTAGAATGATTCCAAGATGTTTGTAACTACATGTTCCATGTATACATGTTCCATGTATTTGTTTCCATATTTGATACCCGTTTTTGTCAAGATTACATGGTCTTTGGTGCTAAAGTTATTTGTTTATGTTCCATTAAAGTTTACTTTTGTGCTGTTTAAGTCTTTTTATCAAACTCCCCTTCGCAGTGAGGGATATCATGTCTGACAAGTGACAAATATATTGAGCTGAGATTAAAAAAAAATTGTTTTAACAGTTTATTTGCAACTTCAGGTATTGATCGTTGTTTACGAATATCCGAACCGAGAAACTTGGGTATAATCATAAATACAATAAAACTATCTCACACAAGAAAAGTTGTCCCGGTGTTTTTCAATACAGAAAACCCTGGTTATTATTACGACAAGTTAAATTTCCTTCTTGCAATGAAGTCAACCAAGCTCATCCAACGCTGATACTAGATTTATACGAAACGAAAAGTCTTAAGACCTTGAAAAATGAGTCCTTTACAGTTCAGGGTACCATTTGTTTCCATGCTCCTTATAACGAGTAATAGTAAATTGAGGGGTGTGAAATCTCCGCGAAACTCGGAAATCCGAGGTTTTTATCTTTACCTGGACAGTTCCTGAGATTCATCCAGATCCAATGAAAAAAATATTTCCCTTTATGTAGGACTTAAAAATATCATCAGGCCAGAACATGAAAATACATGAAACTGCACCATTTGGCTTCTAGATTTTCCGAATTTTCTTGGGGGGAATGCCCCCAAACAGTCCCCCTAATATTGTTAAAGCATGAAGTTTGCAAGGGTTTGGAGTAGATGCCGTAAATGGGCCAGACCTGCATTTCTTTCTTTTCACTCCGGTCCTGAAGGGACCGGCAGGCGTATATCGCCGCTAAGGCTACACCGGCATTGCCACTTCATGTGCCATCTTCAGAGGAAAATATTTTTTCCATTTCCCACCCCTGAGTAATACTGGAACACTATCAAACCGTATTAAACGCAACCAAATTGTTACCATCCTGTATCTACTGTGTCAAAAGGAAACACCTGCATTTTGATGATATCGTGTAATCAAGTTATGAATTACATAGCAAACAAAAAGGGCAGTATAGAAACCATATAATTACTTGAAGAAAATGCAAAGTGCTCCATTTTTTCCTCCTCATGAATGATGATGATGTGTTTTGTGTTTCCAGGTGGTTGAGATCAGCACGGTATATGTGTGTAGCGTCTGTGATGCAACGTTCCGCACGAAGAAAAACTTCGAGACCCATAAAAAATTTGCGCACCTCCCAGCCTTACTGCCCACAGCACCCAACCCTGGCCGCTGGAGGAACTACAATGTGGCATATGCCAACAGTACGCCCTCCAGCAGTACGCCCACCAACAGTACGCCCACCAACAGTACGCCCTCCACCAGTACGCCTAACAGCAGTGAGGACGCCTGGTCTTCTGGAAGCAGTGTTCAATCAAAGTCCACCAACAACCGATGGAGCAACAACGCCCACATCGATATTTCGAGGAAGTCAGAGGTCCGGTTAACTCGTCTTCCGGAGCTTCAGGCGACTGCAAAAGAAATCATCACACCAAAATGGAAGGAGCTATCATCGAGTCGCCCGAATTCGGCGTCCTCGCTGGCTCCATGCAAACGGGCTCGTGTGACGGAAGTCACATCGACGACTCGGGACCTGACCCCAGAGCCGCCCGCAGCTAAGCGTGTACAGCGCGCAAAACCAGTAGCAGAAGCGGCAACTGGCAGCAATAATAACCCAATCGTCACCCCCAAGGCGGCCACACCCAATGCTCGAGCCAAGCGGCTGATGATCGCAGCAAACGCGTTCAGTGGCTGCAGTACGGAAGCACTCCTCGCAGAGTTGGTGGAGAGGAAGGCGTGTTTCGCGTGTACGTGCGGGATTGTCTACACCGACCGGGCCCTCTTCTATCTGCACAAAGGGATGCACGACCAGAATGACCCCAAGAAGTGCACCTTCTGTGGGTACATGAGTGAAAACAATTATGACTTTAGTAGTCATTTTTTAGAGCATACAAATCCAGAGAAGGATGATGATGAATGAACCAACCCATGCCAGAGTAAATCATACCAACAGTGTATTATAGCATTTAAAGACGGAATGATTCTCAAGGCTTTGTGTTCATTTGTTGGCATATTAATACACCACCACAGTGTCAGTGAGTAACTTACACGCAAGCGAGTAACTCGCTTACACTGGGTTGATGTATCATGCAGACCCTTCCAGAATGTACCGACCCCGGAAAGTCCCCGGAAACCCTGGCAATATACTCATACATCATGACGACTAAAATGCATACACCTTTACTCAGTATTACTATTACAAAGCGCAGGGACCTTTCTTGCTGCGTTCGGTCGAGTCAAGAAGCATGCCAGCTTCAGCCTCGACTTTAAATGTGTTGCGAGACTTTCCTCCGACTGTTGGAGAGATTGGAAAGCTTATTACTATGTACTCATTAGCTTTAATTCAGATGATATATTTTACTATACGTACATGTCCTTTGTAAGCTATTGGTAGAATATATTTAAGAAACATATCATATGGTTCTCCTAGTGTAAATGGCAGTGTGGTTCTTGAGTACATGCTATTTAAAGAGGCAGTGTTCATAATAAAACGCCTAGTCTTGCCATGATGTTTCATTTAGCTTAAGATCTGATATTCCTCTTCAAATGAAAAGAATGGCCATTATTTAACAATGCAAGGGCGTGTTAAATTGGTTTCTGCACGAGCACACATAGTTAGTTTTATATCCCGCCTCCTGCATTGCTACATGATGACCATAGTCCAAGAGGAAAACACTGTTGCAATATGTAGGTATTAAGTATGTATCCGAGACTTAAATATGACGCAGTTAGTCAGTTTTGCAGTGTAGCAACATATATATACTTGTTATATTCATGTGCCATACTCTAGTCTATCAAAGCTATAGGCTTCTTGTTGTATTACACAGGGATATTAAAAGAGAGATGCGTGCCTTTTTATAGAGTAGTTGTTTAAAGTTAAAATTAAATACATGTTATATTCTTTAGTTCTGTTAAAGGCAGCTATACAGTACTGAGTATTATATAAGAGGTGCCATAAAAAAAGGTAAAATATATATTTAATGTGCCAAGCCCAAGGTGCACCGGTAAAAATATTGAAATAAACGTTATGCTTCATGAATGTTTTAGGGTCCTTTTCATGCAAAGAATGCATTTTGTATTTTGAAAATGACCGATCGATCGCCAGGACTGCATAAATGCATCTGCCAACCCTTTCAGAATGCATCAAACTTGTAGGATATGCACGATGCATAGATACCGACGAGGGCAGAGTGCAATAAACGACTGCTGTGGCTGAAGGGTTAAACGCACGCATTCTAAAAGTCTTTATCACATATCCCTTTTTCCCCTGAATTTTGATCTTCACTCTTCAGTGTATCCGACCAAATATTACAAGGAGTTTGTCATTATCGGTCTGGAACTTAACTTTATTTATTCTTCCATTGCTTTAATGAAAAGATGAAAGCCATTCATTTGTATTCAGCGTTTATTACTGTTAAATTGTTTCGATATATAACTAATAACTTCAATATTACCATAGTGGTTAGTGATACACACTAAGCACCGTCCACATAATACGTCTCAAGTATGAACAAATTACAAGGGCACTTCTACATGTGACACATCAATACTATGTTATCTCCAACCCTCAGCCATGAAGCGGGAGCCCTGAACTCTTAGTATTGAGGTGTTCGGATAGATTGGAATCCAACCCGTTGTTTAAATATTTTTAAATTGATTCCTTTTGTATTAACAGGAACTTATGCCCCTGCACCTTGGTATGTAAGTTAACTTGGTCGACTCAACTTTTAAATCCTATAAAGGCTGGAATGCGCTGGCGCTGCGTTTGTGCATCATAGTCATACCGACCCTTTGGGAGCGTATCAATCTGGTCAGGTCCCATGAGAGGTGAATGCTAGCAGCTACACTCGTGCATGATACAGACTAAAGGGCATTGAAGCGCTATGTTGCCCTTAGAGCAAACTAGCATGAAAGATGTGGACAATTTAAACAAACGCATTGTTATGTAAAAAGATGGGCTGTTTGACTAGATTCCCTCTGACACTTACATACTTTAGACATAGACCTATTAAGGTATTGTAAACGCTTCCTCGTATGATTTTGACCACTATCTGCCCGACTACGTGGTGTATCGTACAGACCATGTTTATTCCCACCTACACTTAATCACATTCTTTATCACTGTATCTAGCAATACAATTCTTACCGATACATAATTACCAGGCATAGACATACATATGTATGCCTTTAGTATTACATATACCCAGGTGTATATACAGATATATCATATTACATGTATTTTACTATCAATATCTTTGCTCAGGTAGATATACAGACATCTCTAATAAAGTAAGTCGTATGCAAGTAAATTCAGTGGGACATCGGATGGAAATGACCCTATGTGAATTTAAAGATTCTCAGACATATTCGGTTCATTTTTCTTGCTGAACTTCTGTGAACATTCTTAAGAGAACAAATACACATTATACCATTAGCCGACGCCAAAAACATCCAAATTGACAGTGTAGAATGGCAGAATTTCATGAATCTTTTTTTTACATGTTTTAGAAGAGGTGATGCTATGTACTTATACTTCCTTTTGATGACGGCTAGTATAGTAAACATGATAGTTGAGTATTGCACTAGTAATTATTTAGGTACAATGTATTTTAAGTTCAGACTGCTGAAATCTCAACATCACTTATAAACATAGAAACTAACAAAACATATGGCACTACACCAATTTTACATCCATTAGTTATCACACGCATCAGTTGTTTATTGACAATTTTTTGTTTATCACATTTTAAGAATAGTTGCATGAAAATGCTATATCTGCTTTATAATTAATATTGTTCATGCAATATCACACCGATGAATCCTAGATCGGGAATTGTCCAGGAAGAGGCAATACATTCGGAGAGTCACTATGATCACCAATAACCATATTACTTGAATATCATGGACAGCAGCAGGCTTCCATCAAAGAAGTATATAAACACGAGGGAATGGAAGTTGATGACATTTAGCAAATGTGCTCCATTTTCATACAAATGAAAATAATTGGCTATGGCTTGTTCTATGTGTTTTTGCGAGTGGCTTACATGCCCGATGGAATGTCGTCGATGCCAATGTTCTTGAATCTTCACTAGCAGAAGAGAGCTAGTTTTAATATCTCATCTATAATACATATGATGACTAGGGATTTCAAATGAACACAATATATCTTTTTTGGTAGCTATAGAGAGTATTGCTCGACTATTAAGCTTGCCCAATTTTCAAAGAAATGGAACTTGTTGAAAGAGTTGGAAGAAAAGTAGTTTTTCCATGTTCTAATGTTCCCTATAATAAGACTTTGTGCCAATTTAGAGGGATATTATAGCACCTTAAATACAACTAGCAATGTTGAAATATACAAGTAATGTTGAAAGATACGACGTGTTGAACAGATAGTGAATGTTAATGGTAGATACCCGGTACATTGAATTGGTTAAATACCTTTATAAGTTGTACTTGATTCACAGAAATAAAATATCAAGGAATCTATATGACAAGCACTGATATAGAGATTCACTTCTACAAATTGAACTCTTTATGGAAAACTTCTCATAAGAATTTATTCATCTCAGATAACATGTTTTGGATTTACAACTGACTATCATTTCCAGCCTTTTCGGAAGCACTGGAACTCGAAGAGGACAAAAAGCTGCTTTCGTCGTAGATGACGAAACCGCTATCATCAATACTGCCGATGATATCCTCTTTCCGCCTGAGCAGCTTACGGATTGTGCCCTGCAAATTCACCAGTTTAGCCTTCAGCGATGCTACTTCGCAGCTGGCGTCGACGACCGACTGGAATGACCGCTGACTCTCTCTTAGTGCCTGTGGGACGAGCACACCGAACCACTTGAGGGGGTCTGAGGGTGAGGTCTTACTGGGGGAGGACTTGATGTTGAGTTCCTGTATACGATCTGCTATCTCATCTATCTTCTCATCATCGGTATCCTGCTTTTCCTTTTCGGTGATGTTTCTTCGACGGAGACCATCTCCAGGGGTCTTCTCCGAGCCAGCGACATCATCTGATAGAGTTGTCGTAGTGCTGTCCACCTTGTCTATGTCGAAGGTCATGAACGGGTCGTCATGTTCTAGGACTGGGTCGGACGGCATGAGGTTGACCTTGCGGTTGGCCATCATGTCTTCGACGTGGTAGTGTGTCGAACTGACTGCCTTTGCTCCCATTGAGTACCGAGCCTGAGATGTGAAAGGCAAAAAGGGGTTAAATTTATATACATATACATATATATAGATAGAGATCTACAAACAAATTTATCAACAAATAAATCGCACCCGATGAGAGATTAAGATTGATAGCGAAACTGTGACACTGCTATTCGGAAAGATATGCGACATGGCATCGCAAAGACCCAGGATCAAGATAGTTTATCCACCATTATCTCCAGCACTAGTAGTAGTACCGGGTAAGTAGTAGGGGGCCTATGTTTCAAATGAAATTCTTCACCAAACAAATTGTTCTCTAATTTTGTTTTCTCGCAATGCATATGACCTCAGCTGTCATGCTGTAAAGAAATATACATTTAATACCGGTACTCACTCTGAAGTTAGTTCTCATACCTATTTAGATTTTAATACCACAAATTAAATTCTCGACCAATATGTTGCCCAGAATTTAAGTCATAGACCTAATTACATCATACCTTTGCCATGAGGAACAGTCCCTGCCTCATCTGCGTCTCAAGAGCCTCCTGCTTGGTGAAGAACTCATCCTGCGTGTTGAAGTAGTCCACGATAAAGCGGTCCAGGTGTTGGCACACCAGCTTCAGCTCACTCATCTGGAAACACACAGGCATCGTTAAGGTGTGTGGGGGGCAGTACAAACTACAATTTTATATGTCATATAAAGGTATCAGGATTTCAGATAGAGCAGGTAAAGTCTTATTTCACACGGGCTCTGGCTTCAGCCAACAGCCCTAGAGAATGGATTGTACCATAGTCTAATGTATCTAGATCTTCTAGAGTTGGGGGCAAATCCAGAATGCTCCAGCAGGCTGCAGAGTGCCACACCCCTTCTTTAGCTACCTTCTTCTACTTCAGACTACGATAGTAGAACTTCAAGTTCTACTCCTAGTCCTAGGCTAGATGTGTCAAACTCTACACCACAACCTACAGTAGCAATTCGATATCTGACTCTGAGTTAATCTAGCTACTAGGTCATTTATGATAGCTAGTGGTAGTTGAATGGCACTCATAGGAAAGTGTCAAGAGACTGAGAATGTGAGTTTGACAGTCACAGTCTAGACAGTGAGACAGAGCAGAGGAGAGGGACAGAATGGAAAAGTGAGATTGTGGTGGTTTCCTTAAAACTTTCCAGAAAAGGTTGAATTTTGTCATCTTCCAATACCCATAAATAAGTGTGAGATTATTATCCTACCTTAGAAATGAGTTAATAGTTGTATCTAAGGCGAAAATCAATGAAAACTCGTCTCTGAAAATGTTGTTTTGCAGCCACCGGAAATGTGATCATCTACTGAAAATGGCCGAAAGTTGCGTCCGCTGCATCATTCATTTGTTCAGAACAAAATATCAAAGGAACTTCTACATAGATCGGTATCACAAAAACCACTGTATTAATTTGAAATTACTAGGTTTGGTTAGATATGAATAAAAGATTATTGTTTCAACCCCACTCAGAAACAAAGCTTCAAACCCGTTGCAACTAATATCGCGACTGCGGGACTGCTCACGAAGCCAGACGTAAACTTCCGCCAAGCAACTAAGAGAAGAAGTTGTAAATTTTAGTGTCGATAAATCCATTAATTTACTGTAAAAACACCGCAAAATGAACGAAACAGACGAGGACAGTTCCGAGGTGGGGATAATGGATCTACCTGAGGAGATAGTAGAGTATATTCTAGCTCTGCTGTCCCCCTACAGTGATTTTCAATCCGCCCGACTGGTGTGTCGACTCTGGTACAAAATCATGAAAGGTACAAAATCATGAAAGATAGTCTAGGCTAGATCTAGGGGAGTGCTAATTTTTTAACAACAGGGGGGGGGGCCGGTGAGATTTCGCGCGGAGCGGGCGAATTTTTTTCACCCCCCCCTCTAGAGGGGTCGAAATTTTTGCCCCCCCCCCCCCCCGGCAGGCCGAAAATCGCGCGCGTTCGCGCCCCTTTGTAGCATAGTAACGTGCGGGCTTTTCCCCTCAAAACAGGTTGAATTTTTTCGACCCCCCCCCGGTCAAGGGGTCCAAATTTTTTACCCCCCCCCTGTTGTTAAAAAATGAGCACTCCCTAGGTCTATATAGTAATAATTTTTATTTTTTGGAAATACAAGATCTCCTATGCTTTAGCACTGAAAGGTCGTATTCAATGCCCCCCATTGAATACAATATGGCCGTATTCAATGGGCTAGGAAAAGATTGTTTTTCTTTATAAAATGGCCTCAAATAAAAAATAAACACAAATGCCAACTACATTGATACCGTCTCTGATGTATTTCACTCGTGGGGGCTGGGGCATATCCCACTCAGCCTGCGGCTTCGTGGGATATGGCCCCAGCCCCCACTCGTGAAATACAACAGAGATGGTATCAATGGGCATTGGCATTTGTCTATATATTTCTAAAAAAAAAATACGAAGGAAGATCCAGAAGGTTATGAACGTATGGGGCATATCAAAATAGTTAAGTATATTGTATCCATACCATAGCCTAGGCATTGCAGCCAGAAATGGTAATAAGCTAGTTTAATAGATACTCGATCGGACGATTACCTACCGGTAATACTAATCTAGTTGGTAATCATGTTATGAATCAGACATGATGTTTTGGCATACAACTATCTGGCACAAGACTGACCAGTACAATAGCAGTGCCAGTAGGCCTACACATGTTCAATATGTTATAGAGGTACTCAGGTAGGAAGCCATTAAATGATATATCATATATGTGCGCACACTTTAACACTACCGGTACGTAAAATGTTAAGCATATAATACTATATTGTAACCTGCCGGAAATTCAAAGGGTCCACAAAAGTTTTGAAGAAAAATATATTAAGTTTGCCACTGCTTATGACAGGCATTGTGATAATAGAAAGGTCGTTCAAAATTAACTGTAGAACCATATTCGTGTACCGGCCCTGGGTATATTGTATCATGCTGATTGTATATCATCATACAGGCTGGGATCCATCAACTCTATATATTCCTATATAGTATAATTATTGAAACTGTATAATGCCATCGATGGTAACTTGGTACTGACATAAATGTAGAATCTATCCTTCCATTAGTCAATAAAGCCTCTTGAATCTTGAATCTCATGTAGCCTATAGTTCAGCTAACCGAACTGCTGAGCTAGTAGCCTACCACCCTACGCCTTTTGCAGATAGCACTATAGGCCTAATTCTATTACCGGTTTCATAATTAGTGTGAAAAGGGGGGTTATATACATAACATTAATTTCATGATTAATGTCCCACTGACAGTTCAAAATCAGCATTTGGTCAGCCGACCGGCTGTTTGTGATACCTGGCCTTGATTTACCAGGTAGAGGGTCAATGAGAGGGCTAAACGGTCATTACTTGGTATCCCATTAAGTGGATGGAGGCGTAAATATTTTCAAAGAGTTCAAAGGATAATCTCCTTATGGTGCAATATCATGAATATGATTGTTTTTATTGTGCAGGTGTCGTGCAGCAGACCCACCACCTCTTTACCCAGAACGCTCGCGACGGGGCCATCACTTGGTCCAGTCTGGAGCCTGAGTTTGGAACGATGATCAGTGAGCGGTATTCCCACAGCACCTGTTACCACAACAAGTCCATCTATGTCTTCGGAGGATGTACTTCCACCGCGACCACCTTCAACGACTTGTGGAGATTCGACCTGACAACCCGGCAGTGGGGCCGACCACTCGCCATCGGTAAATAGTTTTCTCTGAGAAAGCACATACTATATAATACTATGGAGAGCTCACTCTTTTGGTATACAAATCTGTCTGTGAGCTTTAATTTTTAAAATAAATACATGTAGTTGCATCTAGTATTCTACAGTATTCAGTGCAGATTTACACCAAAAAAAAAGATGAGTCTACTTACTGTATACAAGTATGACAAAGAATTGTGGAGCATAATCCTACTATGATTTCTAACTGTCCATGCTTGATTTGACAAAAGTCATCATTCAGTATCATATACCATATTGTATCCATCATTATAAGACACAGTATTGATTGTCTTCCCTATGATTAGGCAAGTACCCATCCCCCAAGGCGTGTGCATCACTCGTGTCCTACAAAGACATCCTACTGCTGTTTGGTGGTTGGAGCCACCCAACCCCACTCCCACTGCACCAGGTGAGTCTTGTCACATCGCCGATCTTCTCTTTATACCTCTCTCTCTTGCTATTTCCATATATCTGGTATAATCCCTTGTTATTTTTTGTCTAAGAAAATGCCATTTCATCGAATATATTGATAAACCTGCAAAACTGCAAAGTTTACGTCATGCAGAATTTAGAAACAAAAGAAAGTATCTTCATCATTCGTTGAACTTTCATTCAACTTAAGTTTAGATTCTTATTGCGGCTAATAGTCTCATATAGAAATAATGCATACAGTGTAAATAAACAAGAATTATTACTGATTATAAATTTTCAGAGAGTTAGTATTGCCTGGTAGTACCTCATTTTTGTGTCTCCCTTTTATTGCAGCCAAACAACTTCTTCAATGAGCTGCACGTCTACTCCCCCGAGACAAACAACTGGTCGTTAGTGGCCGAGCGGCCGTCCCGCGGCGGTATCCCGTCTTCCCCGCCAGGCCGTGCGGGCCATGCTGCTACGGTCGTCGGTGACAAAATGGTCGTCTTTGGAGGGTCTCGGGCCCATGGCACCAGGTATGTATAAATTACTATTGTGTGATAACTGATTGGGATTTGGTTAGGACATGATATAGTATACGGGGAAGGACCAAAAAGAAGGGTTCTATACATGTTAATGTCCAAATCTATAAGCGCAAGGGCACCTGGTATACAGCCAGGAATGTGAGGTCACCTTGTACGCTTTAACATGGAAAGTGACTAAGTGTATCACGAATGTTGCGGATGTTCTGGTGCTGCGGTTTATGTCAACGTCTACCTTGGCACTGCTAGAACTCCCTAATGTAAGTTCTCGCGTAGAAGCCGCGGCTAGTTTGAGGGTCAGATCTGTGATTAGTGTTAAACAGTTTTTATGTGTGTCCTTTATAAGATTTAACCAATATGACTCTCTATGTTAAGGTGTGACGATGTGTGGGCCCTAGATCTGGAGAACATGGTGTGGGAGTGTGTAGCCGTCCAGGGGACTAAACCCCGACCACGCTTTGGACACTCACAGATACTCATCGACCCTGACAACCTTCTTGTCATCGGTGGCTGTGCCGGCCCAAATATGGTGAGTTCAAAATGCATGTATAAGAGTTCTCTTTCAACAATGTAGGGTACTGATATGTAGTCCTCCGGTCTAAATTCGATTGGCTTACTCAATAAGATCAAATTGAGATTTTAAGAAATAGATAAATAAAATACTCCGCATCATTTGATATATTTCCTAAGTGTTGTAATATACTGAACCAGTAGTTTTGAAAAATAAATCTGATAGCTTTGTAAATGAATCACCACTGAACATCCACAGTTTCCATTCCCGGACTCTCACATCTTAGTTTAAACATCTCAAAATATCTAAGATTCATAATCAATGAAAATTCCTAAAAAAGAAACTTCATTTACGTTGTTTTATAACTCATTTATTCCATGTTGTTTCATCATAGATGGTTAGTAGTCTCTGGCAATTGTTCGCCGAATACTTGCACTTCCTTTTCTCGTTTTATTATGTTGCAGCTGTTATCAAGTTATTAAAACCCGTCCTACATGTATGTTCCACAAATGTTCATATGTTAAGCAGTAATAGCTTACCCCCTTTCACAGAGCTAGAGAGAATAGTACAGTGTCAAACAGAAATAATACTTCAAGATTTCGATCATCTCAATTAAGAGTTCTGCAGTACATGCAATTGTATATGCAAATTGCAGAGAATATCCAACATTTTGGTGACACTAGAAAATTTCTAGGCATTACAATCTTAATAAAAAACATATTTAATAAAAATCATAACAAAATCTGTAATATATTTCTTGTCTTCGTGCAGCAATTTAACGACGCGTGGCTGCTGAAGATGGGTCCGGGCGAGTGGTGCTGGCGGGAGGTCAAGGTGATGAGTCCAGAACACAGTCCGCCCAAACTCTGGTGTCACCCCGCCGTCAAGGTACGCTATATTAGATGTAGAATAAACCATAAACCTTTAAAGATCGTATAGAGCTTTAATGTATTGTGTCCATTTGTATTGATGACGCATGAAAGCAGCCCTGGCGAGTGACTCGCCAGTGCACCATGCTTTCCTGATATACTCCCGAAGGGTAGGCATGTTGCATGACTGCAGTCCTGGCGAGAAGTCTCCTTTAACATTCACAGAAAACATGTAATTTAGATTATAGAAGCTATGTGTAAGGCATAAAAATAGTCATTTATGTCCAACTGTCATTCGCCAATGGCATTGTGCTTAACATTCACAAAAATATGTACTTAAAATTATAGAAGTTATGTGTAAGTTGTAAAAATAATTTATTCATTTCCAACTGGTATTCGGCAATGGCATTGTGATTCACTTTTCTTGTACTAGATTAAAAGATATGAATCTTGTTGTAGGTTGGTGACCATGTGATTGTGCTGAGTAAACTGAGTAGCTGGTCTCCGCGTCTGGCCGCTCTCGAGAGCGGAGAACTCACCCTCAAGTCGACCTCCAGCAGCGCGCCTAGCAACAAAACAGTCAAGTCACTGCACCCAGACACAAGCCGCAAGTCAAAGCGCCCCCTGCCCGAGACGAGTGAAAGCTCGAGTCAAGAGAGTTCGAGTGATGGAGAAGAGCGTTCTTTGAATGCCCGGAAGTACTTTGGTTCGTCATATAGCGCTAGTCGGATGACGGCTCAGCTGTCGGCAGCGCTTAGAGTGAATCAGGGGGATGAGGGTGCTGCCCCGGCACTTAACGCACCTAATGGGGCAGCGGCTGCAGCGGGAGGAGGACCGGCCCAGCCGGTCGCTGGCCCGAGTCGCTTCGGTGGAGCCAACGACGACGGCTGTCTCCACACGCTCCCGGTGAGGGACGGTATGCCGTCAATCCGCCCCAACGCCATGAAGAACCGACAGAAGCAGCTGGAAGCCCTGCGGAGACACGAGGAGCGTATCCGCAGTAAGAGCCACAACCCTCAACCGGCCGCTCTGGGAGGTGCCGCCTTCCAGTCTCCGCCCGGAGCCGCTGCCAAACGACTCCACCACCCGGAGGCACCCCTCCTCCTGTCACCCCAGCGGGTGATGTTCGTGCACGCGCTGGACGTCCGACAGGCGGTGAGCGATCAGCAGGTGACGTGGCACCCGGTGGGTACCGACTACCAGGGGGCGCCACCAGAGGAGAAGATCTTCTACTCGCTGGTACACGCCCGCGGGGAGCTCATCATGTTCGGCGGCATTAAGACTGACGTGAACACTATGCAGAGGGGGGTTTACGGACGGGGGCAGAGCGCCTCCAATATGACACATTTTGTTAAGTCGACACCCAAGCTGCGGTAGTACAAGGCCATGATGGTGAATCCCGCCGGCCCCGATATGCCGCGGACCGCCGCAAACTGGACACTTATATTCACCCGGGTCCCTCTCTACTCACTATTGGTCAACTACCAACTACTGCATGCCTTTTCTTCACTATCTGAATCTTAGGTTTTGGAGGGACCCATCCCATGATGATAGGCCTCATCTTGTTCTTTTCTTGGAAATTCAACTCGTAATGTGTAAGGCGAAGAATCCGGTACGAGGGTAAGCGAAAACCTAACAGCCTATAACGGTGCTATGAGTATGAGGCTGACTCGAGGACTTGTATATAATTACATATAGACGCATCTAATTAAGAGCCTGTGTTCTTCTATATGATAACAGTAGCACATATACAAATTCTGTCGCATTTAACCCTTTAAAGGCCACAGAGTGAGTAACTCGCCATGACCGACAAAAGACATAACAAAATAAAGCACCCGCGACTAAAGTAAGTCAATGCTATCGTTAACTAGAAACAAAACGGTTCACACAGTCTGTCAGATTAATATTGGTAAATTAGAAGTTGATGTTACGACTGAGGTTTATTGATTTATTTTTATCTATTAATACCTGGGTATATCAAATGAGAGTTAATACCTGTGCCAGATGATTTCACATTTATGGATACACTGCAGTTATTAGGACATTCATTTTAAGTACGTTTATTGATTTTCTTTAATTCTTTGGCCACACACCCTTCCGATAGATTGGTTTAATCTTCTGATTCTCTCAGTATCAGTATTGTCACAGTGCAAGTTAAAAGAAAAGAAATCCCTTTAAAAATGGCTAAGATTTATATATACCCTATGGGCGAGTCCACAAACGCACAGGTAACACCTTCATTATCAAAAATAATCATCTGAGTTCAATATATCTACTCCACACAATGCGTTAATACATGTTTAAGCATGCTTACATAAGTTGATATAATGACTGATTATATGTGTGGAGTTTGTTAACATCTTTGGATTGTAATGTCATACATATTGCTTTTTTGTTAATAATGATACCTCCTTTGTTACATGAGTGATTTGTATAGTAGTAATGTATAAGTCTGTAAATATGTTTCATTTTGTAATAATTTTATCACCTCAGTTTTCCTATATTCATACATATATGTCTTTCAGCATTGGTTCATGAATCATAGTGCACTGGTCTAGGAGCAGAGAATATGGGCCGCAGCTAAAGACTGTACTCCTTATGTGCATATGTGATCATTTTTCAATTGATTTTTCAATTAAATCAAGAAAAATGTGTAAAAAATATCACCTAAAAGTGAATATTGGCAATTATACTACTTGTCATATATCAAATGAAAGCTCTTGATGAGCTGTACACGAATATGGCAATTTCGTATGTGCGAATTCCGACCCATTTCGTTAAAGCAGGTCACATATAATAATTCTTAATGGAAGTATACTATCATTCTCCAAGCGAGATGACAGGTAATCCTATATTAATTTCGCGACAGAGGTTCGGGCAAGGGGAGGAGGGGGTATCAACAAGCATTTACATACAAAAGGTCGAATCAAAGCTTCTACAATAGTCAGGGCTTAAAAATGTGACTTATACCCATTGTCTATATTCATGTATGTATTCCTAGTGTAGTACTCACCGAGTCATTATTATAGGCCTACGCAGGCATTATTCATATCCAAAACTAAAGCAATGTTAAATAATAATTGACGTGATATACAATATCAACATGTATATCCAAAAAGATAACCATAGCCTCAGGTATGTGGATTTACGGACCAAGTGTCTACTTATTCCTACGTAGGGGAGCGATGATTTTTGAACAACGGGGTGAATTTGTGTGTTGGGGTGGATAACAAATTACAACTCTTTGACCCAGAGGGTGAAGAAAAGCTACCCCTCTATGGATAAAAAGTGTGTGTACAAACGATTTTCGACGGGTCGAGGAGGACAAATGTCAACCCCTTTTCGGAGTGGGGGTGGAGAAAATGTTGCGAGAAAATTTTCACCAGCCCCCTGCTGTTAGGAAAATGATCACTCCCTAATATAATACCAACGGCCGTTCGCCTTGTCCGTAATAAAATAAAGAACTGAGGCAAATTAATGTTGATAATGCCCATATGCTTAGTTTCCTTTCCCGCTAACATAGACATTAATACGTCTATGCCGCTAACCATGTCCGTAGATATGCCTAATTTATGTAAAGTATTCACTGGTCTCGTCTCTGCTGATCGCTATGGTTGTAAATATATAAGGGAGTGATCATTTTTTAACAACAGGGGGGGGGGGGGGGGGGCGGGCAAAAAATCTGGGATCCCTTGACCGGGAGGGGGGGGCAATAAAAAAAAGTGGACCCCACTTGGGGGGTTCAAAAAAATGTATCCTGTTTTGAGCCAAAAAGCCCGCGTGTAACTATGCTTCAAAGGTGCCCGCGCACGAGCCAATTTTCATCCCTAAGGGGGGAGGGGGGGTAAAAACTTTTGACCCCTTGACCGGGGAGGGGGGGGGTGTAAACAATTTTGCACCCACCACCCCGCCTGTTGTTAAAAAATGATCACTCCCTAAATCTATACTCTTGCCATGATATAGATTCAGTTGTTGCTCAAATTCTTTCATGCTAACATTTATCATGTAGGCTTTATGATTCATAGAAAACAGAATACCACACCAGATGTTTGAATAAGGACTTATTTATTATTCAATTAAATGTTTTGTACAGTGGCGATAACAGCATAGCTGAATAAAGAGGACACTAACAGTCTTAATTGTGAATATGTATCTTGATTATTTTTTCATTTGCCTCTCAAGACAACCCACTCAACCCCACCTCCCAAGAAAGGTTTCAGGTCACCAGACTGTTTTGCAGTCAACGAAAATGGGCAGCTACTGTAAAACCTCGCGGATAAGCCACAGCTTATACACCGCAGAACCCCAGTGCGGCTTATATTAAAAGAGTTAAAGAATTTGCCAAAAGTCGGGTTGGGGCTTAAAGCTTTTAGAAGTATACTTCAGTTCTAAAATAGGCAAAACCAGGACCCCAGGTGTGGCTCATGGGATTTCCTCACTCTCGGGGTGCGGCTTATACGCAAGTGTTTATGCAAGCTTTCTATCAGGAATGTCATTTCAAACAATACCATAGAAAGCAAGATAGGAACAGCATCTCGATTGATCTGGACAGATAGTCGATTTTTTACCTTAAAATACGTGTAGTAGGTAATCTGTAGATGATGAGAGAAATATCACCGATGATCATTGAAAACATCTTTCATTTAGCTATACATCATGAAAATAGTGATTTATAGATAAGATCCTAGTGACATGGACATTAAAACAATACGAATTTGGGATAGATATATGTGATACAAATCAAGGGTCACTAGCTGTCGTCCAATGACATATTCTGTATTGGCGGCATGTCCGATGACTTTGCGCTAGATGGGGCGGCTATGGGCTTGGCAAGCTGGTCTGTTTTCTTTAGTTTACAAGCTTCCTTGTATGGAGGGTCGATGGGAGATTGGGTCGGAGGCTGGTACTCATACTCCTTCTGGCCACTCAGCTGCATCAAAGTAAGAGGTGAAGTTAATTAAAAAAGATTTTTCTAATTTATTTTTTAAATATATTTTTTTTATTAATACTAAAATTCACCACCTAGTATTCTATCAAGGGATGCATACAGGTAGTGCTTTAATGTTCTATGCCCTTTATTGCCATGATGCATTGCATCATGCTGACCCTTTGAAAGTGTAGCAAACCGGTATGGTTGGCATGGTCCATGAATGCAGGGTTGCAAAGGAGACTCACTAGGGCTGCATCCATGCATCATGACAATAAAAGACATACCCGGTTGATTTCTACCAGATGCATGATACAAAGTTTTTGTCAAAGAGTTTCTTAAAGTTTCATTTTAGTCAAAGTTTTAATACATTTTCATTTATGATAAATGTTTTGCAAGGTTCTGTGATGGCCAGTAGAACATGCAGGCTGCACCAGAGTATCTGTCACATATCTGACCAAATAATCAAAGTAGCCCTTTAAGGACGCCATAATGCACTAATGCATCATTTCCTTTGTCGTCATGATGAATGCAGCCCTGAAGAGTAACTCACCAGTGCTGCATTCAAGCATAATGCAGACCCGATGGGTTTGAGACATGCCCCAAGGCTCAGCATGGTACACCAATGCAGCACCGACGAGTTTCTCGCTGGGGTTGCATTGGTGCATCATAACGACAAATGTCATCGTTTAGCGACATGCCGCCCTTAAGGAGATAACAAAGATATTAGACCTACGGACCCTATGCTTGTTGGGCCTTGTTATCTGAACACCACTTAATTAGTTTAGGCCTTACCTGCAGGGGGTAGGTGCGGTCAGAGTCGTAGGCGCTGAGGTCGCCACACGCCAGGAAGGGAACGATCACCCGGTTAGGGCCCTCCAAACTGTTAAAGTCCACATCTGAAACACATACACACACACACGGCTTGATTTCTCAAATTTTTTTTTCACATAAAAAAAGAAAGAAATACCAGGATTTTTGAATGAATTGTTGCCACAGCTATTTTTTTAACGTTCTTTGTGAACACAAATGGAATGTGGGATGAGAAAAAGAACCCGTAGGAAACTATTTTCATCAATTTCGACTGATAGGTTTCATTTAGCTCGTCATGAGCTGTGATCCTATCAAGGGTCAGAATCCACAGTAATGAAATCCAGTAAAAATTGCTGAGAGTTAACTAAATCAAGTAAAATCAATTTGAACTCACACGCGTTAGTTAATCAGACTATAGTATTTGCCTAATGTTATAGGCATATGCCCCCCATTAAGACGTTCTGTCGCATGGTTTTTAGTATAACCTCCACCCCCATAACACATCTTAAAGCGTACAGCGGTACTTACCGTAGTGGTGGTCGAGGAGTGGGTTCGACATGTTGGGTTGATAACCGTCTGGCGGACTGTAGTCTTGACAAACGACAAAGGCCTCTGTTCGGATAAAAGTTGTACATCATTGATATACATCAAAAGTATCATTTCTAAACCCTCTTGTCCAACAAAATAATCTTTTGACATTGATAATTTAGTGCATACTTATATAGTACGGGTAAATACTGGACTAGTTGTATCCCATTGGTCTGAATACATCATCCTGGACTCCTGGCACCATGAATCTATATTCATTCCTTGTACTGTAGTTCCCACATTCCCATCGACCATCAATACTAGTTAACGCCTTGACACACATTTTGAAAGCGGCTCTTTATATTATCAGTGAGAACATTTAGGATTATGGCTTGTTTCAATAAGTCCACGTGTGTGGTGGCCTACCTATGCTGGAGTTGCGGCTGCTGCGGGGTTTGGCGATCGTCACCAAAGGGAAGAAGATCTTTAACTGTGAGTACAGCAGGGTCACGTCCTTCCCTCTGAAGATCTGACAGAAAAAAAAGTTAGAAAGGGATTAACATTGATTATTTTTTTATGTTTTCTAAAACATTGATTTGGTCATAAATTGGTCGCGAAAGTGAAATTACAGGATGATCACGAGGATGACATCACTTTTGCTATGGATAAAACCTTTCATGGCGATTCGATTTTGAATCCATGAAAATTGTCTGATAGGGATTTTAGATTGCTCATATGTTGCCAGTTCAAACCGCCTTGTGGAATTCTAGTGAATCAATGTGTTTAACGTAATTAATTCAAAGAGAAGATTTAAAAAGTGGTCAATCACTGGTGAACACGTATCCATAGGGATCGGTAGAGTAAGCTTTCTGTACAATGTAGGAAAAGAATGATGATTTTTGTACCTTGGCTACAAATGTTCCTCCTTTCTTCAATACGTGTGTTGTAATATTAAGGGCCTGCAACAACAAAAAATGTCATATTATAAAGGTACAAATCACGTAAAAAATTTAGTGGTGTGGAATATTGAGAACTATTGGCACTTAAAACATATTTTTATATTCAATAATACAACTTAGATTGACCCAATAACCCTTTTCTTCAGAAAAGTTGGCAGCAAACCAGCAAATGATGAATTCATAAAGAGTTAACTTACGGCTAGCAGGAGCTGGGCCTGGATGTATTCGTCAATGTCGTGTAGCCCCGTCACTGAAATCAGATAAAACGTACCAGGTTAATAATGGTAGCCCCGTACTACAAGGAAAATAATGCTTGTTCAGTTTTGTCGATAAAGGACTCCCCACCTGGGTTTATTATAGGACGAAGCAAGATATAATCATTTCAGTCTGACAAATTTTCTCTATATTAATCAAACCAGTGTGCCTGCCAGTCAGATAAACAAGGCCTCGTGTCACAGGCTGTGATTACCCTGGCTATCTTTAGGCGATGAGAGTGAAGACCGAGCCATAAGGTCAAAGATGACTCTTATCATGGACGAGAGACTGTGTCTGCTCCCACCGCGATGCAATGAATTAAAAAAAAATTGAAATAAGGTCAAAGATGAGTGAGATTTGTCACAGAACAAGAATTCAAACTATAGCTAAAAGGGCTGGACACAATGATACATGTGTCAAGATGTGGGCGATGACTCGTAAGAAAACCGTTTACTCACCATCAGGAGCCCCATCACACACTACCAACTCGGCCTGGTCACCCTCAAAGTGACCGATGATCTGCTGCGCTGTCGACACCTACAACAAATCATCACAGTTAAATTTAGATGCTTCTAACTTAGCTTTAATATAAGATTAATCGAGTACTTACCATTTATATAAGTATGAAGATTAATCGTTGTTCTTCGAGAGACAGATAAACATATCTGCTGAATACACAGGAGAGGTTGCACTTCCGGTTCCGGTCAGATAGGCGCCCACATGCAGTGAATCTTTTGCTGAAAGTAAAACATCTGGAAATAGTACACAGTAGTGCTCTTTTTACTTTGTCTAAATAGCACCCACATGAGTAGGTGAGAGATTATACCGCTAGTAGTAATCTTCTTCATCCTGGGGATGGATGGGTGGGCCTGTGTATTCAGCAGATATGTTTATCTGTCTCTCGAAGAACAATGATTAATCTTCATACTTATATAAATGGTAAGTACTCGATTAATCTTATATTCTTCTTCGCGACAGAAAACATTCTGCTGACACAGGAGACTTCAAAGTTCAGCTAGATTCACTGCTTATTTCCCATAATGTTACTCTCCCATAAAGGACTGTAACTTCTCATATAGGATAACAGAAAATAGATATTTTATTTCACCTAAAGGTGATGTTCTATTGCCTTGTGATATGGTTTTGACTAGGTTGCATGACATTTTGCTATAGGGCCTAGGCCGGACTGGAGCTGGTTGCGGTGGCCAATACTGATAAGAGCTGATAGGCTGGGTACCAGCATGTCCCTGGAAGTGATGGTTACCCAGGGACAAGGTACCAGTCAGTGTGAGTCTTATCAGTGCTGATAACCGCACCCAGCGAAATTTTAAATGGTGGACCCACTGGATATGAGTCTACAGCCCTATATAGCAAAGAAGGCATAACTGCCATACAGTTCACCACAGCTGTGGCAGTATAATTGTCCATCATAGGAAAAGTTTTATCACATACAGATACTGCTGCCTCTAGTAAGGCTTATGACTATGATCAGCCAATAGAGTTCATACAAACTATCGTTACGGCAAAAGGGCCAAAATTCTCCCCTTTTGAGGTGTGTCTTTTCCCCCAAAAAGGCTCTGAAAATTTTGTTCCCAGCTACTCGATAGAGTCCTCCAGGAGGATCCTGGCTAGCGTCTTGGGAGGCTTGGGGTTCTCGATAGGCTTGTTGTAGTGCTTAGCCATGGTCTTGGCACCTTTCCATGACCCATGTCTAAGCAAAACAGCAGTCGATACACCGAGTCTCCCTCCCGCAGAGGTGCTGGCACCCCTGGTGGAGTGAGCTCGGTATACCCTGGTGTCCACCCCAGCTGCGGAAAGCACCGCAAGGACCCATCTCTTTGATGAGTCCTGCCCAATCTCGCCAAATGGCTTGCGGAAGGACAAGAAGAGCGAGTGTTTCCTTCGCCCTTCCTTGTCCAACCTGACTGGCTCCGTGACCCGCACGTAACGTTTCAGGGCACAGACGACGCACAGAGTCTCCTCCTCGTGGAACGGTTCCAGGATCAGTTCTTTGAGGGGTTCCCCCGTACGCGCTGTTTTCATCAGACCCTTCAGAACGAAACGCGCAGACCCCGAATCCAGCCAAGTCAGATTGCGGAGATCAAGCGCTGGGATGACCTGGCCTCTTTGGCCCGACACCAGCAGAATCAGCATCGTTAGCTTGAACCCCAAGAACTGGGTGGACAAGCCTTCAAGCACCCCAACGCTGGAACATGCTGAACACCAGCCTAATATCCCAGAACTTGTTATATCTGGGAGAAGGAGGATTCCTTCTATAGGCGGTGCGGACGGCCCTGCACACCCAATACTGGGTGCCCATGGTCTTTCCGTTGTCAAGGTTTTTCACTAAAACCTACAACGCACATCTGGCAGCGTTAACAGTGCCAAAAGCCCTGCCCTTTTCCGAAAGCAAGCGGTGGAAACGACAAACCTCCAAAGTCGTGGTTGACAGCTGCAACGTGTACGTCATGATTGACAGCTGCAACGTGTACAACGTGGTTGACAGCTGCAACGTGTCGGCATGTTTGACAGCTGCAAGGTCTATGACGTGTTTAACAGCTGCAACATCTACATCGTTATAGACAGATGCAACATCCTGGTTGACGGCTGCAACTTCTAAGACGTGATTGACAGCTGCAACGTCTAAGACGTGATTGACAGCTGCAACGTGTACGACGTGATTGACAGCTGACGTGTTTACAATATAAATGTCATCTGCAACGTCTACTACTTGATTGACATCACATGTTTGCCGGCGGATTGACAGCTGCAACGTCTAGGACGTTATTGACAGATGCAATGTCTACGACATGGTTGACATCTGCAACGTCTATGCCATGGTTGACATCTGCAACATCTTCTACGTGATTGACAGCTGCAACGTGTACAACATGATTGGCAGCTGCAACGTGTACGATGTGATTGACACCTGCATCATGTATGACGTGATTGACCGCTGCAACATGTACGACATGTTTGACAGCTGCAAGGTCTACGTGTTTGACAGCTGCAACGTCTACGACGTGATTGACAGCTGTAATATCTACGCCATAGAATGTCGTCTGCAATATCTACAACATGATTGACAGCTTCAATGTCTGCCACGTAATTTACAGCTGTAGCGTTTACAACATGAGAGAGAGCTGCATCATCAACAAATGTGATTCACAGCTGCTATATTTACCACGTGATTGACATCTGCAACATGTGCGACTTACAGCTGCAACGTCTACAACATGATTGGCAGTTGCAATAGCTACTACCTGAGTGACACCTATATCATCTACAACATAATTGACAGCTGCAACTTGCTTGACAGCTGCAAATGTCTTTATCGTGAGTGATAGCGGTAAAGTCTACAACATGATTGGCAGCTGCAACGTCTATGACGTGATTGACAGCTGCAATGTCTACAATGTAATTGACACCTGCAACATCTGCGACTTGCTTGACAGGTGCAAACGTCTACTTCATGAATGACAGCGGCAACGTCTACAACATGATTGACAGCTGCAACTGAATGGTACCCCAAAACAAAGAGGTACAAAACCCTAACCAGGTAAAGTGCACTCAAGTATCCACAACTCTTAAGTGATCCAAAATTGTGGGTCTTTTCGGAAACTAGTCCAAACCAAAACCAAAAGCGGACAGCGGCTGCGTCTGTGACGTGGATGAGGTCTTAGACAATTGGATACTTAAGAGTATATTGTCAACTGTAACATCTACGACGTGATGGGCAGCTGCAACGTCTACGACCTGATTGCCAGCTGCAACGTCTACGACCTGATTGTCAGCTGCAACGTCTACAACCTGATGGCCAGCTGCAACATCTACGGCCTGATTGTCAGCTGCAACGTCTAAGACGTGATTGACAGCTGCACCTTCTACGACGTGATTGTCAGCGGCAACATCTACGACGTGATTGACAGCTGCAACATCTACGACGATTTGACATGCAATCGTCTATGACGTGATTGACAGCTGCTATGTCTACGACATGATTGACAGCTGTAACGTCTACGACGTGATTGACAGCTGCAAATTCTACAACATAATTTACAGCTGCAACGTCTACGACGTGATTGACAGCTGCAAAGTCTACAACGTGAATGACAGCTGCAACGTCTACGACGTGATTGACAGCTGCAACGTCTACGACTTGAAAGACAGCTGCAACGTCTACGACGTGATTGACAGCTGCAACGTCTACGACTTGAAAGACAGCTGCAACGTCTACGACGTGATTGACAGCTGCAACGTCTACGACTTGAAAGACAGCTGCAACGTCTATGACCTTATTGACAGCTGCAACGTCTACAGCGTGATTGGCAGCTGCAACGTCTACAACGTGATTGACAGCTGCAACGTCTACAACGTGATTGACAGCTGCAACGTCTACAACGTGCGCACCAGCGGCTACAGCTCTCTTGAGCGCCAGCGACTATGTATTTTATGTGAGCTCCAGCGGCTACGCCTCAGACGTGAGCGCCAGCAGCTACATCTGCGAAGTCCTAGAAGAACATAGTCTTAATGTGCGCCAGCTGATATCGAGGCCAGCATCTATGCCTCCAACATGAGCGCCAGCAGCTATGTCTGCGACATCCCTAACATAGACTGGATGTGCGCCAGCTAGTATCAAGCGTCAGTGGCTAGATCTAGGGCATGATTGGCATCAACAATAACGCCATCAATGTGAGCATCATTAACGTGAGACCATTAATGTGAGCAACAGCTGCCACATCTGGGATGCGAGCAACATCGCCTGCTTCTGGGACGCGAGCGCCAGCGGCCACGTCTGGAACGAGAGCGCCAGCGGCCACGTCTGGGATGCGAGCTGCTATGTCTACTACATGATTGACAGCTGCAACGTCTACGACGTGATTGACAGCTGCAAAGTCTACAACTTGATTGACAGCTGCAACGCCTACAACGTGATTGACTGCTGCAAAGCCTACAATGTGATTGACAGCTGCAACGTCTACAACGTGAGTGACAGCTTCAACGTCTACGACGTAATGGACAGCTGCAGCATCTACGACGTGTTTAACCGCTGCAACGTCTACGATGTGAGAGCCAGCTGCAACATCTACAACGTGATTGACAGCTGCAACATCTACAACGTGATTGACAGCTGCAACGTTTACAACGTGATTGACATCTGCAACGTTTACGACGTGATTGACATCTGCAACGTCTACGACGTGATTGGCAGCTGCAACGTCTACGACGTGAAAGACAGCTGCAACGTCTATGACCTTATTGACAGCTGCAACGTCTTCAACGTGATTGGCAGCTGCAAGTTCTACAACGTGATTGACAGCTGCAACGTCTACAACGTGATTGACAGCTGCAACGTCTACAACGTGCGCACCAGCGGCTACAACTCTCTTGAGCGACAGCGGCTATGTCTGCGACATCCCTAATATAGACTGAATGTGCGCCAGCTAGTATCAAGCGTCAGCGGCTAGGTCTAGGGCATGATTGGCATCAACAAGACCGCCATCAATGTGATCATCATTAACGTGAGACCATTAATGTGATCAACATCGCCTACGTCTGGGATGCGAGCAACATCGCCTACGTCAGGGATGCGAGCGCCAGCGGCCACGTCTGGGACGCGAGCGCCAGCGGCCACATCTGGAACGAGAGCGCCAGCGGCCACGTCTGGGACGCGAGCGCCAGTGGCCACGTCTGCGACGCTAGCGCCAGCGGCCACGTCTGCGACGCCAGCGTCTCCTACATGAGGATCAGCTGCAACGTCTACGCCGTGATTGACAGCTGCAACGTCTACGCCGTGATTGACAGCAGCAACGTTTATGCCGTGATTGACAGCTACAACATCTATGACGTGATTGACAGCAGCAACGTCTATGACGTGATTGACAGCGACAACATCTATGACGTGATTGACAGCCGCAACGTCTATGATGTGATTGACAGAAGCAACGTCTAGGACAAGATTGACAGCTGTCACGTCTACGCCGTGATTGACAGAGGCAACGTCTATGACGTGACTGACAGCGACGTCTGTGACGTGAAACCCAAGGAATTTTTTGGGCATAAGGTGTGGGTCTTTTTGGAAACTAGTCCAAACCCAAGGTACCTCCACATGAGTTAAGTTATCTTGATGTTCAAATCAAAGAGACATGTGTGCTAATAGTGTTTTAAGGTGGGGATTAAAACACAAGGCCAAAGAAATTTTCGGCATAAGGTATAGGTATTTTGTGTTACCAGTCACAAACCCTAAGCACATAAATGAGACCCTATAAAAGGTGGACCAGTTAAGTCTCTTTGTGTTTTCATTTCACAACAACACAAACTTCTTAAATGCCTAACTCAAGGAATTTTTCGGCATAAGGTATGGGTAAACTTGTGTATTCAACACAAGCACTCAGTGTGGATCTGTATCAACACAACTGAGTTATTTAATGCCTCAAAGAAATTTTGGGCATAAGGTATATGTCTTGGTAAGGACTGGTCCAAACATGTACAAAGTACAACAAGACACACCTGACACTGACTTGACAGTTCACCTCACTCAAGTCTGTATGAGTGGAGAACAACCTCAAATGTCATTCTTCTATAACTGAGTTATAAAAGAATAACTGAGGTGTCAACTACAAAGTAGCAAGCAAAGCTTTAAGTGTCTTGACTTCAACCAATATCTAGAGTCTGCCAAGCTGTTATGACAGGTAGTAGTTGATATTATTCTGTCTTTGACCATGCATAAGACAGTGGTAAGTCCTTCCTGGTTCTTTATTTTAAAAGTGTATTCACTAATAAAACAGAGATCTACAGTGTATAATAGGATAAATTTCTATCTCTGCAGATATGAGTTTATCCCATCACAATTTTATTCCTTATGAAGGCTCGTTTCGCTATTGAAACATTCCTCAACAAATGAAGCAGCAGTACTGCACTGTGAGCCAACATAACAAATAAAAAGCCAACATAAATCAGTGACTCAGTCAGAAATCCAAGATGGATGACTGGTCTTGCTGAATCATGCCAGCCCCTAGCAGCAACTAAGCTCTACACAATCTAAACTCCAATTTTCCACTATAACTGGATGTCAATTTCCAAATTATTGTGAAAAACTGAACAATATTTGCACATTTGGGAAAATACAAAGTCAAATGGAAGATAAATTTTTTGTCATGAGCTGACATCCCCAATTTTCGCCCACCGGCGATTTTCGCTCATGTTTCCAAAGAAGTTTTGTAAAAACTGCCAAAGTAGAACCTAATTCTATCGTCAATTGTGCAAATATGATACAAATATGATACAAATATGAGCTTGATAAAGGTAGATACCTGTTATATTCCTCCAAATATGTGTGAGAATTGCTGCTGTGTGGGCACCCTTCTTCTCCACTCTGGTTTGGCGCTAAATCTGACCGGAACCGGAAGTGCAACCTCTCCTGTGTCAGCAGAATGTTTTCTGTCGCGAAGAAGAATACAGATGGTGATATTTTGTAATATTGTATGTCGTCTGTAATGAGACTTGGTCTTACCAAACAACTGCCTGCATAATTGATACCGGTCCTCTCCACGTCACATGTAGGCCCTATGTGCTAATAATTTCTACCGATTGATTACACAGTTATTGAGTAATTCTTCTCAGAAAAAGAGGAAAGGTTTTTTTTTCAGAATACCACTTCAATATACATTTGTATCATACCTTTGTGATATCTCCTTGAATCTGCAACACACCAGGAATGGGGGCCATGGCCTGCAGATCCACCGCCACAATCTTAGCCTCCTTCTCTGCTGCCTCAGTTCTGTAATGTATATCTCATGTCCTTTAGGAGAAGGTAGTTTAACGTCCAGTCAACACTTTTCAGGGAATTTAAATTAGTCGACTTGTGTGATAGCTACCGTAATAGAGATTTGGAAACTGGAATTAATAAATTTCCTCCAAAGAATAAGACGTTAAAGGAATTGGTTTACAGGAAGTTATAGATTTATGGATCTTGATGAAGATAATTGTGAATTGAATGGTTGTCCTTACCGTAACTTCCGAGCCAGGACTTGGCTCCAACTCCCTGGGGCAGCACACAGGTCTACAACCTTCTTTACACCTAAAATCAGAAAATTTCTATATATATATATTGCTTCCTATAAACCTACAATACAACCACTTCAACATGTAGGCGCCTTTACCATATGCTACATGTTTTCGACATTAGTACATGGCATTGATTGTTCCATACTATACATACACCACATACCGGTGGATATAAATAAAAATTATGAATTATATTTATTAACCATAGCCGGTACCTTTATTACATGAATTTAACTGCTCCCAGAAACTTAAAGCAAACTTACCCTGGAATATGTTAAATTCTTCATTAATCTGGAGTAGTTTAAAAGCGCTGCGTGCCCGCCAGCCTTCCTCCTTAGCCAGTCGGTAGTACACATCGCGCTTGTCCTTAGACGACCGCCCCATGGCTACACCTGTGATAAAAAAGTAATTGTGTAGTTAAATGTAAACTTAGGGAGTGGTCATTTTTTAACAACAGGGGGGGTTGGTGGATTTGGGGGGGGGACCAAAAAAATGTGGACCCCTTGAAGGGGGGGTGGGGACCGAAAAAATTTGGACCCCTCCCGAGGGGGGGACCAAAAAAGTTACACCCCTTTTTAGCGGAAAAGCCCGCGCGTTACTGTAGCTCAAAGGGATCGACCGCGCTCAATTTCAACCCGCCTGGAGGGGGGGACTGAAAAAATTTCGACCCCTTTCGCGGGGGGGGACCAAAAAAATTCTGACCCGCTCGCGCGAAAATCCACCAACCCCCCCCTGTTGTTAAAAAATGACCACTCCCTTAGGCTACGTGTTACAGTAACGTCCAGTTAATTTCCAGTGGCCTAAGGGAGTGGTCATCATTTAACATCAGCCTCAGTTGGGTAAGACGTCGGTGCAATGTAGAAATACCGTATTCGACGTAATAAGCGCCCAGGGCTTATAAAATTATTTTTATGGTAGTTTTAGTACGTAAGAGTTTAATTGCCTCCAAAATGGGGAAATTTGAGCCTTTGTTCTAGTTTAAAAATTCCCCAAAAAGGGGGGGGGGCGCTTATAAGGGGGAGGGCGCTTGTTACGTCGAATACGGTATATATATCTTTCGCGCAAGCATGCATATATTTTCTCCCACCCCCACCCTCGAGAGGGGGTCACAATTTGTTGCCCCCCCCCCTCTTTGACCTGTAGGCTTAGTACCGGTAACACACTGGCTTTAAAAAAAAACAAAAAAACACAAAAGGGTTTACATTTTCTGACCCCAACCACCACCACCTAGTCCTAGGAGTGGAGGGGTCATGAAACACCAAATCGATGAGATGAAAGCAGAGGGTGGTGAAGATGGATTTATCAAACCTCTGGTCACACCCATGTATTAAATAGTTGTACAATACCTAGTGATGCTGGGTGATTAATGGCGACACATATTAAACTTCATTTCATTTCATCTAGCACATGATGAGTGACTCAGTGAGGACCTTGTTTATAGTTTGTTGGAAGGGCTAATACTATTAGTAATAGATTACCTGGTACCGGTAGGCCTATAGGCTACTGCTGATTTATTGTTTAGGCTCTATAGAACTTCTTTGCTCGGACTCGGTTAGACCATCTTTAACATGATTTAATGCATTGATCTGGAGACTCAGCAGTTGCGTTGGCTTTGAGTTTGAGTGGGCGATAATATAAGAAAGGACACTATTTCTACTAAAAATGGCAAATTGATCACGTTTTCCATCATGATCTCTCATTATCATTGATCAACAATGATATACAATGGTTCTGACACTGTTATACTTAATTCAAACATTTTAAAATAATGGTACCAACCTGATTTCTCACAGTTAAAAAATTCACCACGTTCGCGTGGCTCCACATTTGGAGAATGTGGAGAAAATAATTTAGCTGGTAACTTCCGGTTTAGTACTGTTCTATAATTTCTGATGGGTACCAGCGAAACCGGATATCCGCCTGGGGTTCCACATTCTCCAAATGTGGAGCCACGCGAAAGTGCCCCTACTTCGGAGCTGTCTGCTTTTCCGGAAGTGATAAGTTTGCTGTGTAGCGTAGACCGTACTTCTGCTCAGGACGTACATCCTTATTTAAAGCATATTTAGATTAAATGAATATTGCAATCGCTGTAATTCACATAGAGTCGAAACATTATAGGTTGCGTTTAAGTTTTATATGGAATATGTCTGATTTCAAAAGAGTACCACCGTGTGATCATTTCATTTTTAGCTACAGAGAGAATCAACCCTGGAATATCCCACATGTGTGTTGATGCAACACCGGCATTCGAGTAGAAATGGAGCCTGTCGAGCCAAATGGAAGTTCTAAAGACCATGTCAACTACCAAGATCTTTCAAAAGAGGTTAGGTATTATTTCTGACCCTTCTTGAGCAACATATATTTTAATCATAAGCATGCAGACGCTTTTACCACAACTTTCTGACTTGCGGCTTGGACCCCTGCCCTGGCCTGGGCAGCTGGCCCTGCTCTTCCCACTGCCACTGGCACTGACCCCCGTTCTCCCCACTGACCCTAGGCTAGATTCTAAGTGTCATCTCTGTTCAGGAGAGGATCGGGCGAGTACACAGAGGTGCCTATAGAGGCTAAAGTGACCCTGCTCTCCCGCTTTCCCCCACAGACCCGCTCTCCCCACTGGCCCTGCTCTCCCTAGGCCGCGGTTCCACAGGCCCTGCTCTCCCCACGGACCCCCACTCTCCCCCTGACTCCCGCTCTCCCCACAGACCCCGGCTGTCCCCACTCTCTGACTGGCCCTGCTCTCCCCACTAACCCCCACTCTCCCCACTGGCACTGCTCTCCCCACTGACCCCGCTCTCCCTACTGGCCTCACTCTCCCCACAGACCCCAGCTCTCCCACTTGCCCCGCTCTCCCCACGGACCCCGCTCTCTGCACTGACTCCTGCTCTCCCCACTAGCACTCTCCCCCTGTCCTTCCACTGCGAGGCAGACTACCTCTATTTGTGGATGACTCCTTGCCAACTTGAGATATGTCCTGTGTGGTACTGGACGTTAAACAAATCAATCAATTAACCACTGGCACTGCTCTCCCACTGACCCTGCACGCCCCCTATGGTACTCTCCCCACTGACCCTGCACGTCCTGCCTACTCTTCCCACTGACCCGGCCCTGCTCTCCCCATGGATCCCCACTCCCCCACGGACTCCCACTCTCCCCACTGTTTCCCGCTCTCCCCACAGACCCTGGCTGTACCCACTCTCTGACTGGCCCTACTCTCCCCACTGACCCCCACTCTCCCCACTGACCCCCACTATCCCCACTGGCCCGCTCTCCCTACTGGCCTCGCTCTCCCCACAGACCCTGGTTCTCCCACTTGCCCCACTCTCCCCACTGGCCCCACTCTTCCCACCGATCCCTGCTCTCCCCAAGGACCCCAGCTCTCCCCACTGACCCCCGTTCTCCCCACAGACCGCCGCTCTCTGCACTGACTCCCACTCTCCCCACTAGCACTGCTCTCCCCACTGACCCTGCTCTCCCCACTCGCCTCGCTCTCCCCACTCGCCTCACTGTCCCCACTTGCTTCGCTCTCCCCCACTGGCCCTGCTCTCCCGACTGGCTCCGCTCTCCCCACTGACCTCCGCTCTCCCCCCTGGCCCCCACTGGCCCTGCAAGCCCACTGACCCCGCACGCCCCCCCCCCCCCACTCCCACTCCCACTGCCCCTGCACCCCACAGACCATGCAGTAACACCCTGAGTCATTTGTAATGTAAATCACACGTTCAATCTTTAAAATTGTGTGATTCCCCTTTGCAGCAACTCGTACAACGCGTTACACAGCTGGAGGCGCACGTGAAGCAGCTGAAGAACGTAATCAGCAAGTCACAGGCAGGGGCCACCTCCGACAAGGAGCGCAAACAGCGACCGTTTGACTTTAACAGGTAAATCATTGACTTAAAGCTGTAATGGTATTTCCCATGTTCTATATACCGTTTTGTTGGAAAAAATTAAAATATACTACAATACATGACATCATGATGTGCACAGGTCTGGTATTAAGTTAGGTCACTCGCCAGAGCTGCATTCATAAGATTCATGCATCATGCCGATGGCGAGCACTGGCGAATTACTCGCCATGCAGGGGTGCATGCATGCATCATGATGACAAAAGGGGCACGCTCGACTAAATATCAAATCACTGTACAGCTTTTAAAGGGTTACATTTTGTCTCAGGTACAACACGCGGCATGTGGCACTGAAGGTGGTTTACCTGGGCTGGGACTACCAGGGGTTTGCCGCCCAGGAGGACACCAACAACACCATAGAAGATGTCCTCTTCAAGGCCCTCACCAGGACCAGGCTGCTACAGTCAAGGTCAGCTAGCTTGGCAATATCTGCACTAAAAACTCTAAATATATATATATATATATATATATATATACAAAGGAGTGATGGTATTTAAGGTTAATCTTGAAATTCTAGTATAAAAAGAAATCTCGTGAAGATCTATAAGGCCACTTAAAATCGATTATCACCTTTGCGGACACTTTTTGGAAAAAATCAGTGAGAGAGGGAGGCTTTTTTTTTGATAAACTTTTTCCTGGAGGTGCAGGAGGGCCTTTTTTTCTTATTTTGCATAAATTGATGGTCTGCGCATATAAATAAGGAGTCCTTTAAACTTCGTTTCTACCCCTGTTAACAGTTGAGATATTGAAATCTTTGCAACTTGTCATCAGAATATTTTTTAATGCGGCCGTTTTTGGTGTTTTTTTTGTTCTCAAAATGTGAAAAAAAAGGACCAATGCAGCTCTTTTTAGAGGATGTGCGCGGTGTCTACAAAGCTGATAATAAATTTTAAGTGGCCTAATTACCTGTACAATACCTCTATTAAGCAACTTTCATTTGGGCAGTTAAAGTTTCATTATCTCCGCATAGGCCTATCCGTCCTCCGCCCTGACATGATATAGTATTACATATATATGTTTTAGCTCTATGAACATAATTATGAACATCCAGCCGTCCTTAAAAGGTTAATAGATTCACATTGTGGTTGTTTTTAGGGAGACCTCGTGCTACCATCGATGTGGCAGAACGGATAAGGGGGTCAGCGCGTTTAGCCAGGTAGGGACTAATTGTGACTAAATGTGAGTAGCCATGCAGAAAGGGTGATCCGTACTCCACTATGTCGAGCATCATTTCTGCATGGTTGAACTGTACATCTTAAATTCAAAAAAAGAGATAACAGAAGTTTGAAAACCGTGGCGTTAGGAAAGAGGAAAGAATGATCCCTTTTGCTTGGCTGCTCACAATTGATCAAGTCAAGAAGGAATTACAGGGTAAAAAAGTGATATTAACTGATGTTGAATGAACAGGATGAAAATCACACAATACAACTACCGGCACACAAATCAAACAAATTATTTTTCTGTCAAATTTAGAAATAATTGTTTTAAAGGTACAAGAGATGTTACATGTATTAAAATTGTCTGATTACAATATTTCCAGGTGATTTCTATTGATCTGAGAACCAATCTGGTGGAGGGCGCCGGTGTGAAGGTACGAGAAGGTGGCACTGCACACGAGAGGCCAGGTAACATACTTTACCGTAAAACCTTGCATGGAGGCCGTGGCGAGTCAGATCGCTGGTACAGCTTATAGGAGAGTTTTTAGATGTATACTATACATGTAGTACCGGGTACTAAGCTTGTCTCAAATTTAATCAGACCCATGTGCGGCTTTTACGAGGCGTATTATAGGGGAAAAAATGCTGCACATTATTTGTGTGTTATTTTGTGAATCTAGAAAATTACACTTATTATTTTTTACAGGTGATAAGACGACAGAGATCCGATATGTACACATTCTGAACAAAGTTTTGCCGCCGGAGGTGCGTGTCCTGGCCTGGTGCCCGGTGGATCCTGAGTTTAGTGCTCGCTTCAGCTGCACAAAGCGGACCTACAAGTACTACTTCCCCAAGTCATGCCTCAACCTGCAGGTAAATTGCAATGTTTAGGGTGTGGGTTAGACACGTAATATGAATAAGTATAATACAGTAATAACATAGTTATAATCAGACCCCAAGTGCAGGTTTAATAGTTGTCGTATAAGCCGTGGTTAGTAGGCCTACGCGAGTCAGATCGCTTATAGGATCGAACTAAAGTCAGGATGCGGCTTATAGGCGAGATTTTGCTATTTTGGTACAGTACTAAAGTCACCATAATCAGATCGCCAGTGCAGCTTATAGAATCGGCCCAATGTCTAGGTGTGGCTTATACGCGAGTTAGGCTTACATATGCGAGGTTTTACAGTATACATAATTGCAAAGTATGGGTGTTGAAAGAAATTTAACCATATTCACCAGAAACCTAGTCTTAGTCACCCAAAATCTGCTGGAATAGTTTGCTCATGGCAATACACTGACAATGTGGTTGTATGTGATGCAGGCTATGAGGGAAGCTGCCGAGCGGTTACACGGGGAGCACGACTTCAGAAACCTGTGTAAGATGGATGTCGGTAACGGGGTGACAAACTTCACCCGCCGCATAGATGAGACACACATACAAGAACTCACACACAGGTGAGGGGTAGTTCAATTTCTGCATAGTTGTAAACAGTCTCCTTGTCGGAGTGTACTTTTAGCATTCCAACATATTTTGTGTTTTTCAACCATGCTAAATTTAAGGAAATAGATGAGGATAAATAAAATGCTGCCAGCATTCTATCCAGCACTTGATTACATCAACAAGGTAGTGCAATCTACAGGCATACACCAGGTACTAGTAGACTGCGTTTGTGGATTGAGCACTGAAAAACCTCCAGGCTCCCCTCCACTTAGTTTTGCCACCTGATGGCTTTTGTCAACACTAAATAATCAAACCCCTCCAGATTATAAATAGTAGTTAAGATTAGAGTTCTGTCTAACATAATATTAAGACTTTCTTGTCAGAATAGATGGCACATTATAAGAGGAAAAGAATTATACCATCATCTGAAAATCAAATGTAGGTTTGAGTGTGCCAGCTTGTATAGCAGCTTTAATGCATTATGTTGTCGTTAAAGGGTTAAACAGGTGTGCTCCTATTGCAGCGCGGCGGGGGCGGTGTCCGGTCCCTTCACCATGTGTGAGTTGACAGTGGTCGGGCAGGCCTTCCTATGGCACCAGATCCGCTGTATTGTTGCCGTGCTATTCCTCGTCGGTCACGGCAAAGAACAACCTGAGGTATGAGGCAAAGATATTGAATTGAAACTTCCATGCCAAGAATTATGCAGGGTTCTCCACAGACTGAAAAATTCTGTTAATGGACGAGTGAACCCCTCGCTTAAGATAATTGTTGCTCCATGATATTACATGAAATCAGAATCTATAATCCTCATAATCATGGGAGTACAAGTAACCAAGGCACCCCCTCCCCTTCTATATCTCTGAAGTAACTAAGGCCCTATTCCCATCAGACTCATGGTATTAAATAAACCTCCTGTACCCTACCCTATACAGCATTGGTTATCAGCTACTTTTCATAGGGTGCTGGTCGCGTTGTGTTTTAGCGGTGGATTTCCATACATGTGTGATAAAACAGACTATATTTTCAGATAGTTACCGAGCTTCTTGATGTGAAAACCCACCCTTGTAAACCGCAGTACACCATGGCCGCAGGTACAGATTCTAGATAAAGAGCACAAAGATCAGTGAACATTTATGAGAAGATGAGTCAAATTCAGAAGAAATACGTTTAAAAAAATACTTTAACTGCCGGTAATTACTGGACATCGATTCTCTGTCTCTTTGTAGCTCTATAGTGATCGATGCCCAGTTTTATACTTCAGACCAGTGGCTCATTTTGGCTGTTTTTCGCCTCACAGATTGCTCCTAGCGCAAAATCCTGACTAGGTGTCAATATATTCTCTATGCCAATGTGTAATATGAGGGTAGAAAACAGTGGAACCTCAGTTAGAAAAAATCCTACTGAACAGTTTTTGAGAAAATTAGGGTTTTGTTGCCCTTTTTTGCTGTTTTTAGTACATTTCCTACATAACCCGTGAACGCCAGCATTTCTCAATTTTCAGGTATTTAGAATTAGAATTTGACATTTTTTTATTCGCAGTAGGATTCCTGAATACCGAGCCATTCTAGAAAAGCTATTCTTTGGAAAAAATACTTAGTATTTCTTGATGATTTTCGTTGCACAAATTTAGGTTGTAATATAAAAACTGCATTGTCATCCAATCAAAGTGTTTATGCACTGTTGAGGGTCACCCCCTCCCACCCTCTTCACTGTGCATTGAAGGAGAACAGGCAGGGGAGGTACACGTGTCTGTATATAGCTGTTGACCTGGGTGCTGGGTGCATTTTTAATTTATGGGGTGCCAACTGTTCATGAAAGAAAATTCAAATAGATTTTTTTTTTTTTAGTATCAGATTAATGCAACTACAAGTCGTGACAGCACTTAAAGCATTCTATTTGCATTAATATGAATGGTGGCCACCTTATGGGGTGCCAAATATTCATGAAAGAAAAATTGATAAGAATTTGTTTTTTATTAGCATTAAATTGATGCAACTACAATTCGAGATTGCATTTCAAGCATCGGGGCATTCAATGAATGGTAGTCATCTTAAATATATGGGGTGCCAACTGTTCATAAATAAAAAAAAGAATAGAATTAGTTTTTTTATTAGTATCAGATTAATGCAACTACAATTTGTGATTGCACTTAAAGCATTGTGGCATGCAATGACTGGTAGTCACCTTGAATGTATGGGGTGCCAACTGTTCATGAAAGAAAAAAAAGAAAGTATTTTTTTTAAGAATCAAATTAATGCAACAGCAACTCAAGATTGCATTTAAGCATTATGGCATTCAATGATTGGTGGCCATCTTGAACCTATGGGGTGCCAACTCTTCATGAAAAAAAAAGCTAAATTGGATGTTTTTAACAGTTTAAAATTAATGCAACTACATTTCAAGATTGCATTTAAAGCATTGTGGCATTCAATGAATGGTGGCCATCCTAAACCTATGGGGTGCCAACTGTGTTTGAAAAAGGTATCAAATAGAAATGTTCTTATATAGATATCAAATTGATGCAACTACAATTCTTCATTGCACTGAAAGCATTGTGGCATTTAGTAAATGGTAGCCATCTTGAATGGGTTGAATGAAGGAAAAATCAAATAGGATTTGTTTTTTTGATAGTATCAAATTAATGCAACTACAAGTCAAGATTGCATTTCAAGCATTGGGACATTCAATAAGTGATAGCCATCTTGAATCTATGGGATGCCAACTGTTCATGAAAGAAAAATAGAATAGATTTTTTTTTATTAGTATCAAACTACTGCAACTGCAATTCGAGATTACATTGAAAGCATGGTGGCATTCAATCAATGGTTGCAATCTTGAATTTCGAAATGAACATACACACAGACATATAGGCATGAACATGGTGTTCTCCTTCATATAGATATTCATGGATTTCTACTTCTAATAAATATAGCTTTCTGTTACATGGATGTCGATGTCCAGTTTTAGATATATATCCATATAGTGCATTGGAGTGCTATAATGTTGGACTGCTGTATATTGAAATAGGGGACTATTGGAATAATGGCAATTACCAAAACGCAAACGCAAATCCAAATATGAGAACCACCGGTGATGTTGATTAAAACCGTTTAAACTGAAGCCATTGAAGCTCAAAATACTACAGTAAACCCTTCGGTAGAAGCCACACTCGTGTATAAGCAGCAACTTTGAAGGTCCAAATATTTTCTAATTCAGTACTGAAGTCTACTTTTAAAAAAACTTGTATAAGCCGTAGTCTATATTGGCATTTTTGGTATCAAATTGACTGCGAGATTTAATGATACCAGTCAACGACCATATCTCCAAGCTGTTTGCAGTTTGCTGGGATAGAAATCATTTAGAAAGAAGCCAATGCCCCAGAAATTCCTTATTGTTACGTTCTGTATATGTTTCCAGAGCTGCCACTTGTCCTTTTTGACTGCCAGTTTGCAGATGTAGAGTGGATTTATGAGTCAGGTAAGTCAAAGTGCCAAATGCGGTAATTTGTCCACACTTGCTCTGTGATATATAGATAGGTTTTGTACAGGGATGAAAGTGTTCAGTTTTCTAATTGATTTCAAGGTCCATGAGTGCCCCTAGAATGGTACCTGTTGATTCATTAATAACTGGTACGGAAAAAAACGACTATGATAGAGAAAATTTGACCCTTTTGAATATGTTAATTCATTTTTGAGATTGATCCCTGATTATGTGCATGATTCAACAAAATAGCAAAGATCTGAGGAATGCTTGACCTCATGCTAGGAAAATCAGAAATTTGAGAACCATTTTTAGGTTTGTTTATGATAGGACAATCTTTATTTCAGAATGTCACGTAGACAACATCCGACACCTACAAGAAATGTGGACACAACATTCCATCCGGTGAGTAGATTTGTGTCCTTACATATAATAATTCTTGATTTTCTAAAACCTGATTGCCTCTTCAAGTTCAAGTTTACGGTGAGGAGCCACACAGAAAGGATGATGCGCGTGCCTGGACGGAGGGCCATTTCTGTAAAGCTGATCACAATTGTTTTGGTGTGGCCTGGTATTCTCATATCTTCATTTATGTAATCAATCTAATCACAAGACAAAATGACTCTGTTAAAGCTAGATGAAAGAAAAAACCTACTGTATTCATTCATGTGGTATAGTGCCTGTATATGTACTAAATGTGGCTGAATCTTTTGATCTCTGTGGATCAACCTAAATATTTGTTGTCATTAGTGCACTGAGAACTACTGTTCAAAGCTGAATAAAATAATTTGTTACTCGCTTAATAAACAAATAATAAAATTTCTCTTGTTTGCACCCTGCTTCGAAAGTGATATAAATTATCGACTTCCCTTTTGTGGCCAAATCAATATGAGCAAACTGTTCATAACTGCGTTAATTTTAGACAGTTTGTTCAGACTAATAAACTTTATAAATTTAAATTGAATTGAATTGAAATCAAAATGAGACTATATATTTCCTCTTTAATACTGATTATCGCAGGTCATCCATGTTGAGGCGGATGCTGGAAGCACTAGATACAGTAGACGTGACGTCATCTACGTCAGACGGTGACGTCAAGCGACCCTGGTCTAACAGTGGTACACCCGTCACACACCAGGTGGAGTGCCTGTTGCCAGGCAACAAGGCCAGAGTTTACAAACCATTGCTGGAGCGACCAACTTGTGGTAAGCTACAATGTGAAGTTAAAAGAACTTTTTTATTAAAGAAGATTAGTTACTCACATGAGTTATCATGATCTAACATGAGCTAACTAATTTACTGTCTCACCTGTTTATGAATTGCTGAATCAGGGATTAAAAGCCACTTTGCCTTTTATCCCAAAATCATGAATTGTTTTGTATTGGGAATTGGTCGGGGCGAATTAAATTGTTAAGACTTTCATAGAGTTTTATGTTCCCATCTAAAAAGTGACCCAGATCTGTAGGGAAATGAAAGATAAAAAAAAGAATTCAGGTACCGGTATTCAAAGTTTGCAATTCTTTATTTTACTCCAGTCACTCTGTAGTGTAAACGATTTGATAGATAAATTCTGATAGTCAAACGAGAATATGTTCAAGTTGTATGATAGCTATTTTATGCTAGAATTATATAAAAATAAATCCCCGCGGTCTGTTTATATAATTATATGTTTTTTTCTTTTATAGAGAGCCTGGAGGCAAGGATGGAGCACTTTGCAAAGAGGCGGAAACTGACAGAAGGCAATGAGTGAACCGATAAACTAATACATGTACAACTATTAAGTCAAGGAGCGTATAGCACGTAGTGGAGGATGGTTGATTAAGTGACTGGAGAACCGAGTAGATGTGATTAGGCTTCTACCATAAAGGTTATATGATGAGAAATAAAGAATAAAACAGCTTAAACCTTGTATTCTTTATTTGTTTTTTCCAGTCTATACTGGAAGAACATTGTTAATATTCTTTTAAAATGTACCAGATACTTTTGGCGAACTCTCATGTGTTACAAAAAATTTCCATACGTTCAGTGACCACTGTCCTACTAAAAGGAGATAAAAGTTGCACCAAACCATGCTTAACCTACTACCATACTATACTCTTCAAAAATGCAACTATTTTTAAATTGATCTGACTGATTTAAAACATGAGTGGTGAATTATCAGCCTCACTCTGAAGGCTCTGCTCCTAATCGTCAATTCATAAACTTGTCTGAGAAGGAAGTGGTCATTAGTCCCCCCACCCTTGTCGAAGGGGATGACATTTTTTGCCCCCGCCCCACAAGCCGTCATGCACTCCGCTATTGACGATAAATGACTGCTCCCTTAATAAATTAAGATTTTATTTTGGATTCTTATACTATTTTACTGTTTAACACTGTAGAATGAGGTTTAACACTTCACTCTCAGACTTGTGTCTAGGCCAGCCCACATCTCTAAATAAAGTGACAACCGTATATCCGAATTTTCCTCAAGTTCTAAATCGTGTTCCAAACACTGTATAATCATATTTAATGGATGGGGGTCAATTTTAAATGTTATGCCTGAGTAGTAATAGGTCAGAAAGGGATCCCATGTGGCCAGGCCATGGATTATTCTTGTGCATTTTCAAGTGGGTGGGGGGGGGGGATAGTACACGATGATTTTATTCTAAAAGTGACCGTATATATTGGGCAATAAAATCAACTTTGAGCAAAATGATAGAGAATGAGGGGAATGGAGGAGATAAGTTAGGGAGTATGTATATTTGTGAACACACTGACTCATTAAAGATAAAATCAATTACGGCCCCAATCATCAGATGTAGGGGCCTACTAAGGGAGTGTTCCTTTATAAATTGTAGGGGGTGGTGAAATCTCCCGCAGAGGCGTGAAAATTGTTTGTGCCCCACCCTCGCCAACGGCGGCAAAATACCCCCCCCCCCTTTGAACTAAACTATAGTAACGTGCAGGCATTTCTTCTTTCTTTTTTTGGGGCGAAAAAGGGGCATACTCTTTTATGCCCCCATCCCTCAAGAGGAGTCAGAATTTTTCACCCACCTCCCCAAACCCACCATCCCTCCTGTAATTAATAAATGAACACTCCCTAACTTTAAATTAGGTTTAGATTCCATTACCGGTAATGCATTAGGTGAAATACCAAGTGATAGTGTAGGGCCTTCATTATCCTACACCCCCACAGACGCACCCTGACCTCACCGGGTAACTTGCACAGCACGTCAGCCAAGGCGGGAAACGCGATTTGGGTCTGGGATACCCCGCTTAATGACGTCACTGTACCACGTGAGGGAATCCCTATCCACTGATGGCCATATTGAGAGTTGGAGTTACGGAGGAAACACACGCGCCTGAACGAGCGATAAAATCACTGCAACAACACACAAGTCGGTCTTGAAACCCAACAAAAAATCACAAGCAAAGGTCCAAATACCTCACCCACCCGGAGATACCTACAAAAATGGCCACTGACGAGTTGTTGATGAAATTACAGCGTCGAAACGACATCATTGATAAAGATGAAGACGGTTTGGAACCGGAGCTGCCATCGCTGAAGGTATTCAACCCCTACACTGAGTTCAAGGAATTCTCCCGCAAAGAAATCCAGGGCTACCAGAAAACGTTCAACGAGTGAGTACATGTCATAGTTTGTATCAAGCAGGAAGAACTGTGCCTAACCATTACGATGAAATCCCTGGTTCCTCTTTTTAATTTCGAGGCAAACGTCATATTTCTCAGCTGACTGCTCTGAGTCTGACTCTTGAGAGTTGAGTGGTCAGAGTGGTCATATTCATATTGAATCAGTGCATGAGTGACAGTTGCACTTGCACTGGTGACTTTGCAGTGCCTGGGGCTAGACCCTAGGCCTACACAGCAGGCTCCCTACATGATTATGATACACCACGGTACACATCGTGATCATACACCTCATACAGTAGCCGAGAGCCCCACCCAGGTAGCACAAAGAGATCGGCCCAACGTTGGGCCAACATAGGCAAGATGTTGGCATTTCAGGTTGGCATCATGTTGGGCCAACGTTGGCTGCCCATCGGAGCGATGTAGGCCCTATGTTGGCTTTTTGTCGGCCCAACGTAGGGCCAACGTCGGCACGCCGACGTTGGCCCTACGTTGGCAAGCCAACCATTTGACAACGTAATGCCAATGTCTTGCCAACCTTATGCCAACGTTGGCCCGATGTAAATTTGCCAACGTATTGGGGACTAAATGCCAAAAAACGTTTTTAGGCAGACATTTGTCTGACGTTTTTCTGGTGGCAGTGGGGATCGAACCCCGGACCCCTCACACTCCAGACGTTCATCTTCCCCCTGTGCTAGCCCCCCATACCTTACAATGAGGTGACTTGAGTGCCCATATATATGTGCTATGGTGTCTGATCAATGACCCAGAGCAATTTTTTTCAAAGTTTTTTTTTTCAAAGACATTTTTTTCAAGGATTTTTTTTCCTAAAGATTTTTTTTTTCAGAAATATTTTTTCAGAGATTTTTTTTTCTCAGATTTTTTTTTCTCAGATTTTTTTTCCTCAGAATATTTTTTTCTCAGAAATTTTTTTCTCAGAATTTTTTTTAGAAATGTACTTTTTTTTCAGATTTTTTTTTTTTCGAATTTTCTTTGCCACATTTTTCTTGGCCAAATTCTTTAACCCAGAGAAATTTTTTACAATGATTTTTTTCAAAGTTTTCAGAGAACCTTATTTACAAGAAGTCTTTGCCTTTAAATTGTTTCTCCCAATTGCCAACTATAATTATATATGTGGACATATGCCATATGATGTGTCAACCAAATGCCAACGTTGGGCCAACGTTGGCTTGCTGACATAGGCCCGATCATGATCTGCCAACCAAATGCCAACATTGGCCCAATGTCGGCTTGCAGACATAGGCCCGACCATGGTGTGCCGACCAAATGCCAATGTTGGCTTTATGTTGGCTGGCCAACGTAGGCCCGACCATGGTGTGCCGACCAAATGCCAATGTTGGCTCTATGTTGGCTGGCCAACGTATGCCCGACCATGGTGTGCCGACCAAATGCCAACATTGGCTTTATGTTGGCTTGCCGACATAGGCCCGACCATGGTGTGCCGACCAAATGCCAACATTGGCTTTATGTCGGCTTGCCGACATAGGCCCGACCATGGTGTGCCTACCAAATGCCAATGTTGGCCCTATGTCGGCTTGTCGACATAGGCCCGACCATGGTGTGCCGACCAAATGCCAACGTTGGCACTATGTCGGCAGGGCATCGGCAAGATTTGCCGACCAAATGCCGACCATGCCAACCATATGCCAATGCTTTGCCGATCGTGTGTGCTGCCTGGGCAGGTATTGTTCATCCAGAAATCCATAGAGATATATAACGTCCTTGCCCTTGAGATATATCTAAATGGTGCTAAATATTTTGTTATACAATGGATATTATGTTATCTTTGTAAAACATAAAAAATAAAAATACACTCACCCACTTAACTCACTACAGAACCCCTACCCTGTTGTTGAAAAATGATCACTCCATTAGACCTTGACCATTAGGGCCTAATGAAAATGATATCCTGAAGGAATTCAATTACTTTTTTTTTAAATTAGAAGTTTTAATTGTATTCCAAGGCATGTAAGTTACAATACAAGGTCTATTCAAGGAATAGCATAGGGGCCTATCTTGGTGGAAAGTATAAACCAGGTATATATCTGTACCTATCTTCAGTCAGTTGGTAGGATACAAATTAAATGGAACAACATGTGATTTGACAAAAGAAAGACCACATTTACCAGGCAGATCAGATACCCGGTACACGAGATCTATTGTCTATTCAATTTGCGCTTTTAGATTTATGAGAGGAGAAAAACTACACGGTGGGTAGACTTAAACAAAAGTCATCCAGCATGTAGGCTCCTATTAAGTAAACCATTATAATATCCAAGTTAAATTGAGTGATCAGTTATGTACTATCGTTATTAAATGTAATGACACTAAGGCCAGGTTGAATATAAAGCCCTACTCCATAGACCAGTTTATATATGCATGTATATATATGTATGTGGTAAAATGTGGAACAGGAAAGGAAACATGTAGGCTTACATGTACACAGTGACATATCGAGACTGACATGGTAGAGGGGAACAGGAACTGACCCTGTTCACTTACATATACCAGTACACAGAGTTGAGGGGGGGGGGGGGTGATTTAGATAGGCAAGGAGGATACAGGCTGACCTAATGCCTATTATCGTCTGCTCATATGGGTTTTAGTGTAAAACTGTGTAATGTAGATCAACATTTCAAGCAATCTTGAATTGACATGAATAGACGACAGTAGATGATACTGATCGATATAAGGACATGTATTCCCCTATTAAAGGTAGAAGCCAGGGTTCGATCAATTTTAATCTACCAACAATATCTCTTCACTTGGGGCTATATTAGTTTGATACATGATGATATAATAAAAGCAAAAAAAAATCAATACTCTATAGTGCTAGATTTTGATATATTGGCACTTGAAGATAGGACACCCTTGACCACTAATATCTCAACCAAACATCTCAGATGTTTAGAAGAGATCACTAGTAACACAATCAATCCAGAAAGATCAATTGTTATAGGTGAAACTAAAGAGACATGACTGATGAACAAACACAAATTAAGAAAATTGTATTTTTTCTACATTTTGCAACATAGAAAATAAAAGTGCCAACAATTCGTAACCAGAACCCTAGCCATCTGTACATAAGGGAGTTTGATACATTTTACTACCAAAATGATAGTGATTCATTGATGAATTAATGCGGTTTAGAAATTATTCAATTATTTTCTAGTCGGTCTAAACACCTATAATAGAGTAGCGTGCATCTTTTAGGAACAATGAAAAACAGTGACAAGATGTGTAGAACACCATAATGTGACATATAAAGGGTTAGTAGAGGTGAGTTAGGACATGTACAACAGAGAAATATGATTTTATCATGATTATAGGTAGTTTCATTTTTTTGCCACCAGGTGCCATATGCGTAGACCCTGGCTTCTACCTTTAATGGGAAGGTGGAGTCGGGTTAAAACCTCCAGCCCCACTATAGAAAAATGCGTTTGTTGGAGGGAGAGAAAGGGGTGGGCCTTTAACTGGAAACATATCTTCATTTAGGTCCTTTAATATATTCTATTAATGATCCTTTCGTATGCAAGTCACATAACCCTTTTGACCCTCAACGACCGCATACTGTTTTAAAGGTGCTATGTCTTTGGTCGTCATGATACATGAATGCAATCCTTGAAAGTAACTCGCCCGTGCTGTATTAACGCATCATACCGACCCTATGGTCTTGATGCATTCCTGAAGGATTTGCCTGATGTATAAATGGCCAGCTGTTTGCAATGGCTGCATTTGTGCATCATGACGACCAATAGTATAAATTAATCCATTAAAGCATTATGTGGCCCGTAACGGGTTAAATACATGTACATCGCTAAAATGTAGGCCTATCCATCCACCCATAACCCATCCACTACTGTGCAGACAGGGCCCCTGTACAGTGTCATATTGATATACTGGATAGCTATACTGCACTATACTTTATCTCCTAATACATGGACGTGAGATGAGATAGTAAATTTCATCCCACTTTCAGCCCTAATATGTCGTCATGATGCTTGGTGCAGCATGATTCCGACCATTTGAGAGTGTATCCTACAGTTGGCACGATGCATGACTGCAGCCTGGGTGATGCATTCATTCACCATAACGACAAAAGTTCAAATGAATTAAAGCACTATGCTGCCCATAGAGAGTTAATCTCAATTTTAGAAGGAAATAAGGCGAGTAAAATGCATTGACAATTTCTTTTGGTCTGGCCTAACTACAAACATGTGGGCAGACTCCATAGGATGTTTTGTGACTGTAGTCAGAGTGTACTTATTGATAGCACTAGCAGTAGGTCACTGATGGATTATTATCTGACCCCCTCTCCCCCAGTACATTGTACATATAGTCTCTGTCTAGTGACACAGCACAAGCACCCGCCCACATCCTACACCCACCCATTATAATACTCCATGGTATATGGCCACTGGTACACCCCATACCCACCAATTTGCCCTTTATGCTTTACTGCAATTTGCCCTTGATTCTCAGGATGCATGGATATAGTCCTGGCGAGTCTACTCGCCTGTGCGGCATTCATGTCTCAAGGCAAACCTGCGGGGTTGGTACACTCCCAAAAGGTCAACATGATGCATGAATGCAGCCTTGGTTGTGACGACAAAGGGCATAGCACATTTAAGCATGGTTCGATCATCAAAGGGTTAATACTAGACTTCCCAGCTATTGTAGCTGTCCCCCATCACATATGGTGGGAGTTATTTAGGGGTAGTGGATGAATGAGGTTTAAAACCTAGATACTGAGATAACAACCTGCTGACAAATGCAGGTCCATAAAAAGTATACTGCTTTAGGGACTGGAGGACCCTGAAAACTGCATGATGCACCAACACAGGGCTGGCGAGTAACTCTGGCTGCTCCATTCTTGCTTCACAATGGCAAAAGACAAACTGGTACTACCGGCAGCAATGCATTTGAAGCACGATGCTGCCCTTAAAAGGTTAAAGCGCACCATTTTCTCTCCTCATATACTTTACTGGTGCTTCTATAATAATATAGCGAGTGGGTGGGAGTAGGATGACAAATTGCTGTAAACGTTGCTGAGGTATCTATTTGCTGATTAGACATCTGGTTTCACCGTTCGACATCATTCAGCTTAATGGTCGGCAATACGGAATTACGAAACAGTAAGAAGTTGGAAGACCATCAGAAAATCTGCAAGCTGTATTAAGGGACATTAAGGGGATATAATCTTAAACACCTTACACCCATGATCCATGGACCCCAAATAGATTATAGCTGAGAGATATACAAGATATTTATTTTTTGGAAATACAAGACTTCCTATGCTATAATGCTTTAGCATTGAAGGGCCGTACTCAATGCCCCCATTGGCCATATTAAATGGGCTAGGAAAAAATAGTTTTTTCTTCATAAAATGGCTTCAAATAAGAAATAAACACAAATGCCAATGCCCATTGATACCATATCTGATGTATTTCACTCGTGGGGGCTGGGGCATATCCCACGAAGCCGCAGGCTTCGTGGGATATGGCCCCAGCCCCCACTCGTGAAATACAACATAGATAGTATCAATGGGCATTGGCATTTGTCTATGTATTGTAAGCTGAGGGAGACTGCAGGTTTGTGGGAAGGTGTACTGTTGTATTACATGTCTGATACAGCGCCCTCTATGTTAACCCTACAAGAGATCTGACCTCCACGCCCCCGAAAACGGTTTAGCCCCCATATTCATATCTGTGGATTTTTTTTTTCATTTTTAGCCACTAGGGACTTGTATTCTACACAAAATCCCTGCGAGTAGGAAACATTTGTATGGTTAATCCTTGTGCCTGGGTTATGAGCGTAGGGCTCTACTTTTGAACAAATCCGTGCAAAATATATGCCCCAGTCATGAGGGTTTGTCTATATATACACACTAGTGTTCAAAACTGTCTGTGTGAATGAGGGGGGGGGGGGGTGCTTAGATGAGTAAACTCTAGACTGTATGTAGTGTATATAAGTGTGTGGGAGGATGGGGATGAGTCAGGCCCTGGAGGAGGTCACGTGCCGGGTCACCTGACCTTCTCCTCCAGGGTGTGTAAGTGGGTCAGACACAGACAGGTGTGTACAGCGCCGCCTCCAGGCAGGAAGCGGCAACACGGGGAACTACACACACATACAGGTGAAAGAATGTATGCTTCAACAGTCAGTGGTATTTCTTAATTTATCTTTGTATTGGAATACCTCTTTGTGATGCAGTGTGGTTTCAGATTAACATAATTACTTCTCTTTATGAAATTTTAAAGTAATGGTACAAACAGTGTATTATTTTTAAGTGTCAATTTCTAGAATATTGAGAGGGAATATTGATGAGACATACATATACATAGAGCTAGTACTTTGGCAAGACAAATACGATCAAGTTCTCTTGAATTCTGTGATGCTAAGGGCTTACGTGAGGAGGATATTTGTGGTAGATCTTGCAGAGAATATTCTGACCATTTATTTCAGTTCTTAGCTAAACTGAGATCCATTACAAAACACAGATCTTTAGGATTAGGGATGGCACATTTCGCTATCTATCTAGTACAGCTATATACATATCTATCCACACACCTGCGGGTCGACTCATTGAATTGTCCATATTTTATGAGAGGAATAATCGTTGAAATGACAACAACATATTGACCATACCTGTCAGATTCATGCATACAAATATTGACAAAAAACATTGACTCTGTCCACATGTCTGCAGCTGCTCTCCTCCATCTGACCTTTCTGCCCTCATGTTGTCAGTGTTTAACCCTTTAAGGGCCGCATGATGCATCAATGCTTCATATATTGTCATGATGCATCACTTCTTGGCTGGCGAGTAAATCGCCCACGCTGTGTTGGTGCATCATGCCGACCCCTGGGAATGTACTTCGCAATGGCTGAATTCATGTATCATGACGACAAAAGGGTATCGTGCATTAAAGCACTATTCTGCCCTTCAAGGTTGATCTAATTTAAAGAGTATGGATCCTATTATCAATCAATATATGTGCATGTATGCCGGTAATTTGTGTATAGATCATGATTACATGGTACTCCAAGTGGGTATGTCAATCATAGCACGGTGGTCCGGGGATGATGTCAGTAGAGATTAATTATGAACCATAAAAACGCCAGCTGGACTAATATTGTCAAACCATGAGGTCTACTAAGAACTGCTATGGCAGGTTGTCACGATGTACCAATTCGCATGTGTGTGTGATGATTTCTGGAGCTGTTGCCTAAAATAATGAATTCACATGTCACTTAGACTTGCAAGGACCACATTGTGCCGTGTTGTGCTGTGTCTTTGGTCGTCATGATGCATGAATGCAGCCCCGGTGAGTCAACTCGCCAGGGCTGCATTCATGCATCATGCCGACCCGTTGGGAGTGTGCATCAACCCTGTAGTTTCAGCAGTATTTATAACAAGTACAAGCCTAGATTTCTGGCCATGAATGATGTTACCTGAAAATACATTATTTTGTTTGGCCTAACTTAGTAGTATTACAGGAAGAATGACTTCGACTGTCTGAGAGTCATATTAACTTACAAAAAGTACACTAAATCATAGTCATTATGCGCATGTCAATATTTACATACTGTCGACCTTTGTTTTTCCCACTGGTGGTGATGTGGGGGCACACATACTCCGACCCCTATCCCGCACCCCACGTCCATACATAACATTTATCCATATGTAGCCCTTTAAGGGCTGCATAGTGCTTTATTATGCTATGTCCTTTGTCGTCATGATGCATAAATGCAGCCCTGGCTAGTATTCTCGCCAGGGCTGCGGTCATGCATAATGCCGATCCTTCGGGAGTGTTCCAGCCCCATGGAGTCGTCATGATGCATGAATGATGTCTTGGCGAGGACTGCATTTATGCATCATGACGACATAGGGCACACAGTTGTTAAAGGGTTATGGCCCGAATAGAGAAAAAGACTGCCTCTGATAATTCTTACAAAATGGCCACCATGTCAACATTTACATTTGGACATTTCCGTTTTTCTCCTTTTCCTTCTTCTGAGAAAAAGGAACCCATCCCCTATCCCTGCATAATAGTCCCTTAAAGGCATGAGTAGAGTCATAGTCATTCTGACCGTTTCATGAGCTCCCCCTGGAGGCTATATACAGTAATAACAATAGGCATACCGGATGTAGAGGATAACCCACAAGTAACGTAGTCTCTCTAAAAATAACCACAACAGACTGGCTGGGTCCCACATAGAAATGAAATGAGATTTTCCCGATAGCTGGTTTTCCATATTCAACCTCATCGTCTTGATTACTGCTCAGTTTTACCCTTTTAGCAGTCTAGGGCCTAGGGAATAGTCATTGAACCACAGTCTGATGTCTTGTGATGCTATCAAAGAGTGGGAATGACACCATATCCAATGTCCTACATGTAGTAAGACTCGTGTGACCCACAGCGGTTCCTTGAAAAAAATTAGATAAAAACAAACTGGGAAAAGACGAGTGGACAGTGGATGAGACTCGGTATAGCTGCAGGTGTAAGACCTACAGGTGAGAAAACACAGGTGTGTCATTGTCAGGTGGTGTGAAGGAGGGGTTATTTTTTAACAACACGGGATGGGGGTGGGGGTGAAATGTTTTCTGGTGTTTTTTGGTGTGTTTTTTTTTGGGGGGGGGGGACCCCCCCCCCCCCCCCAAAAAAAAAAAACACCAAAAAAACAAGAGAGGTCAACATTTTTTGCCCCCCCCCCCCCCCCCCACACACACCCTGGTTGATAAAAAATGATCTCTCCCTTTGGGGGTTATATCCTATATCTGTAGGATCAGGCTCTACACGTCTTATGGCTGTAACATTTCCTGTTTGGTCCAGCAAATACTAATATCAAGCGAAACTAAATGACTCCTCCTCCCCCCGACACACACATACACACAGCCGACTTGCAGTCCTGAATACTAATCAAAGTCACCGAGTCAGGCTTTGGTCTGCTTGAAGAGGAGAGGGAGGGTGGAGGTGTCTGGGAAATAGTAAGAAACTCATTGTCCTATGTGCACGGTGTCCTATAGTAGGACATTTACCGTATTAGACCTAATAAGCGCCCTCCCCCTAATAAGCGCCCCCTCCCCTTTTTGGGGCATTTTCAGACTAGAACAAAGGCTCACATTTCCCAATTTTGGAGTCAATTAAACTCTAAAGTACTAAAAACGTCATTAAGATAATTTTTTCAGCGCACAGGGCGCTTATTACATCGAATACGGTATATGTAGGACTTCTACATATACTGTGTAACACAGGTGTGTCTGTGAATAGAGACCCTATCACAATGTATGTGATTTATTGAGGACTGAAAAAGAAGTAAAGAACAGAAGCATTCACATGGCTTTAGGACCGTATAGGATCATTCCACTGGGAATACCTTAGGTTTCATAACCACTAAATGTCCAACTTAGCTCTGCTGTGTTCTTTATAATCTATCCACAGGTATGGACTTCTTGGGGGACTTCCCCAGCTGTTTTAACCCTCTCACCGCCAGCAGGCCGCTATAGCGGCCAGGGCACCTTATTCACTGAGCTGAACAAGAAAATATTACTCAAAATTGATGAAAATATTTTCTTACAAGTCCTAGTCGAAGCACCTCATGTTTGGTATCATATTAAAGCCTATGACATCCTCTTTCACATCCTACATTCCATTCATGTTTACGAAGAAAGTGAAAGAAGTACCTATGCTAAAATTCAATTTTTGATATTTATATTTTTTTCAAATTTTTGGCAAAATTACAGAGAAATCTGGCGGTGAGAGGGTTAACCTGTTAAGGGCCGCAGATCTTTAATGTTCTATGCCCTTAATTTATTACAATGCATGGCTACAATACTGGTCTGGTAAGTAAACCTGCCCGTGCTGCAATACATTCCTCATGAATGCAGCCCTGGCAAGTAAACTCGCCATGCATTTCTCATGAATGCAGCCCTAGCAAGTAAACTCGCCATGCATTTCTCATGAATGCAGCCCTAGCAAGTAAACTCGCCATGCACTTCTCACGAATGCAGCCCTGGCAAGTAGACTCGCCAGTGCTGCATTTATGTATCATGACCACGAAGGGCATAATGCATTAAATCACTATACAGCCGTTAAGCGTTAAGAGGCCATAAATGTTGCACCTGTGATTTCTCCAGGCACAGACAAGTCTCCACCTTTCCCAGCGGTCATGTTGATCTATAACTAACAAAGTCTGCATAACCGACAGTCACACATACTCCAAACATGGTCTATACACGTCTGCCATGTTGTCGACTATTTCAAAAGGGCTTCCAGATATGTGAGCCTTTATGTCTAGAATAGACTGTGGAGAGCCAGCTACAACTGTAGTACCTGAGAACACCAGTCCACATGTCTACACATTGCCGAACACTGCAGTGACTGCACCACATTGGGCAATCAGAGCTATGTGGCCAATCAGTTCTTGCCTTTCCAGGAATTCCTGCCTTTTCACTGGAATTTCTATATCAGATTCTGTAAATATCCAGCAAAATGCTCACCAGAAACTTAGGTTTTCTGCATTTTTGTTCACCAGGAAGCACTCTTTGGGCAGATAAATGTCATCGACTAGTCAGAAGAATGTTGGCCAATGTGTAGATGTTCAGGGCACGTCGACCTAGCTCACGCAAATGCACTGACAAATATTTTCAGTGAGTCTTGCTGAAGTCTTGTTAACATGTATGTTATGGGGCCTCTGCCCAACAACCCCCGTTTTTTCTTCTTTATACAACACTCGATTACCAATAGTCTTAATGAGGTGTGCCAGCAGAACAATATATCTAAGACTAAGACTTGAGTAAGACTCACTGTAAACGTTTGTCTGTGCACTCACGTCAGCTAGGTGCCATCTGCATGTATAGGCTAGCAATCCACCTCCCAGACCCTATAGACCTTCTCACCTTTTCCCTGTAAGCCTACAGCACCCACCCTACACAGACCAGCATGCATCTGGTCACGTGCCTCTCCAGCCTCCTTGTCAGTGTAAATGTCGGATAGAGGCTGTTGTGTGACGTCACCATGGCAACACGCGCCTCGTGCAGCCCAGGTGCGTGTATGCTGCAAGTCTCTGCGCACCTCTATGAGGCCCTTTATTAGGGGTCCTTATGTCCCTAGCCGATTTTCAGAAAAGAATACCTAACTTATGGCTCTGTCGCTTAATAATCAATATGTGCCATGTTGATTTGAAAGAGAAGGCTATGTCCCATTTCGATTTAAAGAAATGCCAATGTCTGATGTCACCATTTTTATTCCTCCTTTCGTTTGTCACTATACGCCGCAAAATGCCCATGTGGCCGTGTTGAATTTAAGTGTCGAGGGCCATTCTTCTGTAGTATACAGGTGCAGAGGGGTCTGTAGTCTAAGGTGCGTGCAGAGAGTCATGAGAGAACTCAGTTCCAGGAACACTACAAACCTGCAAGAGCTGTATAGTGCTTTAATGTAGGAATGCCCTTTACTCATCATTATGCGTGCATGCAGCCCATCCAGCTCGCCATGCAGGCATGCATTCATGGCTCATATCCATCATTCGGGAGGGTGATGTAAGGAAGGTATTTAAAGGGTTGAGTATCAATGCAGCAAAGAACAGGTGCTCAAGACCGATGTTGTCTCAGTGGGTAAAGTGTAATATCAACATGCAGATACAAACAGCTTATGTCAAGAAATTCACAATGAAACTATATTTCAAATAGTGTATATTATATTACATGATATTGATGTCATATTAATTCTTGTCTGTCGAACCTCGGAAATGTGCAAAAACTTCCAAAAATTATTTCGCTGAAAAATCACCTTTTCTTGCCACGTTGGTGAATGGTCAATGCTATAGTCACATCTGATGCAGTTAGGCTGGGTACTATCATTCTAGACTGAATACCGGTTAGCGAATGAGATGTAAGGAGAGAAAAAAAGAACAATTTCTCATGAAACGTACGGCACCAATTCATCATCTATCACAGTCAAGTTTTACCCGCGGTTGGCATTTTCCATTAACTCTGCTGGGACTGGAAGGTTAGGGCACTGCACTATTTCAATGTTGAATCTAGTAGGCTATATTTCTCATATCTAGCCATGGTTCTATGTATATGGTGGAGGATATATAGGAGTTAGTTTGGTAGCAGTATGATGAACCATCTGTTAGGGTAGATAGGAAGGTAGAGTTCATTGCCTGCTTCACTGCCTCCTCCCCCCCCCCCCCGCCCCCAACAAGCACCCCCATCAACCCCCACCTCCAACAACCCCACTACTTGAGCAATACTCAGCTCCCACCATGACTCTTTACAATATCCATGCCACAAATTGATACTACATGCATCTCCTGTGAAGACACAGACAAAAAAGTAGGGAGAGTAAAATTACTTTTCCAGAAATCTATAATTAAACTACACAATATTGGGTACATGTAGTTCATACACCGCTAAAGAAGTGAAATGGTATTAAAAGACCCTGCAATTTTCAATATAGACATAGTTTGTAACCTTGTAGGGGCCTACTGCCACCTTGATACTACGCTGCCTGACCAAGTAAAATAGTTAGTTGCTAAAGCCTGGAGCCATGGGTGTAGTTTAGGCAGAGATATAAAAACCTATATATATCAAAACCATATGTATCTGGAGAACACACTATACTACAACCACCATCACCAGCTGCTCTACCAGAGCAGGTGTGTCCGACATGGTGTATATTGCTGATAACATTCAGGAACCATGTTTTTTTACTGTTCCACCATTTCATATTATAGAGCACAATGCAGCCAATACTGCCAGTTCTGTATTGGTGTATGACTCATTATTATAACATTACCCCGAGAAATATAGGCCTTTATGGCACTGCATGCATGCTCCAACAATAGCTACAACCACCCCCCCCCCCTCCCACTCCCCCAAATAAAAAGGGGAAAAAAACATTGTTATACTGATATATGTCGAACAAAATAAACTTATCTTTGAAAAAAAAAGATAAGAGGACAAATACAAAAATGTCAGAACGGTGGCCAAAACTGTTGGATGATTTAAGAATCTCATTACAAAAGGGACATAGATTATATCATTTATAAGAAAGGATTTCATTCATCTAAATATATACAAGCTTGCTTTAATACTGCACTAGAGTCTCTGTCAAGTCCAGACATCTTAATCATGCGTCTATTTGTACACGTCAGTAGCTAACTGTACTTAAGAGATAAATCAAGTTGCTCTGAGGTGATTCATTAGTGTAATGGTGTAATTATCCACATGAGTAATGATATACTACAGTATATAGAGTACTACCGTATTACTGACACTATGATTAACCCGTTTTTTAATCGGCTGTGAAGGTACTCTCATAATACAGGCATAAAGGAGGAGGAGAATGTCTTAACAGCAGTCTTCCTTAACTCTTTAGGAGCAGCATAGTGTTTTAATTTGGGATGCCCTTTGTCATCATGTTGCACGAATGTAGTCTGGGCGAGTCACCAATGCTGTATTAATGCATTACTGTACCGTCGCAAAATAGCGCCGGGGTGCTCTTTAATTTCGCGGAGCCTTAATTTCCAAGACAGATGCTTTTTCAAGATCTTATTAGGGGGCTAAGGGAGGTTTCAAGATCCTTAATTGTAACCCAGCGCTTTTACAAGGCCGGCGCTCTTTTGAAACTGTCAAAATACCATGGCGCTGGTACAGTCCAGACCCGATGTAAAAAGTTAAACAACATAATGACAAATTCATGACAAGTTTCTAAAACATGAACATGGGAAACATTTGTCCCTACGCCTGCACTCCGCCATAGGTCACATGACATCAGGTTGTTGTCAGGGCAGATCGTTGCCATGGTGATTAAGTATGGAGGGGCTTCTGGCTGTCAGAAACTCGAAGTGACGTCAAGAATAGTGCAGACATCTCCACTATGAGAAAATGTGGCATTTACTTCAAACCCATCCCCGCCGATTCTGTCATAACGCCTACCCAGTCACATTCTAGGCACAGGCAACAAAAGGCCAAAGTAGTCAAGAAGCAACACATTTATAGGGTTTAGAACAAATGGAAGGAAAACACCCCCTGGTGCACGGAAAAAAACAGAGAGGAAAACACATGTATAGTGCATTATTACGGCAGAAATAGAAGCAGCACAGCCCTAATGCACAGAACAAATAGAAGCAATGCAGTCCCTAGTGCACAGGTCAAATAGAAGCAGTACATGCCTAGTGCACAGAACACATAGAGGCAAACTGGGAGAAGTTTGCATCCGAATAGCATGATAAATAAACATGGCATTTGTTATTCTTACACCCCTTTCTCTACCTTGTCAGTGGACTGAATTAGCCGCTGCCCAGTAGGATTGTTAAGTTCTGAAGTCAAGCAAGTCACGAAATTGAAAGCAGACGCAAAGGAATTGCATTGACATGTACCTGCCTCCTCTAAGTAGCTCTAAGTCAGTGCACATCATGTTGTGGTCAGGTTTATTTAATTTTTCTTCTTCTATAAAGCACCCCCCAACCCCAGACGTCTCCTACCACGTTTTCTGCCTCCTGAACCTAGTCAGCAATTGGCCAGGGTAGTGTTAAAAGAAGCAACACATGTCTAGTGCAAAGAAAAATGAGAAGGAAACCAGGAAGATGTCAGAGACTCAGTCATATTGACTCAGTTGAGTTCTCCTTCCTCCCACTCGGCAGCACCAACATCTGACAAGACTCAGCCCCTGCAGGTTAAGCATTCTGGAGCAGAAGGAGTGATCAGAAGGCCTCTCTGTGGAGTTCAAATGTCTAGCAGAGGCGTCATTCTCCAAGCAGATTCTTGGTCTTGGCTCAAATTTAGTTGCATAAATTTACATACATTATCTGTTGATTAAGATGGCCATATCTGTACAGAGAGGTAATTGACATCGATGGATGACGCCAGCTCTTTATACAGAATGCAAGTACAGAGTGCTGTACAAGACATGCACCCAGGGGAGGAGGTTACCATGGGGATACACTACTCCTAGGTCAGACTGTTTGTTGTCTTGGATCCCTGCCCATCACCATGGTAACGGCAGGCATGTGTTACCATGGTAATATATACACAAGCCTCCACGTGCCTGACTCAGGTCAGGGTTACTTACTACAAGGTAGTGGTGGGAGGAGGTATTTAGTTATCTAGGTGGTCATGTGAGGGCTGTACCGGGGCTGTACTAGGGGTAGATTCACCATGGGCCGGACACTTCAATTTGTAATTATCAATGCATGCTAAGCCATATACATGTAGTTGTTCTCTTTTGGTTAGAATACCAACTAAATTCCACTGCTATACACGAATAGAGAGGGCTTAATTAGTATGCTTGAGGAAATACAAATTCAAGTTTTTTACTCCAGATTTGTCCAACTCATGGTGAATCTACCCAAGGAGTAGACGATGAGGGATGTGGCTGACAAGAAGGGGGGCATGATTAGCTCTAGTTTATTACAGTTCACATAGTGCTGTAGTAATTACATAGTGATGGTTGGTCAGCTTATTTAGGTTGTCATGTGTGGGGTATGGGGGTTACAGCTCAGTGTGGGGGAGTAGGGAGATTCGGTGATACCTTCATTAGCCATGGTTTATTACAAGTATTAACAAATTACATATCTATAGGGGAGGTAGTTATCACATAATGAGTCAGCAATAAGCCTATACGATGTAGGTATACCACTTCTAATGATACAGAATTCTTGCCAGAATCAAAATTCCGTGGCTTCACCATTTAGCTTGTATTTTCTAGTCACCAGAGCATATTACTGTACTAACTATTGTAGAAATCATCATTACACGTAATATTGGTGAACAATCCAACAGACGTTCTAGAAGAGTGATACCCGATATACGACCTGAAATCTCCTATCTGAACATGCGTATCGGACCGGGAGTACACCTAGTGAAATATGATGTAATGATGTAATGTAATAGTAATGTAATGATGAAATTAATGTATATCGGGGGTCCTGGCCCCGAATCCCCTTCCCTCTTTTCTCACCATTATACAGGTCCGAAACGCAGCTCCATGTATACTATTGTTACACTGTAAGCGCTCCTATAATACAGGGTGATATTAAGCGTGACCGGTTAGCTAAATGTGACCAGGACCTGACCGATAAACCAGCCCCAGTAAATAGCGTCTTGTCTAACCCATGTTATAGATGTGACCCTCTTCTCTGATACACTGTAAAAAAAAATCCGTTAAAATAACGGTGATTCACTGGCAACACTGGGTGCCGGACTTTCACCGTTATTTTTACGGTCACCGTTTTTTCCTAAGTCACCGTTATTGTTACGGAACTCACCGCAATTTTTAAACAAGAAATCTCCGTTATAATTTTTTTTTAACAGTGATTCTCAGTACCGTTAAAAAAACGGTGATTCACTGGCAACACTGGGTGCCGGACTTTCACCGTTATTGTCACGGTCACCGTTTTTCCCAAAGTCACCGTCATTTCTACGGAACTGTGAAACACCGTTATTTTAACAGAATACAAAACATCACTGTATTCTGATTCAGTGCCTAAACAATAATTGTAATGGTATTTTGTGTAATTTAACTGATTTATCCCAGTGTTATTCAGTTCATTTATCACCCTATACCTCCATGCCTCCATGCTCAATATGGTTCCAAACCCAATTCAGACCTAATCATTAGGAATTAGTCTATGAAAGCCTTATAGAATGCTTCATGACACTTTGTAATACCAGTCCATGAGCAGAAGTCACTGTAGGATGGCTACAGAGCAAACATTACAGCTGTATCTGTATATATATTTCTTATCACCACAAAAATGGTGTTCCTAGCATCTAGGAAAATCTCTTCATGAACCAAACTGCCACCTGGTGTAATAAAACTGAAATCAATTAAACGTAGCTTCACCGTAAAATAAACTGTGTTTCACTGTAAAAATAAACGGTGTTTCACTGTATTGGATTACGGATATTCAAAGTAAAATTGATTGATTTTACATTGCCTAACCGTAATCATATGTTATGATGAATCACCGTTAAATTTTACACGGATTCTCCGTATATTCAACGGAATATTTTTACAGTGTATCACATGCTAAGTGTAGCCTATAGATGCTGTATGGATGAATATAGAACTGGGCAACAGCTTAATGCTACAGCCAAAAAAAGGTCAAAGATATGTACTGTAATAAGCACATCATAGGCTACTCTTTACCATTATATTTACTCGAAACTTTCGTTATTTGGCGCACAATAATCTTAACCTCTTGAAGTGTTTACCAGATTCTTTTGAGATTGCTAACTACGACGAATATGGCATTATGTTTCAGGGTATGTATTAACCATTCCATGTGCATTGCCCCACAACTGAGCTGCCCCCACTACCTCCACATACCACCACCAGGGGTCCAGGCACCTGGATGAACTGCTCACTCCATGCTGATTCTTTATCTCTAAAACACTTAACAGGGGACTAAAGATAGGACAGGAGAGTGGAACTGCTCATCAACAGCCACTTAGTTGGTCAAGGAGTCACTCTACTGTACGTTGCTCTCCCAGCACAGGCATATACCTTGTATATAAACTTGATGAAGGGAAAGATGTGTTGTGAGAGTGAGCTGCTCATTGAGTGGGTCATACTGGTGCTGGCCCCTGGTGCCAAATAGAGCTGGACGTGAGCCAGGACACACACATATATATAGGCATATGTACCGTTTAGCACTCTAAGGACAGCATAATGTTTTAATGCACTGTGCCCTTTATCATTATGATGTACAAATGCATCATTCGCAAGTTGCTCACACATATTGCATTTAAGAATCATGCTGTCCGAGTGCAGCATGACAAAGATATTGAAGTGTATCAGAACATAGGGGCCTTAAATTGTTTAATGCCTTAAATTTTATTTTCTTATTGATTGCTCATGATGGGTACCTGCTAAATATGATTCATCAACTCACAGGAGCAAGTGAAACTATTGCTGGTCAATGGGTGGTCATGTGACTTGCTAAGGTGGATGGTCCTGGTCGTACTAGAGGCCCTTTAATCCAAGTGTTACTTACAGAGGATTACTGTGTGCCTAATCTCCAGGAACCCAGCAGACAATAATCTGATAGCACTAAGGCAATTAACAGCTCAGCTGGAAAAGGTAAATCAAACTCTGATAATCCAATAAGCCATCTTCTTATCTGTACTATAGCGGAAGCTTGCAGATGCGGTGGGTGTATTTGTGCATGCCATATGATGTCCAGGTTTCCACCACTGTCTGCTAGCCAAATGGTTATTTCACCAATGTCTGCTAGAGACAAATAGCGGTTCCACCAATGTCTGTTTGATACATGGCTTATCCACCAATGTCTTGTAGACAAATGGCTCACCAATATCTGCTAAGGCCACACTAAATAAAAAAAGTTGGTCTACGGATTTCCCGCACCATATTTTCGAACATGGAAATTCTTCTGATCACTCAAAACAAAAGTGTCTACGGACTGCACCTGGATTTTTGTTTGGTGTGGCCTAAACAAAAAGTTGTTAATCCTATGTCTGTTAGACAAACGGCTGTTCCGCCAATATCTACTAGACAAAATCAGGCTGTTCCACCAATCTCTGCTAGACAAAGAGCTGTTCCACCAATGTATAGGTCTGGATGATGTGTCACTGTATGTGTCTGTATATTGGTGTTAATGCTGTGGCCATTGATCGTCATCTCTGTGAGTAACGCTCCATAATACATAATAGATTGTAAACAACAGATAAGGGGATATGTGTCAGAATGTTTAGTTTAGCTGAAGGACAGTCACAGTACATACAGGATATATAATGGTGTCCGTACATAAGTCTGCAACTGCCAACTATAATAGAAAGGAGAGAAACTACTGAGGTGAATTATGGGTCACTTGGCCTTACACCTTTCACATTGCTGAACTCGCTTACATTCATACATCATGTATTCATGCATCATGCCGACCCTTCAAGGTTGATAAACTCAAAAAAGGTAGGCAGTAATGACCAATGCAGTTCCGGCGAGTTATTCGCTTGAGCTTAATCGGTGCCTCATGATGACATCATGCTTTCCTTAAAGGGTTAACCAGAGATACAGTAGTTTACTCATGACTACTTGAACACTGGCACACACCATCAACATGATTAGGGCATACTGCTGAGTTAGTACTACCCCACATCATAGTACATGTCCTGTTATAGAGGGGAGTTCATGTTGACACTGTGGTGTACAGCCCCCTCCCCTCCTCCCCAACCCCCCTAGCTAGCTGTCCCACGCTACTTTCAGGGCAGAATGATGTCTCAAAGTTTAATGTTCATGATGATGTTCATGATGAGTTAACCACCGGTGCTGCATTAATGCATGGGTCATATTGGCCCACCAGATCGTCATGATGTTTAATTGCAGCCCAGGTGACTTACTTGCCTGGGCTGCATTCATAAATCATAACTCAAATATCAAGCAAGGAGCAGCTCGCGGAGCTGTAAATTGTTTTAGAACATAAAATATTAAACAGATAGGGGGGTGAACGACAAAGTTAAACCTGAAAAACACGGCAATAAAGCAATGAGGTTTATCTAAAAAAAAAAATAATAATAATAATAATGATAATGATAATGATAACAGTTTCTTGGGCATAGTCCTTTAGCGCTATGCAGTCCATAAAGGGCTACACATCCACATCCCCACACAGATATCATACTGTCCATGTTATCAGGGATGTGTGATAACCCACGCACTAAACAAACACCCACTCATCTCTAGATCTAGGTCTGAGCACTACTTTTACTGGGCACCTGAGATGACCCGATAGCATAGCATATAACCTAATACATATAATCAGGGTTCTCCACAGACTTAAAAATCACACCGTAAATTCTTGCTTAGAAGCCGCGGCTTGTGCGACCACAGGTGCCGCTAATACAATTCTAGAAATCAGGGGTTTGTCTTACACCTGAGTTAGGCGTATACACGAGAATTTACGGTATTCAAATTGATGGATAAAACTTGTTTTGAATATAAAATGCTAAAATGGGAATAACTTCTGTTCTAATTGATGGATTTTCAAAATTCAAAAGCCCATAGATAGCTAAGAAGATGACACCGGTGGCAATTTTGAGGTAATTTGACACCGGTGGCAGTAAGAAGGACGCCGGCGGCCCGCCGGCGTGATTGCAGTGTGGGGAGAACCCTGTAATATATGTATTAGGTTATACGCTATGTTATCGGGTTATGAGATAATCAAACAGTATGTTATGAGATAATCAAACATTGGTAAATATGTATATCATAAATATGTACTAGTATGTTGAACATCAGTTTTTAGATCATAGGGTAGGCGCCTATGGGAATTATTAGGGTGCAGTTGAAAGGAGAAAATATACCCTTTTTCTTAGTTCTACTAAGCTGGATTAATTTGCATTTATAACCACCGATATAATTGATGAAATGTGTACCGCAACATGGAACACCATGCGAATAATACACTCCATCCGACCAAGACATTAGAATTAGATTTAGTCTGGAGACCGATTACCTTTGCCCCTGATGTGATAAGGGGAGGCCGTCCAGGGATGCATGGGTGTGATAAATCCTGCTGCAAGAAGGAGAAACGCGTTCAGGGACCTTGTTTTTCAAGTTGTATACAGTATTTTCAGATTAGTCTGTTTGTTTCTCTAAAATGGTACAAGATTTCCTGTTTTCCTCCGTCTCATGACTTACTTCCTTGAGACTACCTGGTACTAATAAATGACTCATATCAATAAGACATTCTGGAATTAGCTTCCTCCAGCCACACTCAGTAGAGAAAAATGTACTCTACGTAGAGGACACTTAACTATTGCAGTCCCCATAGCAATCTCCTTATATACCCGACCACAGCTTCCCTCAATAGCGTTAATAACAATTACAGACTACACTATGTCGTTAATTACGACACTGAGTGGAAGACGAGCCTATTTCCGGCGCTTCATGGCTTTATCAGCGTCCCTGACACGCCATTAATGATGTCACTGTGACGTTTGCTCTCTTGGTCTGTCAGGACAGATAAGGGTGAGGAGGTAATGGAGATGATTGCTCTGTACATAGATAGTATCTGTGGTATCTGAGGCTTAGCTCACATCTCACAGCATACCGTCAGGGGAACCCACAATACCCATACATCCACCCACCTGCACAGGTGATGTCTCTTTTTTGTAGGCCTACCTAAAATAGTAGGTTCTAGGTGTGTTAAAATCCACACATTGTACAAAAAGTGAAAAGCCATGTGAAAAATCTGTTGTCTTCGATGGATATTCTGATGATATACTGGTGCAAATGACAAACATTTTCTCAACGTGTTGTATCTTTGGGGTCTACCTCAAGGAGACATTTACATCAGTTAAGGTATATAAGAACCAAAGACAGTATAAATAAAAGTCATAATACAATAGACCCGTAAAGCCTTCAAAGAGTTAGGCTACTTACCTGTAACTGGACAAGCACACTGGATCCCTCGTTGCTCAGAGGGATCCCTCGTTACTCAGCGGTATCCCTCGTTACTCAGCGGTATCCCTCGTTACTCAGAGGGATCCCTCGTTGCTCAGAGGGATCCCTCGTTGCTCAGAGGGATCCCTCGTTACTCAGAGGGATCCCTCGTTACTCAGAGGGATCCCTCGTTACTCAGAGGGATCCCTCGTTGCTCAGAGGGATCCCTCGTTACTCAGAAGGATCCCTTGGTACTCAGAGGGATCCCTCATTAATCAGAGGGATCCCTCAATAGTCATCCAGATGAGGTGCTGAGATGTGCCTCAATGACTGTGTTAACCCTTCAAGGGCCACATATAGGGCTTTAATGTCCTTGGCCGTCATGATGCATGGATGCAGCACTTACGAGTCTACTCACTAGTGCTGCCTTCTTTCACCATGCCGACCATGTGAGAGTGTATCAACCCGTAGGGTCTGCATAATGCTTGAATGCAGCACTGGCGAGTTACTCGCGAGGGTTGCATTCATGCATAATAAAGGGTTAAGTGCTTTTCGGCGACCCGTGACACATAACAGCGGACTAAATGGTGCGGCAATTGTGCATTACTAGGGAGTAGGAGATACTTTAAATGCCTACAACCGTCGAATTTGTGTCGAGGCAAGCACACAAGCCTTTGAATAGGGTGGAGGTAATTTTTTGTCATTTTTCCCTTGAAGACAATAATAATTGTCTGAGAACTGAAGGAATTTTGAAGGGATTTACACTTTTGGGCTGGAATTTATGCATTATTTATATAAATTTCCATATTTCATATACATAATATACTTCAAAGGCTTTTACATTTGTTTCCTAGAGAAAATGGACCGAAAGCTTAAGATTTTCTACGTTCTTTCATCCAGGCCTGTGGCATCTCTGGAAACTGAGACCTTAATAACGTAAATACCCATTAACAGTCACACTGTTAGAAGTAAGTAGTGTTCCTGTACAGCAACTATTGGGGGCAACTTTGTCTCCAGTAAATTCTGCTGTAGACCTACAGTAGAATCTACTGTAGACGCAGACCTGAGTTCTAAAAAGGCTCACATATTCAACATCTTGGAGATTTGAACCCCAAGGTTCCAATCCATAGTCCTGAACCATGACCACTACGCCAGTGAATCCTGCATGTCAGGTGCATTGAAACACCTCCTACTTATGTGTGAATGGTAATGAGGTCAACACAGGATCCCAGGGGACAATTTTAGAACTAGACTGTTCATGTCTTAAGGGATAATATGAAAATTACCCTATTGCCGTCATGTACTAAGAAGGACTGAACTACCATTAGTTGAAGTGTAATCTTGATGGCCTATAGATGTTTTCAAAGTAAATTTTACTATCTTTCATGCAGATTGTTGAGATACATTGGTCTTATCCTCTGCATATTTTCAATAGTAACATTTCAGTGTACCAAAATATATTATACTTTAGAATTGCATCAGGAGAAATGTAGTTTGTGTGAGAGTTTCCTGCCGGGACTGGAACTGCTGACCCTCAGACTACATCTCCCACGGCTCTACCTACTGAGCTAGAGGGGCAGTCACTATGTAGCCTGCATCATTGGGCTTTTGAAAAGATCAGGTCATATTTGAGCTGTGGAGTATGGTACTCCCTCCAACCTCTCTGCTCTCTCTCCCTCTGGTTGCTGGTTATGGGATTCGAACCTGCATCTACAGTAACAGAATTGTATGTGTACAGCAAAAGTTGCTGTATTATCTTTTACAGCTAAAGAACTGTATAGTTACAGCACATATTGCTGTTCACGAACAACAACTTTTTACAGTGCACCATGGGAAGAAACAACTCTGTTATCAACTCTCCAACATGCATATTGAACAGCTATTATACCCCTTGTTAATAGATATGGCGGGACACAGTGTGTCCCCAATTGATAAATATTGGATGAACACAAAAAATATTGTGTTGTGATGGATTAAGCCCAGCAGTGTCGCGACAGCTATATGCGATTAGAGAGTGGAGAAACTGCTACCCAGTGTTATGAACACAATGAGTGAGCCAAGTTACGAGGATCCTGTACAAATCATAATGATCGGCATAGTAATCCCACAAGGCAGAGACGAGTGGGATAAACATGAAGAGTTAAAAGAAATTATGATTATGCAACACATAGCTCATAGTAAATTTTGATTACAGTACTTTTGTCATTAGATATATAAGTCAGAGAAATCAACTAATCTGCTTTTCAGGGTATTTTCTTGATTCTATTGATTAGTGTCCCTCATTTACAGTGAATATAAAAAGGGGGTTATACATGATATTTATACGAAGGTATTTTTATGAAAGGTTCATTACCCTAGTCCACGGGAGATGAATCTATTCAATAAAGTTCCAGGGATGTAAGTCTTCCTGGAATTCCAGGAATTCCTGGATTTCACCTGGAAGGAACTTTTCTATATTTCCGTACAGTCCTTTATTCTACCAATCTTAAAAATCCCATACTATCACAAATGACCCTCTCTGCAGTGTTCCAGGCCAGCAGAAGACCCTAGAACGACCTCCCCACCCTCATGAGGCCCTCCCCGCCTCCCCTGCAGTGCCTCCCGGCCAGCAAAACGCCCCTGGACGGTCTCCTGTCCCCTCCTGGAATCTTCCCAGTGACTGAGTGGGAAGATTCCAGGAGGGTCAAAGAGACCGTCCAGGGGCGTTCTGCTGGCCGGGAGGCACTGCAGGGGAGGCGGGGAGGGCCTCATGAGGGTGGGGAGGTCGTTCTAGGGTCTTCTGCTGGCCGGGAACACTGCAGGGAGGGCCTGATCAGACTTCCTGTTTTTTCGGCTCTCCTGACTTACATCCCTGAATAAACAAACAAAACAGTCTGTGATAGCATGCAGTCAAATCAGTAGCCTTGTTTCTGTCGTCAATAGAAAAGAAACTGCATTCATCAACTGCTTCGTTAAGCGCGTCTAATGAATGAATATAGCTGCCAATTTGAATATTAATTTCAAGATAAAATTCACCCCTAGGGCAGAATTAAGTTTCAGAAAGCTTTGGTATGGGTCATGGTGTTTAGAACCTGGTAAATTGTCTGCACCAAGGCGACTTCCTCTAGACACCTATCTGATATGCATCTGGTGATTTATTATCTCTATGCCATTTAAACATGAAGATAGTCCACCAGAATTAACAAAATCACCCTTCTGTCAGGAATCCCCATTATATCAAAACTTCACATAATTCACTATTGAAGATAAGGTCTAAGAGCGATAGAAGATACAAGATTACATGTTATAAATTGTAATCATAGCTGTCGCAGGCCTGATGGTTGTACTGATCTCTGGTTTAGTCCTTTTAGGGTAGCATGGTATACTTGTCGGAATGATGCATGAATTAATGCAGCCAGGGCTCTAGTAAATACACCATGATGATAACAGTTATGATGCATCAAATTAAGATGCAGCTAGTTAGTTCTAAAAGGATGTACGGAACGTTGCAGTGATATATTGAATTCTGATGTTCTAAAAGTGATGACCACACATTTGTCATATATGTCATATTTGAATCTAATTTTTGAAATTTGTAAATTGTATTCATTGGGTAACACAGAGACCGACATGAAAAGAGACAGACAGACAGAATGATTAGAGAAACAAAGGGTCAGGAATGATCACCATTTACTCTAAAAATTTGATATGAATAACAATATTTGTTGTTGCAGGTTCCAGAGGGTGGTGTGTCTGTGGAAGGACCGATAAGAGCATGTGAATATATTTCATATGCTAGAGATAACATTTTCTTGTCAGCTGGAGTAACCTTATCCTAATGGTGTTAGTTGGCGTTTACGATAGCAAAGGGCTTTAATTAAGGCGCTATGCTCCTTGTCGTCATGATGAATACAGCCCTAGTGAGTAACCCGCCAGTACTGTATTCACGCATCAAATCATTCCTATGGGTTGATACATTCCCGAAGGCTCGTATGATGCATGGATGCAGCCCTGGCGAGTTAATCGCCAGAGATTCATTCATGTGTCATGACAACCAAGGAAATAATGCATTAGAGCATTATGCGGCCCTTAAAGAGCTAATTGTATTAATTGGAGTCAGACCTAATTAGTATTTAGCAAGGTGGAGAGCGGTATGTTAATTGACGTTTAGGTAATTGGGCCTTTCTATAACAGGGAGGAGGCTGTTTCACTACAAATAATAAATCTTTAGGCTCCCACAAATGCTTTGTGGAACCAAGCAAATTCTTTATGTGTGCCATAAATGCCTTATATGTTACTTGGCTGGATACCATCATTAAAGCGTTTGCAGGCTCCCATAAAGCATTTGCGGGGTCCATAATTGTGGTGTATTCGTTTTCATTTACATTTGAAAAGGGGTCCTGGGTTGGATTTCGTGAACTCAGGTTGAATCTGCTATTTTAAACATTCACAAATGACAACACGACCTTCATTACTATAATGGAGATTTTCCAAATGTATAACCCCAGTATGTTTCGTCTCTAAACCCATGCAAATACCCCTCCCCCCCGTCCACCCCCATAGACAGTGACGTTATTTAATCCTTTAAGGACGACATAATGTCTGCATCATAGCGTTGGTTATCATGATGCATGAATGCAACCCTGGCGAGTGACTCACCAGTGCTGCATTCAAGCATCATGCCGACCCTATGGGGTCAGCATGATGCACCAATGCAACACCAGCTGGTTACTCGCTGGGGCTGCATTGGTGCATCATAATGACCAATGTAATTTTTAGCGACACAATGTCATGTCCTTAAAGGGTTACCAGGGCTCCCCAAGTCTCTCTGTTACAAAAAGAGATGCACTCCCATATTATAAGTTGATGGAGTGTCTCCCCCCGTCCCCCTCCCAGATGGCTGCTACCGCCGCCCCTTCCCCCATTAACCATTCAGGGGCCGCATGGCGCCTTCATCATTAACATGTACCAACGCTTTGGTCCTCGTGATGCATGAATGCAGCCCTGGAAAGTGTAATCACCAGCACTGCATTCATACATCATGCCGACCCTACAGGGGTGTGCTGATAAACCGTGTAGGGTCGGCATGATGCATGAGTGCAGCTCTGGAGAGTAGACTCGCCAGGATTGCATTCATGCATCATGACGACAAAGGGCATGATGCATCAAAGCATCATTAATAACATCAGCTCAGTAATGTGGTGTGTGATTGTAGTAGATAAGGATCACACGGTTCTAACCCACCTGTCTACATGTTACACCACTATGCATCACTCACACCAGCCGATTTTGACACCACTCGAAGGGGAAAATGTAAACAGGTTTTATTTCATGGTGAATATGATAGCCCCATTCACTTAACCAAAGAACGCCGTATCTCACATCTGTTAAAATAACCTTAGGCCTAAAAAAAAAGGTCACCCGACCGACCCTATTAAAACAGGGCCGACCCTACGTTTTTGTATGCAATTTTGAAGAAATTTCCGCATTTTTACCCTTTTTGGGTGAATTTTAGGGTCTTCGGACCAGCCGGCTAGTTCATTCATGTTAAAAAAAACAAGTTTAAAAAAAAAATCCGACCTACCGACCCTACATTTTCTGCCCATGTTACCTGAAACAAACCTTCTTTTTTTTTGGCCTTACAGTATCTTATGGTGGCTTTGAGGTGATTTATTTTGATAACTAAATAAATATCACTTATTCTTTTCAATTATTACTGGACATCGATTCTCTCTCTTTGTAGCTCTATAGTGGTCGATGCCCAGTTTTATACTTCAGACCAGTGGCTCATTTTGGCTGTTTTTTGCCTCACAGATTGCTTCTAGGGCAAAATCCTGACTAGGTGCCAATATATTCTCTATGTCAATGTGTAATATGAGGGTAGAAAACACTGGAACCTCAGTAAGAAAAAATCCTACTGAACAGTTTTTGAGAAAATTAGGGTTTTGTTGCATATTTTTGGTGTTTTTAGTACATTTCCTACATAAACCGTGAACGCCAGCATTTCTCACTTTTCAGGTGTTTAAAATCAGAATTTGATATTTTTTTATTCGCAGTAGGATTTTCGAGTATCGAGCCATTCTAGAAAAGCTATTCTTTGGAAAAAATATATAGTATTTCTTGATGATTTTCGTTGCACAAATTTAGGGTTGTACTATAAAAAGTGCATTGTCATCCAATCAAAGTGTTTATGCACTGTTGATGGTCACCCCCTCACACCCTCTTCACTGTGCATTGAAGGAGAACGGGGAGGGGAGGTACACATGATTGTTCGTATATAGCTGTTGACCTGGGTGCTGGGTGCATTTGAAATTCATGGGGTGCCAAATGTTCATGAAAGAAAAATCAAATAGAATACATTTTTTTTATTAATGCTCCAGGGTGCAGGGTGCAGGTGGACGCAAGGTATGGCCTCAGAATGGCCCTAGACCCCTAAATTCGATATAGCGACATGGACATTTCTTTAATCCGATATGGCGCCATGGCCATTTCTTAAAATCGACATGGGACATAGCCATACTAGTGACATGGGATATTGAGCATTTCTTAAGTCTGACATGCAACATTAGCCTTTAAATTTTTTATTTGGTCCTCATTGAGATACAGACTGTTCTCCCCGACCAATTTTGTTGCATAATTACAGTTTACATCTAGATTGATTTCATGTTGATTATTCGATTACCAGAGACAGATATGTCATGGATGTGAATAGCAGCACAACCTCAGAAAGTCTTAAAATACACTAATCTCACAGTAAAATTTCTAGAATGACAACACCAATTTCATAGGAAAATTCCTAAATTTTCCGGGGGCCTGCAGCCCTTAAGACCCCCCTAAGTGACACTAGCAACATGGGTCTTTCATCAGCGACATGGGACATGGGCATTTCTTAAACCGACATGCGACACGGGGACCCATCCATCAAGGGCCCCCTCAGAGGTCGTACCCCTGTCCAGCAGCCAGACCCGGCAGGTACATGTGGGTGCAGGTCTGGGTGCAGGTAGACGCCATGTTGTTGAGTCAGAGTGCCAAGTCAGCAAGTCTGGCAGGCGGGGGGGGGGGCATGTCCAAAAACGGGAATGGTCAGCGAGGTCAGTAACTGAGGTGAGTGGGGGTTACGGGGGGGGGGGGGGGAGGGGGGGATCCACTGCTAGCATGCCTGTAGGTATAGAGGAGGAGGGGGCATGAGTATTGGTATGTAGTAGTTATATAATGCAATGGCACCGTCTCCAAGTATACAGAACTGATGGGTACCAAATATTGAAATTAAAATACACACAGACATACACATAGGCATAAACATGGTGTTCTCCTTCATATAGATATTCATGGATTTCTACTTCTACTAAATATAGCTTTCAATTCAATTCAATTCAATTCAATTCAAAGATCTTTATTTTAACTGCAACAAGCAGGAGCACGCCCCTGTATTTTGCTGGTTACAGCAAGTCAAAATATATGATTGTCAAAGTATTGACGTCTTAATACTATATAAGGTTTACATCAATCTATAGATGTGCCTTTTCAAATCGTATTTAAACAATTATATATAACATTTTCCAGTACGTTCAGTGTGGTTAGTCATGACTATCGATATTAAGATTAGTACATGTATTGAAGATTTATTATAGGTAGGATGCATTGTTTCCAGGTGGATATTTGGGGGAGGAGAGAATCAGAGGCTCGGGCCAGGAGCAGAGAGTAACTATCATACTTGTTAGAACACTCATTTAGGCATCGTTTTTATTGATATTTGTTTTGAACACATCCAGGGAGGAAGAGTTTCTTAGCTTGGCTGGTAGAGAATTCCATTTGTGTGCAAGCCTATAGCTAATACTGTGTCTAGCAGTGGCTAACATGTACCTTTTGGTTTTTACTAACTTAGCATCATGACTCCTAGTACATATGTCTCTATCATCAACATTTAATGGGTCTTGGGCATACTTATATGAAGCGATGGCAAGGGCCAACTCTCTTCTGTCCTCCAGTGGTTTAACCTCAGCTCTGTTTCTTATTTCCTCTATACTATCATCCTTATACATGTAGAAGCATACCTTAAGCATCCTATCTATACTACTCTGTATTTTGGTTAGACCTGCTTTGTTCCCTGTGTTGTAAATGAGCTGTCCATAATCAACTACAGGTAGGACCATGGTTTTCACAGTGTCAAGGGCTGCTTCAAGTGTCAGCCTAGTACGAAGTCTGGACAGCAGATAGGATTTATAGGAGAGACTTTTATTCACACATTTATGGTGACCTTTGAAGTTCAAGTCACTATCAAGTTCCATACCTAGATACCTATATTGGGTTGTATGTAGCAGGTTCTGACCATCTATAACAAGATCAATTTTACCATGGTGTTGCAACCTGTATTTGGTCCCATATAAGGCAAATTTGGTCTTTTTGATGTTAAGGGATAGCTTATTCTTTTTGCACCAGTTTGCCACATTAGCAAGGTCCTGGTTGACTAGAGCTATGATGTCAGGTGTTGGGGTAGGGTATGAACAGAACAGGGCAGTATCATCCGCATAAAGTTGACTTTTGAGGGTGTTTAAGGAGGAATTTAGGTCATTGATGTAGACCAGAAATAACAGAGGACCCAAAATTGATCCCTGAGGGACTCCACATAGGATGGTAGCAGGGTTGGATAGTATCCCATTTGCCTTTGTGGTCTGCTTCCTATCTGTAAGATAGGATTTAAACCAGTCTACAGTGGCTTCAGCAAGTCCAATCTTCTGTAGTTTCTGGCAAAGGAGGGAGTGATTTATTGTGTCAAAAGCTTTGGCAAAATCGAGGTAGGTGACCAATGTTGTAGACCCATGTTCAAGAGAATCATACATCTGATCAGTGAGATCATATAGGCTTGTCATGGTTGAGTGCTGTGGGCGGAAACCGTGTTGATTAGGGTTCAGAATATCATTTTCCTGAAGGTATGATAGGAGTTGGGTGTGAATAGCTTTTTCACAGAGCTTGGAGATGAGGGGCAATATGGAGATAGGTCTGAGATTGTTTACCATCGAGGGGTTTCCCCCTTTAGGTAAAGGGATGACAGTAGCATTTTTCCAGGTTGCCGGGAACTTGCTTGTGAGAATTGACAGGTTTATGACATGTTGTAGGTGGGAGGGTAGTGTTTCCAGGGCCGTTTTTAAGACTGCAGTAGAGATGTTTGGTACACCTGAACCTTTTTTTGTTTTTATATTTTTAATTAGTTTTACAGAATCTTCTAGGGAAATAGTCTTGATGTTAAAGCCTACATTTGAGGTATACCCATTATATGTCCAAGGAACGTCCATGTTTCGTGCTAGGTTGGGACCAATGTTTATGAAATACTGGTTTATGAAATTCGCGGTTTCTTCCGGGGGAACTGGTAGATCTGTGTCACTATCAATTAAATTGAATGTAATGGAGGCTTGCCTGGGATTAACAATATTTGAAATTTCTTTCCAATACTCTTTCGGATCATTTTTGTATCTATCCAGATTGTTTTTGTGAAAAGTATCCTCAGCATCTTTGGCTAGTTTTCGTGCTCTATTTTTCAGAAAATTTGCAATGTTGATGTCATCTACATTTTTTGTTCTTTTAGATTTAGCTAGGGCTAGATTTTTCTCATTAAAGACATCTAGAAGAGCATTTGTAACCCACGGTTTCTTTTTACTAGCAAACTTAAAGTTTTTTATAGGACATGTGATGGAGAGTATCAGATCAACTTTGTCAATAAAAATGCTCCAGGCCTCTTCACTATCATCAGCATCCCAGAAAGTCCCCCAATCAACATTTCTTAGTCCCAACTGAAAGTTTTCCTCTATATAGTCACGATAGGAGCGCCCTGTGAATTCTATCGGTACTTTAGGTTGTGATTTAGAACTTCTAACAAGGTAAATTAAGAGATGATCAGCTATAATAATGTCAAGGGTACCACTTTTAACTATCTTCCTGGAATTTGTACAAGCTAGATCCAGTAAGGCAGTTTTACCATCCGGAGAAAAGTGTGTAAATTCTTTGATGTATTGTTGACAACCCAGTTGAAGAATAACATTCTTGAGATGCCGAGCTTCATTTCTTTTGGTATTGCATCTATATGGTCCCAACAGATCCACATTGAAATCACCCATTAAATAAAGCTCATTATCAATAAGGTCACCTAACCTCCCCACAGCTTCTGTTAACTTATTACAGAATTTATTTACATCACCACTCGGGGGCCTATATATATTAAACAAGACACACTTCTTAAAGAATGGTTTACTAAAGGTGATGCATTGCAACTCAATATCGCCTTCACTCAGGTTTAAGTGACTCAGTTCAGTAGTAGAATATGTATACTCTTGTTTGAGGAATATGCAAAGACCACCGCCTGTTTGAATTTCACCCTTATCATCCAAAGTCTGACGATCATGTCTTAGTAGATTAAACCCTTCTAATGCCATCAGGGAGTCAGGAATAGTGTCATGAAGCCAACTTTCAGAGATTGAAAGACAATCAATATCACAGCCATCAAACTCTATTCTAAAAGTATGTATATTTGCAGGTAGGCTACGCACATTCATATGTGCTACTACTACCCCCCTTGTGTTCTCAAAATACGTGTTAGTCTTGTGAATCATTTAGCAGTCTTGTGCAGCCTGGCCCAGGCTTAACCTCATTCCCCCATCCATAAGGATCCATACAACTCACCTTCCCCCGGGTCTTACATCTAGTGTATCCCATGGGGAGAACTTAATATATTGCGTTGATAGTGGCAGGAAAGAAATAAGGAGGCAAAGGCCTATTTTCATAACAGAAAGTATACATGTATTTATTAAAGTTTAAAGCGAAGTTTGGATTGTGATTTGGAGAAGACTTAATTAGACTTATTATGGAGGAAGAAAAATTTACATATCATATGCAATTTCCATAAATATTGTAGTCGCACATATACTATAATCACTTGTTATAACTACATCAAAACATGGAACATATCCGTACTTCATATACAAGTTCATAGCTTTCTAGGCATTTGGTTATTTATGCCAACGAGTGTCCATATGCAAAGTGTCTTTTGTATATACTACTCACAGCAGACATTTAAAGAGATACGATCTCTGGTCTACTAATATACACATGCATCCAGAGATGTTTCCATAGGCCACCTCAAAGGGTGATGAGACTGTTCTAACAGTTAGTACATAGCGTGTGTATTATCTATGGCAACCATAGTGATGGAGAGTTCATACATACATACATACATACATGTACAGTTGTATAATACTAAGTGCAGTAGGCTACCTTACATTGTCACTCTGACCATCTCCACGAGTATGGTTGAGTTACTATGTAAATACCTAGGATTATTGTTGAGAATTTTCCAGGCATTTAATGCATTGAGAGACATAAATCATTAGCTGTGATGTGCTACCGGTAAGAATAAGCTAAGAAAAATCGATAAGCTATAATTACTTTAGCTGGAGTCATATATGGGCCATTTTTACAAATATAGCCAATATATGTATTATAGACAGGTGGAACACACACATTGGAGTTTATGCGGTGCAGGGACGTTACTAGCTATTTTATAATTTGTAGGTGGGAAAAGATGTAAGATAAAGGGGTGTTTACCGATAATATCACGTAGAGAATGTATGACCACGTGTCACACATCGTGGTAAATATTCAGTGAAATCATCCTATCAGCAGATAAGCTCGGGGCAGGGTACATGTATATAGTACAATAAATATACATGTATGTTATGAGAGACAGCAGAGACACTCTTCTGCAATTTTGTTAACATCTAGGGTATCTTACCAGGACATCAATTTTATTGAAGTATGAATACTTCGTTTAACATTTACATGAGCCTGTTGGGTTGGAGGAAAAAAATACAATTTTAGAAATATTTCATAAACTTGTCATATGTAAGTTTAAGGTAGTGCACTTCCCTGAGTTTGGTGGTCTAGAGGAAGGCGCCATTTTGGATTAGACGATCCATGTTGGACTTCACAGCCTGGGTGATGTAGAGAATCCAGTACTCAGCAGTAGTCTGTAGTGGGTGGATCCCATCTCGCAGCCTCTCATACTTAGGGGACCGCTCCCCATTGCTCTTCCGTGGATGGATACTCTTTTGCAACCAAGGAGTGAAGAGGCCATGCTCATCGTTCATGCACACAATGATATTGTTAAGGTGTGGAATTGCTGTATCAATTACGTCTTGCTGTATCAAATACTGACCGTGAGTGTGGTTGTACATATTGAGGTCTATCCCCATCATTTCACACAACACAACTCTAAGGCCTAGGTTTGTCAGTTCACGGTACAAAATGTGGAGATGGTCAGTCATGGTCTCGAGCAGTTGACCTACCTCCATGTAGAGGGGGGAGATTTTCCTGTTTAGATGCTTGGTACTGAGGTAATTGGATCCTGCCATAACTAACACTAGGCAATATGATTCCCCCGTGCTGAGTAGGTACTCCACTTCCTCATAGAGCTGTTTGAATCTGGCACCTCCTACAGACCTCACGGTAATGTACAGGTGGTGATAACCATCTAGTCTCAGTCTCTCATTCAGGTAATATTCAAAATCATATCCCCTACTATCTGCCAACAGGAGTATATTATATCTGTTCATATTGAAACCACGTATTGTGTAGCTATATACGTCAGTTTAGGCAGGTAAGTTGAGTGACCTCAGGCCACGTGTGTTTCTAGCACGGGTCAGTTAGTGGCGGAGGGTGGTGGGCGGAGGGAGTCTATCCTGTGACAGGTGCTGGTGTGGGAGGGGCGTTCGGGAGACCATGTAGGGTGATCAGATCTGCTCGTACCTTCATGAGCGCAACTCCGCATTTATTCTCTCCGGGACAGTTGTCGTTGATCTTGTCTAGATCTTTCATGGTGAAGCCACAACCATATGACTTCGAGGCAGTGGCTTCCCAGAGAGTTTTTCCATGGGACTGTCTGAGGAGATCACCTAGGTCTGGACGTTGTGAGAACTTGGCCGTTTGCATGCGGTACAGACCTTCATATTGGTCATCCGTCCATTCTTCACTGGGAGTTAACCTCTTGACCCATCTCTTCTGTTCATACGGATCTTCAGAGGCCATCACTCTTGCTGCTATGCCTGGGGCATTACTAGCCATGGCTTTCTTGTAACTGTAGCATTGTTCTACACTCGTGTACTTACGACCCTCATAAGCAAAGGTGGCAGGATACATGTTACTCAGCCAACTGTATTTAGACTGGAAGGCAATTCCACCTGGTATATCCCTGGTTTTTGCAGCAGCTAATGACAAGTGAGCAGGCAACAGTTCGAGGTTTTCTGGTGTGTATGTGGTACCTGCGATGGTAACTTTCCTTCTACCAAAGGTAACCTCCTCCTTCATGGCTTTTCCAAACGTGCCTGCCGTGCGTAAGTCACGCAATTTGTCCGCCTCCACCTGGGTTACGTCATCACTGATGTAGACCTTTTTCCAAAGTGGCTGTTTGTGTAGATCTTTGAGGGCGGAGTAGAGTGGGCCTTTTGCAGTGCCGTCGTTCAACTTGATAAGTATGGGTCGGGGGGAGGTGTTGTTCTGGTTGTAAATACCGAGCCTGTAGGCAGACTGGCAGTTATTGATGGTGTAGTTCACGGCCATGGCCGCAAATAGGCCATTAACTGTGGTACGCATGTCTTTGTTGGTATCCTCTTTAATACCTTTGACAATAATGTTATTTTTCCTTTTCTCACGTTCTTTACGTTCCTCCCTCTCCCTGTACTCTTCCATGATGATTTTTTGAGATACACACGACATTTCTAGCTCTTCAACCCTTTTCAGGAGTTTGAGATTTTCGGTTGCTTGAGAAGTGACCTTGGTTTCTAGAGCCTTTATTCTCGATGAGACATCATCAGCTGTGGTTTTAGCATACGCTGCAGTGGTTGCAGTAGTAGCAAGAATTTCATTCATGGCGATAATCTTGGACCAGAACCTCTCCTCACACTCTTTAATAGACTTTGAGTGTTGACTAGGCATTCGTATAGGCGACACCAATCAATTTCTGTTAGAAGGATTCTGTTACATGGATGTCGATGTCCAGTTTTAGATATATATCCATATAGTGCATTGGCGTGCTATAATGTTGGACTGCTGTATATTAAAAATTGTTCTTTTGGTTTGTATACATGTAATTCATAATGACATGAAATATACCTGGGTATGTAGAAAGGGGCACAGGAATTGTTCACCTCTTTGGGTTATCTTACGACGCCAATATGATCCACTGTCAGGACTAATTCTCGTGAACCATTGTCTACGTATTCCGTTAGACTTGGAGGGATGGGAGTATAGAGCAAATTGGGTTGGGGGAGGGCAGAGCGAGGGAAAGGAAAGAGAGAGAGATACAGAGGCAGGTGGGTGGGCGCGGGGGGGGGGGGGGGGGTGGACAAAGAGAGGGGACAGAGGACGATGAGATAAGAGGTGGATGGACAGTGAATAACCAGGATAGTTTAGAAGAGGAATAGAAAGAAAGACATGGACTAGTTACCACAGTGAGGTCAAGATAAAGAAAGGATAGAGTCAGAGAAACAGACAGAGGGGGTATTGTTGCTCAACTGTATGCAGGGTATGAGCCCCTGTAGTCTTCTGCCGTGTATCTATCAAATACATGATTATACATATTGTGGACTAAAGATATACCCATTTTGAATGTACGTTGTTTAGAAAATCATTTTATGAGGAAATAAACCATTGACAATTCAAAAAGGGGGGGGGGTGGAAACAGAAGTATTCCCGCTTGGGGAAGTGATGAATGGAGAGTTCAGTATATGGCTCGTTCTCATGAATGTGATGCAACTCACTGAAACCTAGTATTTTCTATATATTTCCAACCCATATACTTTTTTTCTCATTTCTTTTAGCCTATATGTTGCAAAGTATTTAGTTCTACCAGAATATATATAGTCTACCATACCCCTGTATCTTATTATGCCCATAATATGCCCAAAAGTGACCCAAAGTTGACGTTTTCTGACCATAAATGGGCTTAATTATGATTTTCTTTTAAATCTAACAGGTGTATTGGGGTTATTCATGTCTTGAATCATTGCACAATATTACTTGGCATCATTCTAAGTCAAAATCACATACATACACTTTATAAAGGTGGTACAGTTCACTAATAAGTGCCTTTGACCTATATTCGCCTTTCTGACCTTTTTTTTGTATTTTTTACTATCTTTAAATAGTTTCCCACCCCCCCTGCACATTATGATTTTTAAACATGTTGTACATGTTCCCTTACAAAGTCTAGCCCATGAGGCATTAGGTAGAAAAAGTAGCCTACTTATATCTGTCTTAAGTCCACGCACAGTGGGACTCCAAAGATTTGTAACATATCTTTTTTTCACAGGGATCCTTTCTGACCACTTTTTGTACCTGTAGTTGTACCATGCAGAGTTCTAGTACTTAACTAAGTATTATATTTGCATTTTGTGGGACCCTAGGGCCCTCAAATATAATCCAAAAATCAGGCCTCCCTAACCTGCACAAGGAACCCTCCTGGGGCCTTTCTGACCACTTTTCAGCCTTTCTAATCAGAAAATCGCCTTTCTGACCAGTTAGAAAGGTGGTCAGAAAGGCGATTTTTGTGACCATTTTTTTTACTAGAAAAGTAGACAGGGGTAAAGTTTGTGTTTTACTAAGAAGCATATTGATATGGCCTCCTGTTGGCATAGGTGGAAAAGAAAAAATATTCATAAAAATAGTATTAACCACCTGTATAACCTAAAAAACAAAATCACCTTTCTGACCAGTAAGAAAGGCAGTCAGAAAGGCGATTTTTCTGACCATTTATTTTACTAGGAAAGTAGAATGGGGATGCATCAGGGGTAAAGTTTATGTTTTACTAAAAAAGCATATTGATGAAGCCTCCTCTTAGCATATATGGAAAAGAAAAAATATTCATAAAAATAGTATTAACCACCTGTATAACCTAAAAAACAAAATCGCCTTTCTGACCAGTTAGAAAGGCAGTCAGAAAGGCGATTTTTCTGACCATTTATTTTACTAGGAAAGTAGAATGGGGATGAATCAGGGGTAAAGTTTATGTTTTACTAAAAAAGCATATTGATAAAGCCTCCTCTTAGCATAGATGGAAATAGAAAAAAACAACATAAAAATAGTATTAACCACCTGTATAACCTTAAAAACAAAATCGCCTTTCTGACCAGTTAGAAAGGCAGTCAGAAAGGCGATTTTATTTTATTTCAATGGTTTTATATAGTGTCAAAATAAGTAGGAATACTTTGATTCAGCAGCACAGTTACTTGACTAGTGGATAGGAACAAAAAATTAAAGTTATTACATTTAAAACTTACATATTATTGTATTTATTCTACATATATGATATATAGACATAATAGAACAGTATTTTTCGCCTTTCTGACCACTTTTTTACATATGGGTCAGATGAGAAAAACTTAATGGATTAAACTGCTATAAATTAACGTTTTAATTGGATGATCAGATGACACAATTTGGTAATAGAATATTTTAAAAAGTCTGATTACATATATGACAGGTTTTACAGGAGAAAACTACAAAGTTTGGCAATATTTCAAATGGTTTAAAAAGGGGAAAAAAGAAGAAAATTCCATATTTAAAGGTGAGTGAGAAGAGATAATGGGAAGCATGATATATAAAGTTTGGTGTTTCCTAGATTGGATAGTGGTATGGCTTATAATTGACTGTTAAAGAAATCAAAATAGGTAATGATTGATTGCCAGGAGGGTCAATAATTGATTAGGTACAAAGCATGGTCAGAAAGGCGAATTTGAATCATGGCAGTCCATTTGGAATGGTTGCCATGGTTACTGTATACATATTTAACAAAAAACACCTATTCGGTAGTGTCAACCCAAACCTGAAAATGACCCATACTGAAGGAATTGACCATATTCTATATTTACTCTGACCACCCCCTCCTACATGAGTTGCATCACACTGGTGAGACTGAGCCATATGATAAATATGGATGCAGTGGTGGCGCGTTAGTCGCCCGTGCTGCATTGACAATGATACACTCCCAAAGCATCGGCATGATGCATTAATGCATCCCTGGCGGCTCGTTAGCGATGCACGAATGTATCATTACAACAAAGGGCATAGCATATTAAATCACTTTCCAGTTTACCAAATAACCATGCAACATTTAAACCGACCCCTCTATAAAAGGCCAAGAGTGCTGGTCCCCGCTCAGCTCAGATTGTTACTGGAGTGGCAGTAAACGTTTCTCCTTTATTAAAGTGACATAGTCCGATGATTAGGGCTCAAAAATCAATTTTGTTAAAAATGAACCAGAATGTTGTCTATGGCCATATTTCATGTGCTAGATACTTTATTTTATCTCATACCCTAGAATTCAGCTTAGAATTCGACTAGTTATCAGATTATGGCTCAATTTACTAAATTTGGAGTGCACGCTTTAATTCCCCCCATTGAAAATACACTGTTAAGTAGTATACTTGGGCCATATCTGAACCTCTAATAGGGCTGTTATTGCCCATAGATGGCATTTTATTGAAAAAAATATGATATTGTACTAACATTTGAAACACATTAAAGCAGGATTTAAAATATGAAAAAAAATTGAACCATGTCACTTTAAAGATTATTGACTCAGGGAGCCTTGCTCCCGAGTCTTATGCGACGCCTCTGTGAGACGTTTTTCAGGGGAATTTTAATATTTTTATTTTTCCAAATTTTTCATAGAAACATTAGGCCCATCGATCAAAAGTACATATAATCGGATATTTGAAGTGTTTTCCTACACAGGGATGCAAAAATCATTCTTCTACCCCTAACGGAACCCCTTGAAAAAAATTGCTAAAGTAGACCTATCCAAAAAACATCATTTTTTCCTCACTGTAGACAAACATGAACAGTACTGCTGTAGACATTTTGTCGATTTCGGCATTTAGTGTTAAACCTATGGGAGATCTGAATTCTGGGTGGGTGAGACGCTTTTTGTCAGACCAGTTTGCCATCTGTGGACATAAAATCGATGTGGGGTGGATAGGGCCAAATAAAAAAAAAGTTTTGTTTCAGGTAACATGGGATTAAAGCTGCTATACTACTTGGCACACTCAAACCTATATTATCTTCATTTGTATCTCAGATGATTGTATAACCCTCTCCCTATTATAATCTGTCATTTATTTTGACAAGAGATTCTTAATATGTGCAAAACAAGACTCTAATTCCAGCTACTATTTATATTCTGGTGGGCTTTGATAAGTTAGTGTTAAAAAATGACATCAGGTGGCAGCACTGAGTGGACTGCTACCTGCAAGTCTTGCATCGCTGATCTTACCAACAGAGTCTACTATTTCCTAGTGTAACACTGCAGATGGCGCCAACTTGTTGATATAATTAAGTGCTGAATAGAATGCTGGAAGCATTCTATTTTTTCTGATCTTTATCTTTGAATTTAGCACAGTTAACAGCCACAAATTTGATTGGGATCTTACCAGTACACTGCACTAAGGAGACCCTTTATAAATATGCAGAAAGTGAACGTTCTATATATCTGAGGTAGTATGGCAGCTTTAAACTCTAGGATCGGTAGGTCGGATTTTTTTTTTTTTTTACTTTTTTTTTTTTTTTTACATAACCCTAAAATTGACCCAAAAAAGTATGAAAATGGGAAGATTCTTTTCAAAACTTTTGAACACCTAGAATTTATCCCCAAAAAGTGTAAAAATATAAAAATTTCTTCAAAATTGCATAAAAAAACGTAGGGTCGGCCCTGTTTACATAGGGTCGGTCGGGTGACCTGAAACAAACCTCTTTTTTTTTTGGCCTAGGGTTGGGGTTTGGGGTGTAGTTGAGGTTAAGGGTCGGGCACACTACAGACAGCACACTACAGACAGCACACTACAGACAGCACACTATAGACAGCACACTACAGGCATGCACAATATAGACACCACACTACAGACAGCACACTACAGACAGCACACTACAGATACCTGCCCTGAGTCTTTTGTGATTAGGATCACACGCTAGATTTTTCACAAACGTTTTCATTGGAGATTCTTTGGGAAACTTTTATAACGCTTGTACATTATCCATGCGTTACAGACCCTTTTACATAGACATTTACCTTTGAAGTTTACAACCAATCAATATGCCATGTATACATAGACAGCTAACATGGGATGTGTAACCTACAGCTAAAGGATCTAGAGTGCACTGACGAGTCTCAGGTACTCAACTGGACAGATAGCATAATCTCAGTTGTCTAATCACAGCTACTGTATATGGTTGGCCTCTATCCTATCAGTCCTACTACAGACAGGCTCCATTACATAGGGAGTCTATAGCTGCTTACAAGCGTCGGAAAAACGATAATGTATATTGTCAGGCTATGGCAAACCACTCTGCTGTTTTATGTACCGAAAAGAATATGGCTAAATTTGATGAAGGGCTCTTAATAATATTGCATCTTTTGGGAATTGCATGCCATGTGTGGCAGAACTCCTCTGCATTGTGTGTGAAGTTATGGTTAAAATACGGCATCGTAGATCACATCCATTTTCGAGTTGGCTAAGTTATTTCGGAATTGGATATGATATTATGTTGTAGGATACCTGCACCAGGCCCCATGAGGTTTCCACAGAAAACTATTTAGATGGTCATATTTATCCCTAATCCAATGAGAGTCCCCATACTGTAGTAGAATAAAGGCGAGCAGGAGTGGGCCTTCAGGAAGGCCTGAAACTCTGACCCTATCGGGGTTATCGCATTATGAGACTTTCACTGTCCCCTACTTCAGTCTAACGTCAGATACTAGTAACATGATCAGGAGGAAGGACTACTTGACCTCTACTTGACCCCCCACATGATGATAACAGGACGGCCTGAAGGTGGCTTAGAGGTAGACTAGAGGGTGCTCATTTAGCCCACAGACTCTGCTACTGGTGTTAAAGAACTCATAGGCTACCGCCGCCTTTTTGTTCGAGATTTCCCCTGACATTAGTCTTTTATCCTTGACAGTTCTGGCCTCTTGAGACCCATATAGGCTTATATGTTCACGCTGGAGAACCATCATACGATGTTTCAAACATTTTATCTTGAGCCTAAGGCTATTCAAAATCCTTAATTATTCAAGAACATTAAACAGACCTAGAACCATTAAGTGTGTAATATCCTTATGTAAAATATGTGCACACTATGCTATGAATGTAATCTTGGTTCTGACAATCATATATCCTTACATTAGTCAATAAAGCCTTCTTGAATCTATGGAGTTGCACCGAGAACAGAAATGGCCGCGGCACTGCCAGGACCATAGTTGATTAAAGATTCTGGACAGAACTGGACAATATATACGACAAAGTAGGCTTAATTGCCACGTTGCCGTCTCCTTTAAAAAGTAGGCCTGCTTATGTTGACCTCTGATTTGGAAAGTTTAGAGTCTGTTTAATCTTACTACAGGGAAATGGGTTACGTTAAAACAGAGCCATCTCTGGTCAAAGTCACTGTCAAATTAGGGACCTGTGATCTGGCAGTTAATCTGAACAATCTAATTTCTGTCCAGCTTATAGTTAGACTGCTGACAGCTTTAGTAACAAATCCACCTTATCTGAAATGGGGAATCATAGATTGTTTTCTATACATGATAATCATACCTTTTCAAAAAAGTGTGCAGTTCTCCATTAAGTGTCCAATAAACATGCAGAACGACAGAAAAACATCTTCTTGAAACAAAAGGATGACCCCAGTTTCTTATCATGATAACACTGACAGAATGCATGCTTCCCTTCTGTATTTAACAGAGTCAGTAGTACATGTAAACGTATTGAGTAGTGCTCCCTCAACTTTGCTGACAGATCTAGGGCCCTGTTGTGAAAAATAACAAAGATGGGATTCCAGAGACATTGTTGCCAGTTCAGATCAACATGGTGAGAAACAGGGTAACTAGTCTTCTGAAGGTTGAGCCTGGTATCATTCATCTGTTCCTTTGTCATTATGAATACATTTATATAATATGATATGCCTTTAGACATGTGCTGTGATGATGTAGAATCAGGTATCATATTGTAACACTGGAACCTTAAACATATTGAAGCGATTAGATGTTTAAGGAAACTATCCAAGCATCCTTCTCACAAAATAACAATCCCCTTATTCACACATGTATGTAAACATCCCTTTCAGGAATATTCAGGTGTTATTTCTGAATCAAATTTATCAAATATACACTGTTTCTCCCACATTTCTTTCTCACAACCCCCACGCCTAGTGTCCTTTCATTCCTCTCTCACTTGGCTCTTTGTGTTGTTTACAGCAATGCCTTGTTCTCATAGTGTGAAGCACTATTATTGAGGGTCTAGACTGACATAGCTAAATATAAGAAATGTACCTCCATCGTACAATAGTATATGGTATAGAGCATAAGTGTGATGTGTGAGATGTTGCATCTGGCTCTTGTCTACATGTATTTCTTTATATTTCCGGAGTATTTATCTGGGTGCGAGGACAGAGGATTGCGAGTTAACAGAGGGAAGAGTTCATTCATTCGCTCATTCAGTGGGATACTGTGCCTAGTCGCTACATTTTCTATCAGATGTACCGACCTTTACAACAGTACTTAAGCAATCTAAGGGCTGCAAATGCTTCAATGGACTTTGCCCTTTTGTTGGCTTGATTGATCAATGCAGCACCAGCTACCCAATCAATCAATGTTACTTTGGTAAGCTTCCATCAAACCTTTTGAATTCCAATAAAGCCTGAGGCCTTGTCCATCCAGTGCAGCTGCTCACCAAGGTTCCTGTCCACCTACTGTACTGTCGCATTTAAGCGCCGGGCTTTGAATAAGCACTGGTCTTGTATAAGCGCCAGGGTAAATACCGCTCCAAAGTTATAAGCGACGGGACGCTTATACACAACAGTACAATAGATACACTTGTTGACTCCCTCCTCCCCCAACACTCAGATTGGTAAGGGCCTGACTTCATAATATGTACATGTGTATGTTAGTGGAAGAATTGATATTTTTGTTCCCTTTCCTGGCAGTCTTACAGCAGTCAGTGGGTGTGAAGGCAAACATCATCTAACAGACTGAGCCCTGACTCAGTCCTTGTCTGCACACACAACTACTGTTTGTATTACTGCATCATGTCACACCAGGCCCCCACAGGTTGATCTCTTGACTCTTTCTTACACAGTTCAGGAAACTGGACATGTTTGCCTGAATCAACAAGTAGCACTTACATGAGTACAGTGGGTGGGGGCAGGACATATGGGCTATAAAACATGATAATATGTATATCATCTTTACTATGGGATTTATTGAAGAATATATTGGTGGTTAAGAAATTCACCAATTTAAAAAAGGAAAATGAAGTGGTTGGTTGTGCATCCTAATATTTACATTACTAGGTTACTAGTAGACATCCCTTTGGCTTGGTTTATCCTCTGATCCATCCATAGCAAGTGACCCCGTGTTATCTAAATAAATAGTGTATGAAGGGTCTGTGTTAGCCCATACTACTATTACTACACACTGCAAGGAAAGACTATCATATTTTGGGTGATATCCTGTGACCTTGGTGTATGGAATCAAGGCTTGTGTAAACTTGCCGTGGTTGATTAAATATCACTGCTCCAGCTAGCTTTCTATCTACTATTATAGCCATTTTATGTAGCCTTATATATCTGCACACTCATTCTGTATTCTGACCTTTATATCATTGTGATATTGTTAGGATTAGGCTATTCAATATTCTTCCATGGAAGAAATAATACCATAGATCTCTAAGAGCATATAGGGTCACTTGGAGAATTCCACCTTTCTATCCTCTGATTTGTTAATGGTATCTGGTGGTGGAATAGGGTTACCACTGCACCCCCTCAAGATGAAAATTAGCGAGGCTGAATGGGTGGCAAACCCCTTTGGAAATAGTCCTAGAACACCCAATGGGTTATCAGGGCCTCTCAATTGCATGGTAAATAATACATGAGCACTTGAACTTGTATCAATGCTTCTCAGGGACTATCCCTCCTTGTACCAGTGCCCAGATAGATACAGAGAGAACACCCCTGGCTGCCTGGTCTCATCCTTTAAGGGCCGCATATTACTTTAATGTGCTATTTCCTTTGTCATCATTATGAGGCATGAATGCAATTATGGCGAGTCTACTCGCCAGGGCTGTATTCAAGCATTATGTAGAGCCTTGATACACTCCTAAAGGGCCGGCATGGTGCATGAATGCAACCCTGGCGACTAGAATTACCAGGGCGGCATCCATGCATCATGACGACAAAGGACATAGCACATTTAAGCACTATGTGGCCCTTAAAGGACTAACACCCAGCTGTAGCACCACCAGACACAGATTGCTGCTGGTATCAGGTACTGGGTGAATACCTCCACTGTCTGTGCTGGGTCACTACTGGATATATAGAATTGCTCAAGTCCTTGTGCAAACACTGCGACATCCCAGTGTAAACTGTATTAATTGGTTCTACATCACCTAGTTTTCATGCTGATAGTAATCCCTGTGTAAACTGACTGGTAGACTTGCTCAGGCCTCTAACTGTGCAATTGTTGCTAAATTCCAATTGCTGTCCTCTAATAACACTTCTGTGATACAGGAAAATGGTAGACACTGGGGGGATTAAAATATTTGGGTGAGTCGTTTGACTCACTCCTATCCTCAGGGCATCGACCCCAATCTCACTGCTACCACCCCTCCTGTATGGTATGGATTAAAAGGTATTCCAAGGTCAACAGAAGGTCAAGAACTCTGACAGTAAAGTGTAACATCTGAGGTCAAGTTGTGTAGTCTGTAACCTCAGGCAGATCACCCTGAGAGGTAAGGTCAAGTCATGTGACATGGGGGAGTAATGTTAACTTGGTTGTGTAAATAGGCCCTAATGTTGATATTAGTGAAGTAGGGTGTGGGCGTAGGGTGAGTGGAAAGAATGGTTGGTCGGGTGGGTGGAGAGGGTGGGGGGTGGGGGGGTTGATTTGTATGTTTTTGTAACCCTTATTATACATTGAGAGGTAAAAGATATATGGCACAGGTGTGGATAGAGGGTTGAGACACTAAGATGTAGTAAAGGCAATCTGCTATGGATACACTCATACAGCCAGCTGCTGCTGCCACCTGCTGAGTTATAGAGAAACCAAGTATAAAGTACGGATCAGTTAAGGTTACTCCCCAATCCGCTCCTATTCCATAGCAAGAGATGGTAACACGCCTCAAGATCAATTGACTCTCTTTATGCAAACGGCCATCTTTATCCACTGGTAAAGTACTTTATTTAGTTGGATTTGAATCTAGACCAGGCATCTATCTGCTCAGAGAGATTTGAGCCCGCCGAGAGGCCTTCTGATCACATCCTCTGCTGCAAAATGACCCCCTTCCTCAACATCAAGATCATGAATCTTTGTTTCAGATTCAGGTGTACATATTTTGAAAATGGTTTGACCACTGATTCAATTAGCTGGATGTACTTGAGAATATCTGTGGAATATTTGTCTTCTACATACAATTTCAAGGAATCAAATTGTGTCCATTGTAATTTTGAATGTTCTATCCCTCCTTTAGTAGACTTTCTGTCAAACAAGAAGCCTCTTTATTTCAGGTACGGTGTTTCAGCTAAAAAGGAGGACAAGTGCAGGTCTGGTGCTAAACCTGCATGTGTGTGTGCTCCATGCTGATTGGTTCTTAGCCTGAGCCAGAAGTGGTTGTGAACCAATCAGGTAACAGTCCACTATAAGACTGTCCTTAACCAGCCAGTTCTTACTGACAGCAACTGTTTGTGTCTCATTTTGAAGTTTGTGTTATCAATTTCAGAGTTACAACAAGGAAACCCAGCTCAACTCTCCTTAGCTACAAAGTGGGATTTGGCTTTGTGCCAATTGACCTTGTTTTGTTTAGGTCACCTCTTTTGATTTGATCATGTTATCCCAATACAATTCTACTAACATGCTTTTGATATTTTACCTTTGTGATCCATATTTCCCAGTTGTGTGTTTTCGTTTTTGAATGGATAGAGACAATTAGTCAATGAGCATGGGAAGATGTGTTGGATAGCTTAAGACAAACAATGAGCAAGTCTTGTCTTGACAGAAGGAAATTTAATGTGTCTCAATTGACTGGATATAACTTCAATTGCGGTATTGCATGAAATGAAAAAGTGTGTCAAATGATAATTATGTCAAAATTCCTCTTAAACACATTTCCTCGCTTAGGGCCTACTATTATAAATAATGTAGAATACGAAGATCATCCATGATTTCAAAAACTTCAAGATCGAGTGAACATGTGAACCCAGATCCTACGACAAATGTATACTATTTCTTGCACAGATATAAATTTGGACTGAACTAGAATATTTTCAGTTGCTGTTGTGGCCACCACATCTAGCACCTGGCGTGTATAAACTAACCATTATTCAATCTGCATATGAAGCCTGTTTTCGAAATAAAAATTCATTTATATTTTAATATTGACTTCACAAGAGCCCAGAATATTTACATTCTAACCTTGTTCTCTGCAGGTATGACATTGGTAAGGACAAGTTTATTGACTTTATGGAGCTGAAACGTCTGATGGAGAAAATTGGTGCCCCGCAAACTCACTTAGCTCTAAAAGATATGATTCGGGAGGTCGATGAGGATAAAGACAGCAAAATCAGCTTCAGAGAGGTAAGGTACTGAATTACTCAAAGGATGCTGGCAAAAGCAGGAACCATACTGTTTGTCTCACTTTTAGTGCATACATACTTAAGCACCTAACACTGCCAATTTCAGCCTCCATTGGCCAATAGCCAGTGACTGAGCCGTGGCTTTAGGATGCCTCAGTGCAAGAGCACCCGAATGATATCTATTCTATCTTTAATTAAAATATTATCAAGAAACTCTGTACACACTTTGATTAGTTCTATTTGGGTCAAACTAGGCTTTTATGTTATTCTAGATTGCTTATCCATTAATTGCTCTTTCCAGTTCTTGCTCATCTTCCGTAAAGCGGCTGCAGGAGAGTTGTCGGCCGACTCGGGGCTCTTAGACTTGTATACCCAGCTGAATGAGATTGATGTAGACAAGGAAGGAGTAAAGGGGGCCAAGGGATTCTTCGAGTCCAAGGTAATGTATCATTGCAATTGTTTTCAAGTCTTTCAATATAGTAAATGCATTATAAAGCAGACTATTTTTTAACCAGAGTATCCCATTTTCACTGGAGGAAAACACATTTTTATGTATATTTTGAGTATTCAAAAAATATGGAGAACAAGTGACTGAATTTTAAATTACGAATAGAAAAACAAAGATATCTCTTTAGATGGAGGATAATTATATCTGAATTATATACTGTACTATACAGTACAATGTTTTATTACAATCTCTTACCATCGTGTAATGGCATGAGTTCTTTATTCTGACTACAGATTAACGACCAGACAAAGTCTAGTAAGTTTGAGGCAGAGATCCGTGAGGAGCAGGAGGAGCGGCGGCGGCAGGAGGAAGAGAAGAAGGAGCGGCGAGCAGCGTTTAAGGAGAAGGCCGCATTGTTTAAGTAGTGCAGATATATTATAATGCAGCTCTGTACCCAGCTAAAACCCTGTATAAACACTATAATCCTGCAACCCAAGGTGCACAATGGTGAAAATACACTAGTATAATTCTACTGGCCTCATTTCTGTGGGTTATTCAGATTATTTGGGTTATCCAGATTTCAATGTCTTTTTTGGGTGATGCAGACAACCAATTAGCCCCAGATCTAGCAGGTGGTCTCAAGTCCTGAAGATACCACACAGACAGCAAACTCTGTTTGATAATGCAAGTATATATGCAGAAGCAATCAGAATAGCATTGGAAAAAAGGTTGACAAGTGAGAATCATATTGACTAGGTGTGTGTAAGAACAATAGGAATACACAGCCAATAGATTTGCATGTACAATTATACTTGTGTATTTTCACCTGTAAGCTTGAACCCAAGGTGTATATTGAGCGACATGTCTGATCATCCTATCTGTACACTGAACAACTCAAGGGCCCAGTCTCCCAGTGACTTACATTAGCAGGAACTTGATTGGATAAAGGAACTAAAAAGATAAATAGGTTAAAGTAGATATGGCTAAAATATAACAAGTGTTGTCACCAAGAACCTGGGCCCTGCGGCGCTTTCCTCATTGAGACCTACTTAAGTGAGAACATGTGGTCGAACGTAAAGTTGTCCTTAAAGGATGACTTTGCTGTCACTTCACATAATGTTAAAGGGTATATATATATATATGCTCTGTACAAGTCGAGATAGCCAGTAACAGCATTTCAAAAAGACAGCAAATGTAGAATAATCATAGAAATATGCCTTGCAGAGTTATAAAATATGGTGAAGAGAATCTCTAGTTGCACCAACCACACGTGGTCTCATGAACCTATCTAAGGCTAATGTTTACAAGTTGCCATCAAAAAGCTTATTCAAGTGACCAGCTGAAAAGGTGTTGATACTATACAGCATATTTGAATTATCCCACTGGTACTGTAGGGGCATATAGAATAATGTTTAAGCAGACAAAACCTTGTGAATGCGCTACTGTAGGCCGCAGAAGCTTGATATATATGCTAGCACAGTCAAGATAAACCCATCAGTCATCATATTAGTTGTACATAACTCTGAAAGTGAACCTCTAAAAATGTATTGTTGGCAGATCTAGAAGAGAATTATCAAGATAGGAGATTATCTTGGGCTTCAGGTATCCATTATTCACAAGACATGATCTAAGATGTTACAAATCAAAACTTTGATTGGATGTTTCATTACAAACACTTCCAGTGATTTCTTCCCTTATTGGTGTCAAGGACATGTAATAGGTAGGACATTGTGTAAATGTATACATATTCTGACAGTATTGATGTACAAATGTTGTTATTTGATTAGCTGGTAATAGACCACTAGATGTGACTGTAGTGATAAAGTAGTCCCAGGTTCATGGGATCTAGTTCTTCTACAGCAATAATGTGCTAAATTACTAACAGGGTGAGTGATAGAATAGCTAGCCAGCCTCTTGGACTGCTCAATATTTTCACAAAGATATCAAGTATTTACATGTAAATACCTGTACAATTACATGTTCATATATTTTGATTAGCCTGTTTGGTAGAACAAAGCCAAATGTAATGATAGAAACCATGCTCAACTATTTACATAAAAACTATTTACATAAAAAAGTAATTATATTTTAGAGTGCTGTTGAGCCAGTTCCCAACACTAACAAAATACACCTAAATGTTGCTGGCACTCATAGGCTTGCTGTGTTCTAAAGACCTATGTTGCTAAGGCCAAGAAACAAATAGAATTCTTTTATGTTACCTGACACTATTGTGTGAAATAGGGAATTAATATCTCTGTTCACAATCTTTCAAACAAAAAAACACTACTGTATTTGAAATTGACTATTACCATACTAGCAGTTTAAATGAAACTTCTGATGTCAGCAGAAAAACTCTATAGGTTAATCCTGTTTAAAGGTGAAATTACAGTTGTTAGAAATTAGTAGCTGTTATCTAGAGTAATACACCTGCTTCTCATGTCTTTCACTGTCCAGTTATGTAGGTGTTAATCATCTTTCTACAGTAGATTGCACTTTTTGATAGCAAAGTTAATAGATATTCACTTTAGAGGTTTAATGTATCAGTACTAGGCTGCTTTAGTGTTTGCACACTCAGGTATTGTGGTAGTTCAATTTGCCAAATCCATTGAGCATCACAGCCTGTTATAACACTACAGAGTGTGTGACCAGCCTTAGAAGTGCAGTAGTGGATACTCTGCTATTGTCCTGTTAAGTTTGAGTTGTTACTTCTGGCCAACATGTTACACAAAAATCATGCTTACAATTACCTGTTGACACATTGCACTACGCAGACTTTGTTAGATGGTATAAGTAGTTTAGCACAACTTTTAGACAATACAGAGTAGATGTAATTCTGTGGTGTTTGAATTAATACTAAAGTAAATTATCTTTAAACTTTGAATAGTCAGTGTCTTTCTCTGGAAACTATATAATTCTCTGACTGTCATTCACTGTCAATAAGATGTACCAGTTCCAGCTCTAATTGAAGTCATCTACTAGAAAAATATCATTGTAGGTCAACTGTTGTAATGGTTCTCGTAATGTTTCATGCTCCATACTTTCAAATCTCAAGTATTCCTTACACTCATTGAGATATGTGAGATGTGAAGATGAATGAATACTGGGTCTACTTCTAACCTATGGCTGCAATGTTGGACCAAAATTTGTAAATTGTACAAGCAGAGAACCAAGCTACAGGTATAATTTTTGTGTTAATTTACATACCACATATAACACTTCCGAGATGTTCAGACATCACCAAAGACTGAAAGTGGTCTTCCTATCTCATATTTCACTAGAAATTTCTTTATACTTACGAAGTTTCCAGTGTTGAAACATTGTATATTTGTAATCATCAACAAAATGGGGAAGGGTACCGCTTAGTAGCCATCTAGCAGTTTTACAACCTATACATCTTGCTACATTTGAACAAGGCCCTATGTTCCTATGCTCCTGTATTTTCTGTTTTAGCTGCCAATAACAGCTTTTTTATATCCTCAGACTGTGTCAAATAACTGTCAACAACAGCTAAATGTATACAGTCCATGCGCCATGGTTGACTTTTGTCATATTCACCTCATGGTACACCGATGAATGTATTTCCTGTAGCATGACTGGGATACTCAACACTGAAACCAAATAATACTACTTCCACTATCAAGCAAACAACATGGAGGGAGCTAAAGTTAAGCTACTAATTAAGCTACAAACCAAGCATGTTGTTGCAAGCAATATTTGTTGAAATCCATAATTACTCTGATGATATAGTGGATATATGGTCTAGTTAATAATGTATCCTTAATATCACTTGTCAGCATCCTGGTTTCCTTTGGCTCCCTGTATAGTTGTTGTTTGTTAGCTGTCGGCTCGTATTGAGCGACAGCACAAACCTAGATCAGTATTAAGTGTGGGAAACACCAACAAGGTTTTAAAGAAAGGAGATAAATCTAGCATGAACATGGCTTCAGTAAGTATGTACAGGAGACCATTATATATATATACCATGTAGAAAGGCCAGATTGAAATGTTTGCCTTTTTATTAGCACTTTGTAATGCAGTCCCATTTTGTGGATCTTGTCATGTAATCCCTAGTGGTTTAATGGTTTATGAAAGTCAATTGAAATATTGCATATGTGATCAGAAATAGAGATTCAAGGAATTGCATTGCAGTCTTCTTCATTTGCCTCAAAAAAGAAATATATTTACAAACTCGAAATTATTGCAGGTAACCCTATGTGAAATTATTTACTTCTAACTAGAAGTGAAAGACTATGTATATTAAATGCTATGAAATCCATTACCAGATTCAGATTTTTCATGATCCTAAATGTTAACACTTCATCAATAGCATTGATATGGTTGTCAGGAAACAAGTGGATGCAGAAAAGCTCCTGTACAACTAGGGATAAGCAGGCAGTCGCAGAACCTGGTTATAGAAATATGTGTAAAGGATATGTCTACACAAAAGCTAAATGGATTAGCTAATTAAAAGTCCCAGACACAAGTAGATATTTCAATACATCTTAGAGTGTGTGCCAACATATGTTATTTTTTGTAACAGCTAGTGGGAAAAGGCTCATGACAAATGGGGAACTAGAGACACTGGCAGATATATTGATTAGGACCCCAGTATGTGGGAATGATATAGCAGAAATCAAAAACCATGGTTTTATAGAGATGTCGCTTGTTTCTTTGGAGGTTATGTTTTTTCTAATTCAGTTTATAGTTTCTTACTCATTTCTGAGTGAGGAAGAAAATGAATCTTCCAAGAGCTGAAGACTGGACCTTCTAATATGAGAGTGCCAAGATTCCATAATTTGAGTACATTTTGATAGTTTTACACTCAACGTACATTTCCATCAGTGTCAACAGTTATACATGTGGTTTCATCATTTGATCATGTTAGCCATAAGAAAACCCTTACACTTTACCCATAAAATTGTAATGTGGTGATGAATGGTAAAAGTTCATCCTTATAGAATAAGGTTAGGTAAAAACTAATGTTTTACGTATAATAAGGAAAATAATGTACACCATTGTATGATGAATTATATAGGACTATCTGTTTATCATTATAATGATACATAGGAAAGGATGAATGATTGGTATTAGGTGTCTCATGCATTTTGGAGCTTCATACAAATAGCTTGTTCTGCTATAGAGCTGGGTGTATTTGTCTAACTGTCATCATTTGTTTTGTCAGGAGAAATGCTTCAAATGAAGAGGCAAGACAAGATGTATTTGTATATATACATGTAATAGTTACTTGAACAACCTAGCCTGTGCGCTGTTTATGTTTGTAACATGATAAACTGTTTATTTTCAAAGAGCTGTGTCCTTATCTTATTTGAATCGAGATCCTAAGCTTGCTATACACCATAAGATATGCTCATCAGGACAGACTCTTCTGGGAACGTGGACAAGACAATCTTTCCAATCTTAAAGTTGATTATCTTAAAACTGTTGCTCGCTTTTAAGATTATCGCCTCGGTAAACCCACTCTAGGCTCAGCATAATACTTTGCACAGTGCAGCTCCTCAAACTCCATGTTATATAGAAAGTGACGTCTTTGACCGGGCAGAGGAAAAACTTGATAATGCTATGATGCACATAATAGGGTCTACATTCAAACATAACCAACTTTGAAAAAAATTTACTTTTATATGGTCGGAAAATATGCTTTGACTTTTTCCAACCTTTTCTTACTGTATAGGCCTAATTTATGCTATAATGACATTTCCCGGTCAAAGACGTGTCCCGGTCAAAGACGTCACCCGGTCAGAGACGATCCAATTGTTGTTACAAAGTCGTGAGACTGAGCCTCTAGATGGCGCCACTAATGCTTACCGTTTTTCTTTTTTGACTTATTAATTCATGGTTTTTGGTTTGTTTATGGTTGGTAGTATATTGTATCATATCAGGGGCTCTTCCCCCCCCCCCCCCCCAACCCCCTTTTCTTCCTTTTTTTCTTCAAAACTGTTATCAAATACAACTATGTACAACTGCACCAGGTATAATACAGTGGTGCCATCTGGTGTTTAGAATCTTCAATTTAAGATTGTCATGCTAGGACAATTTGAAATAAAGGTTATTATCTTAAACTGCGGAGGGATATGTTTTTAAGATTACCGCTTTTAAGATTGGAAAGATTTTCTTGTCCACGTTCCCAGGAGAGTATGTCCGCTAGTGCATAAGATATATGTACAAATTATGTTGAAAGTCCCCTCAAAACACTTTCTTTTTTACATTTTTACTTACATAGAAAGAAAATCTCTGCATCAAGCAACATTCAACTCCTCTGATTTCACATATTTTAATAAACTGTAATATGAGAGGTAAATTCCACTCCTAACACTGATACTAGCAAATTACACATCACCATGAAGACAAGAATGGGATATTATTGTATAAGTTAGCACTTTCATTGCTGGATAGTACTGTGGTAACAGTTACAGATAGTCATAGGTTAGCAATACTGTGAATGTATTTTATTTCGCACTCTTACTTTTTTCTTCTAAATTCGCAAAAATATGTACAGAGGGAATATTTATCCAAAAAGTTGTACAACTACCAGATTTCAAAATCCATGAAGTCCGAGAAGTCATCTTGAAGTGCTAAATATCCCATAAAACTAAATGCAATCTAATATAGTGTAGAGTACTAAATTGGCATTATACACCAATTGAAGTTAGGATATAACAACATTGCTTTGGTTATTAGGCCACAGGGTGAGCCACCAGAATGTGAAGTTCCGTCCCAATGAAAGGGGCACTAAATTTTGAAGGTGGTTTCATATAGCTTTTGCCCCTACCAATCTGAGAAAAAAAGTTCTCCGCGTAAAATTGCACCGTTTGCGCGTAGGGCAAGGTCAAAGGTCAAGGTCATTCAAAAATAGGGCTAGGCCAGAAAATTTACTTATTTTTGAACTGCTCTGTTAATATCAACAGGGCGGGTCCAAAATTTTATGTCGAGGTAGGGTGATGTTAGACCTTTATCCATGAGAAATTAAAATGACCTTGGCCAAGGTCAAGCTCACTATTTTCAAGGTCAAATATTGAAAAATGGCCCAAAATAGCTATCATCCTTGGTTTCAATAGCTCTGGTGATCAGGAATATCACCATAAGTATGACCTTTGCTGCTCAAATGATGAGGAGATGTCATAGGGACAATTTCTACTTGAAATTCCTGAGAAATGGCTCCCGTTTCCATGGCAACCAGTACCTATTTCAATGTTTGATATATTAAATAGCTGCAATGAGAAAAAAGTCTTGATGACCTCTAGAGCTTAATTTGTATCAAATCATCTAGATATCCGGCATGGATATAGAACATGAAGACTGCCTTCTATTAATTCCTTAATATGACCTCTATCAAGGTCAAGGTCATAGGAGCAAGGTCAAATATAGGAATTTCTGTCTTTTTGGCCAAGTTTGCTATATATAGACGTAATCCAGTAAGAGTACAATGATGTCTATGAGTATTATGTTTTGGGCATTGTGTTTTTGTATAGCCAATGGCCCCAATAGACATGGGCAAAAAGTTCTCCACTCAAGGTCATGTAGTTTTCTTGCAAGATGAGGTCAAAGGTCAAGGTCACTCAAAAAGCAAAAAGAGAGTTACGCCAGAAAACATACTCATCTTTGAACTGCCCTTTTAATATTAACTAGAAGGGGCTATACTTACATGTCAACATAGAGTTGTGAAAGACCTTTGTCCATGAGAAATTGAAATGACCTTGGCCAAGGTCAAGCTCACTATTTTCAAGGTCAAATATTGAAAAATGGCCCAAAATAGCTATCATCCTTGGTTTCAATAGCTCTGGTGATCAGGAATATCACCATAAGTATGACCTATGCTGCTCAAATGATGAGGAGATGTCATAGGGACAATTTCTACTTGAAATTCCCGAGAAATGGCTCCCGTTTCCATGGCAAGCAGTACCTATTTCAATGTTTGATATAATAAATAGCTGCAATGAGAAAAAAACTCTTGATGACCTCTAAAGCTTAATTTGTATTAAATCATCTAGATATCTGGCATGGATATAGAACATGAAGACTGCCTTCTATTAATTTCTTAATATGACCTCTATCAAGGTCAAGGTCACAGGAGCAAGGTCAAATATAGGAATTTTTGTCTTTTTGGCCATGTTTGCTATATATAGACATAATCCAGTAAGAGTACAATGATGTCTATGAGTATTATGTTTTGGGCATTGTGTTTTTGTATAGCCTATGGCCCCAATAAACATAGGGAAAAAGTTCTCCACTCAAGGTCATGTAGTTTTCTTGCAGGATGAGGTCAAAGGTCACGGTCACTCAAAAAGCAAAACGAGCGTTACGCCAGAAATCATACTCATCTTTGAACTGCCCTATCAATATTAACAAGAAGGGGCTATACTTACATGTCAAGATAGAGTTGTATAAGACCTTTGTCCATGAGAAATTGAAATTACCTTGGCCAAAGTCAAGGTCAATATTTTCAAGGTCAAATATTGAAATGTGGCCCAAAATAGCTATTATCCTTGGTTTCAATAGCTCTGGTGATCAGGAATATCATCATAAGTATAACATATGCTGCTTACATGATAATGTGATGTCATAGAAACAATTTTTGTTTGGAATTCTTAAGAAATAGCTGCTGTTTCTATGGCAACAGGTAACAGGTACAGGAATTTCTGTATTCATGGCCATGTTTGCTATATTTAGACGTAATCAACTAAGAATACAATGTTGTTCATAGGCAATATTTCTGTTTAGGTATTTGTGTTTTTGTATAGCTATTGGCCCTAAGAACCATAAGCCAAAAGTTCTCCGCTCAAGGTCATGTAGTTTTCTTGCAGGATGAGGTTTAAGGTCAAGGTCACTCAAAAAGAGAGTCAAGCCATGATCACATGTCAAGATAGAGTTATATAAGAAATTGAAATAACCTTGGCCAAAGTCAAGGTCACTCTTTACAAGGTCAGATCTTGGAAAACTGTTTTCTTATTATTCTATGTTTCAATAGCTCAGCTGACCTGGAAAATCAACATTAGTATGAACACTTATGTTAAGATGATACTGAAAAGACTATTTTCACATGGAATTTGTGAGAATTGTCTGCTGTTTCCATGGTAACCTGCAGTTAAATCAATGATTGAAATGAACAAAGTCAGCATTGCGACTTCTAGAGGTCAATTTTTGTATGGATATAGAACATAATGACTGCCTTCTGATAACTTCTCAATAAGACCTTTAGAAACCACAGAAGGAAGGTCAAATGTAGGAATTTCAGCTTTTCCTGGCCATAATTGCTGTGTTTAGACATGATCCAATAAGAATGCAATTTTGTATATGGGCACTACTTTCTAAAAGTGCTTTTGTATTAGTTCAAAAGTTCTTCACTTTTGGCCACCACCCAGTAAACACAACAGCATTAGTCAGACGTAAATCTACGTTGATTTTTGGTCTATACTACGTAATTTTAGAAGGTTTGTGAACGTTAAAACTGCATGAACGCGGAAGATTTGTTGAAGAGCTGTAATATTCTCTCCATAATTGATAGTGCTGCCACCTAGTGTGACACAGAGAAGTCATCTACCCAATTGAAGCTGAAAAGGTATGTCTTTTAACATAGATCTACGTCTACAAACCTTCCAAAATTACCAATCTCAAACCTTTGGTTTGAAAACTACCTAGAGAAACCTCTGAGCTACGTTGTATTACGTAGGGTGTTTACTGGGCAGGAGGCATCAGAATGGCAGTATAGTGGAAAAAAAACCTAACAGTGCTTTGTGTGGAGAATACAGTAGTCTTCTGAGAATTTTTCCATATCTGATGCTAATATTCTTAGTTAGGAATGTGAATGGAACTTTTCCTAGGGACATCCTAGATGGAACATTTTGGTTCTCATCTCTTGGGAATTACATCAATTATTCAAAAACTGAAAACAGACCTAGAAAAATCCTCCTAGAACCAAATCTACACAAAAAGTCACACCTTTAGGGTATTTTTCTATCTAATTTAGTAGATTTTATGGGACAGGGCACATTTACAGCTTATTCTCAGTTTTACATAACAACCCATCTTCGAGATATGATTCCCACCATACTACAAGTAGTATCTTGGCTTATGATATCTCATATTAAAGATCTTGACACAAACTTTGATTATCAATTCCCCCCTAGATACCCCTTTCTACTTGCCTGGATGTCAAGATAGAATGATATAACACTTACATACAAGTTAAATTAAAATAACCGAGACCAATTTCAAGGCCACTCTTTTTAAGTCAAATGTTGAGAAAGAACTGACAAAAGCTGCCATAATGCTTTATTTCAGTAGCTTTAATGATTAGGAATATCACTCCCTTTCATGCTCAGTAGATGATAGGTTATATGTATTATCTCTGTATGAAATCTGTAAGAAATGGCAACTGTTTCCATGGTTAGGAGTAATAATTAATAAAATCGTAATATGTGTAATGGATTTTTTGCTTCCATGTAGTTATGATGCGTAGGATAGGACTTATTTCTCTCTATTTCTAAGATATAAATTTCCTTCTAATACACATCAGTCTGTGTCTCACGAGATTGGGCGGAAGAATATATTGGTGCTGTAAAAGTTAATATATAATTTACAGGATAAAACGAGGGAAATCCATGACTACCTGTTTTGGTCAAGCCTACCCCTTGAGTACAATGTAAGCTATATCAAGAGAATTTTGTGCAAAGAATTTGAATTTTCTATTTATCAACAATTTACACATAGATCTAATGGAAAATGACATTGGGTGAGGGGGGCACTGGCCTGTGTTAAGTGATTATGGAGCAGCAGCCTGTCATTTTGTTACAACTTGTTACATAGGGGGAGGGTGGGGGAGTCAAATTAAGTGGCCAAAATTGTGTTTCATAAGAGGAGTGGGTATGTACAGATGTGCTGGATCAAATATAGATATCTATTGAGCAAGGTTTAAGGAACCTGAGTTTGGGTCGATCCCATAAGCCATCCTGTCAATCTGATTATGGGGACTTAAGTACTGTATCATAAAATCCAAAACTTGCATGTAAACCGCACCCTGACTCTGGGCCGATCCTATAAGCTCCAATGCTGATCTGACTTGCATACTATCCACAGCTTCTGTTCTTGCATTTACAGCAGCGATTTATGGCAAAATTTCAATATTTAACCTCAAGAAAACTGAATCACTTTGATCTTGGCCAAGGTCATATTAATTTCTCATGAACAAAGGTCTTATACAATGTGTATCTCTTCGGAGTTTTTCGAGAATAAAGTCATTGTTATTGTAATCTTGATGAGCCCTACCTTGTTGATGTTGAAAGAGCAGTTGCAATTAGAGAAGTATGCTTTCTGGTATGACTCTCCCTCTCTTTGACCTCATCATGCAAGTACATGACTTTGAGTGGAGAACTTTTGGCCTACGGTTCTTAGGGCCATTAGCTATACAAAAGCACAATGCCCGAAAAAAAATGCCCATGAATAACATTAAAATACTACTGGATTACGTCTAAATGTAGCAAAAATGGCCAAAAATGCAGAAATTCCTGTATTTGACCTTGCTCCTATGACCTTGACCTTAATCAAGGTCATATTAAGGAATTCATATAAGGTAGTCATCATGTTCTATATCCATGCCAGATATTTGCATGATTCAATGCAAATTAAGCTCTAGGGATCACCATGAATAACACTATTTGTCATATCAAACATTAAAAAAGTTATCTGTTGCCATGGAAACGGCAGCTATTTCTTAAGAATTTCAAGTTGAAATTGTCCCTATGACATCTCCTCATCATTTGAGCAGCATAGGTCATACTTATGATGATATTCCTGATCACCAGAGCTATTGAAAACAAGGATGATAGCTATTTTGGGCCATATTTCAATATTTGACCTTGACAATAGTGACCTTGACCTTGGCCAAGGTCATTTCAATTTCTCATGGACAAAGGTCTTATACAACTCTATCTTGACATGTAAGTATAGCCCCTTCTTGTTAATATTGAAAGGGCAGTTCAAAGATGAGTATGTTTTCTGGCATAACTCTCTTTTTGCTTTTTGAGTGACCTTGACCTTTGACCTCATCCTGCAAGAAAACTACATGACCTTGAGTGGAGAACTTTTTCCCTATGTTTATTGGGGCCATTGGCTATACAAAAACACAATGCCCAAAACATAATACTCATAGACATCATTGTACTCTTACTGGATTACGTCTATATATAGCAAACATGGCCAAAAAGACAAAAATTCCTATATTTGACCTTGCTCCTATGACCTTGACCTTGATAGAGGTCATATTAAGAAATTAATAGAAGGCAGTCTTCATGTTCTATATCCATGCCAGATATCTAGATGATTTGATACAAATTAAGCTCTAGAGGTCATCAAGAGTTTTTTTCTCATTGCAGCTATTTATTATATCAAACATTGAAATGGGTACTGGTTGCCATGGAAACGGGAGCCATTTCTCAGGAATTTCAAGTAGAAATTGTCCCTATGACATCTCCTCATCATTTGAGCAGCATAGGTCATACTTATGGTGATATTCCTGATCACCAGAGCTATTGAAACCAAGGATGATAGCTATTTTGGGCCATTTTTCAATATTTGACCTTGAAAATAGTGACCTTGACCTTGGCCAAGGTCATTTTAATTTCTTATGGATAAAGGTCTTACATCACCCTACCTTGACATAAAATTTTGGACCCGCCCTGTTGATATTAACAGAGCAGTTCAAAAATACGTAAATTTTCTGGCCTAGCCCTATTTTTGAATGACCTTGACCTTTGACCTTGCCCTACGCGCAAACGGTGCAATTTTACGCCGAGTACTTTTTTTCTCAGATTGGTAGGGGCAATAGCTATATGAAACCACCTTCAAAATTTAGTGCCCCCTTCATTGGAACGGAACTTCATTTCTAATCTCTTTTTTGGGACCCACCCAATGGCCTATATGTGAAACAGAAACATTTCCATGTCTTATTTTGTGAATGTGGTATGATGCTGGAGCCATTGTTAATGCACCCAGAAAGATAAGTCCTCCAGCCAGGTAGAAGGTATGGCCATAGACATGTGTGTAGTCATAAAGCCAAACTGAAATGAAGAATTCACAACATTACTGTACTACAACATGTGTAACTCAATCCCAAATTTACATGTACTGGATAAATCAAGAGTAGTTGCTCCTAATATTAATGGAATGGTCATATATACATTCTGTATTATGCATCTAAAGACTCTTGTATAACCCACACCCTATATAGGCCTAGGCATGTTCCCAGCTAACAAAACAAAAATGTACGTCAAAATAACGTGCTAAAACTGTAAATAACGTTATTGCCATAGTGAGGAGCCTTAGAGAAACGTTATATAACGTTAAATAATGTAACAAAATGTTGTATAACGTTTTTTGTTTACTGGGTTTGGTATTAACTGAAAGCTGATGGCTCCTATGCAAGACTTTATGGAAACAAACATTAGTCATTTAACAAAAATGGACCTCCAAAGGTATATCCTGGCACATAGAAGAAGTACACGACACCTATTGCCACTGCCACCTGTGACTTAGGGACATGTTCCATAATAAGTATAGCTGAGAAAATGCTGAAAGGATTAAATGTGATTTGAAAGCAGATTGTATATAGATAGAGCATCCACAGCTGGGTCATAAATGGTACACACATTGTCATAAGGCCATTGGGTAGCATAGTTACCATAGCAACAGTGCCACCATTGGCATTGGTAACTTGCACTATGACTCCCGTAAGTAATCGAGTAATTGTAGTACTAATACCAAATGTCATGTATAATCTGACTACATCTGTACTTGAAAATCCAAATGTTAAGACATAAGAGCCAAAATGTGTTAGAGAATTCTAATGAGCTTGTGCTGTAGATTGCTTAATTTGATATGTTTTCCAGTATGTTCATTCCTATGTAACTCTCTTCCATTTCTGCCGGCATCTTTGTCGCAGTGTGATGCTTTTTCATTTAGCGTTCCTTGATTTACTTGATCAGAATTAGTTTTAAAAGGCATAAACAAGGCGCTAGTGGGTGTCATGTGAACAGCTATTCCACCCAGTAGGAGAAGTGAACCTCTCCATCCATAGGTATCTTCCAAGAAGTTCAAAATTGGTGGGAAAATAAACGATCCCACCCCAAAACCACTCATGACAAGTCCACATGCCATCCTTTTGTGCTTGCTAAAGTATAGATCTAGAATTGAGAGGCTACATTTCATAACCATCCCAAGGCCTAGTCCAGAAATTAAACCATAGGTGATGTAGAGATGGTAAATCTGAAAAAGAAGATATTTATTGTTAGTACTTTCAAACCACATTTGATGCACTGAGTATGTTATCAGCCAGGCATTTATACTGAATTAGTCCGCCCATTTTATTATATTTTGCATCAAATAAGGTAAAAAGAAAATATATTCACACAGGAACAGGCCCTGACTGCTGACTGTGTCCTGTTTCAATGCATAGAAACAGGACACCCTATTGCAGCCAATAGCAAGCACTGTTTAATTCCCCCAAAGCAAGATGTGCCTGGAGAGTATGTAGTTTTGGCGACATATGAATACACAGGGTTGACAGCAAAACAGTGACCTTCCTCTGCCAATGTTGACAGTTGACAGCAAGAATTTTTGTGGTTGACAGAAAAAAAAACATTTTTGAGAGATTGCTTAAACGGCCCAGAAAAATGGGAAAAAAACCTCTTTTTGGTGACCCTTGACGGCCACCGTAAATAAGTGTCCACCCAGATTTTAGACCAGGAAAAGTCTAAAACTTCCACAATGTTGGGAGACAATTAAAGTGATGCTGTGTACAATTCCAACTACTAAAATGTCATTGACTCAGGGTAACTGAGTAATACTAAACGACCCAACCAAGGTTTAAGACGTTTTTGTTACATAGCAGAATGTCTGTCATTCAGCCTGTATGACAGACAGACATGAGATGACAAAAAAGACAGATGGGCAAGGTTGGGGGACAAATGTTTCCTTCGAAAAGAAATTTGAAATGTCTTTCCTTCATGCTGTAATTGACCTGCGATCTTCAGGTAGTGATTTCTCTCTTTTCGTTAAACTGTTAAGTACTCTTAAATTGCTACCCTCTAAATGAAAGGTACATAGGATTCAGTGTTGAACCAAAGATAGAAATCACATTTTTAGCCAAACTGCCCCATATTTCTCTCTTTACATGCAGCAATGCCATCTACTACAGTAGAAATTCCTTCGTATACACAGTAAAAAACCATCTAGGTTCTTTAATTTAAACTTAAATCTAAGACACCAAAGCTGACTGCAGATGGGTCAAAAACGACTTGGCGACCTGGACTGTTTGGAGGCGACTTTCGACCTAAGGGAGTGATCATTTTTTAACAACACGGGGGGGGGGGGGTGGGGGGGTCCCCCTTGACCGGCGGGGGGGGGCAAAAAAATGTGGACCCCTCTTGGCAGGGGGGGGGGTCAAAAAAATTTAACCTGTTTTGAGCCAAAAAGCCTGCGTTTTACTATGCTTCAAAGGGCCCGCGCGCGAGCCGATTTTCAACCCTAAGGGGGGGGTAAACATTTTTGACCCCTCGACCGGGGGATGTAAAAAATTTCAGGTGCTCCAAAGTCAAAGATATGGTGGCGCCACTAGCAGTTCTCGTACTCCGCGAGAACTCAACGAGACAGCACGAGAGCGGCAGCATAAAAGTAGTGCAGAGCGAAATTGTACCAATATCTTCGCCGTTTATGGTCCGACAAACTCGTTTTTTGACACGGCCAGAAGGCGGTACATGCCCACAGCCTGCAACTGTCGACCACACCCACCTGCTCACCCACACCCACCTGCTGGCCTGAAATGGAATAACATACATGTATGACACATGACTTGAGGTTACTTTTTAACCAATCCATTTGAATCCATTTCTGATGCCAGAATTGACCAATGAATGATTATAAGGCAGTACTTTATCTAAGTAGATGATAAGCTACATATCCAGCTTACCCTGAGTCATCTGTGAGGCCACTCACACGCTCAATCTTTAAAATAGTTTTACAAGTACGCTGAATGATTAAATATTGTGTCCAATATGGTATATACTGTAAACATATTTTATTTCGCGCTGTATATATTTTCGCGGATTTCCTTGATTTGAAACTCCGTGAAAACATGTACAGAGCGAAAATTTATCCAATATAGCTATATAACTGTAATATTTCAATATCAGCGAATCCAAATCCCAGTGAAATTGTAATTTATAGCAAATTCGTGAAAATGTATACCGGCGAAAATATATATACATTTACAGTATATAAATATATACAGTATATGTATATACTAGGCGATACTAATTATATCAAGCAGGAGTATCTATAGGTCTATTTATAGGCATTAAGGGAATGTCTCAGACTACCAACCTAGCCCAACAAAATAAAATTAGCTAATCCTTGACATGCTCAGGCCTAGATTAGAGATTTCAGCTGTTACATGAAACAAACTATTTTCCCTTATCAAACCAATCTTCCTTAATCAAAATTACCTTAGTGGAGAAAGCTCCAATGGCCAGTCCACTTGTTGATAATACAGCACCAGTCATGCATACAGTTCTTAATCCAAAACACTCACTCAGTATACCAGAAAGGGGACCTGAAATACCAAAAGTAATGCTTACATAGTTATCATGTCTTGATTATTGAGGCATATGACTAAAGTGATATAATTATTTTGCCCCATTGACAGTAAATGGAGATGAGACAAAATTGGGAAAATAGTTCCATTACATGAAGTGACCCTACAATAATGTGCATGAATTATCCATATAACAAGCTAAGAGTCACAAATGTGTGATACCGCAGTGTATAGTATACTAGTAATCAGTACTCTGTGATTGCTCATGGTGATCAGTGGTCATGTTTGTTATTGGTTATAGTTCAGATATGGGAAATGATGCTGCGTCCACTTGTAGATTGATATGCACTCTGCTGCTTACATGATAACAGGATTGATACAGTAACTATCATGTCTCTAGCTATCTAGAATAGCAACCCTGCATATATCAGGATCCTGTGAAATGAGGTTCCCTAAGCCATGGCCAGGCAAACAGGTTAACTGAACCAGGGTCAAGGAGGAGTAAGGAGACCCCGAACGACAGAGGTCCCCTGTATAGGGGCCAATAAACAGATGCCCTGATCAGCTGGACCCACAGTAGTAATACACAAATCTATAATACTACCACTTCTTTCTTTTTGCCACTTTCATACTGTAGTATTGATTGCTCAATTAAATAATTACTCATTGCTATGATGGTGTATAAGTGAGAATATCAGCAGGTCCTATAATGGACTTTGAGGGCCTGTTAGTGGACAGGTGCTATACAAGACGGGTGCTTATTTAAGGGTATTGCTACAAAAGTAGGTGCTGGAACCCTGTGCATGACAGAGAAATGACATTGTACTATGTAGCTAGTGCTGCCCTCTCGTGGCATATGTCAATAAGAGATGACTTTTTTATGGAATGCACACCAGTTCTTCAGATCTTCACCAGAATCTGCAGTGTAGTAGTTATGATACCTGCTTTGCAATGAGAGGATTGGGAGTTCTATCCCAGAAGGTGCCATGACCTTTTCTAAAAAAAGTATAGTTATTCTTTGGGGAGGGGGGAGGTATTTTAAAGTTGTCTTATTTGCACATAGAGAGTAACAGAGGCCTACGGTATCTTAGCAGAAACGTCCATTGCATGGGCTATAGGCCTAGACTGCCTTGCAAAGGAAGTACTTTTTCTTTAAATGGGCATTACAGAAAAATAAGCATTGTGACATGTAATTTTTTTTCTATTTTCTATTTGATTATGCTGCCAACTAATCTAATCCAAAGTGATTTGAAGATAGCAATAGAACAACATCGTCATCTGACCACAAAATAAAAATTCTCTTTTAGCTTAGTTAAGAACTAGCTTTTTCAAGTGGCTTTCCCATAGAATTGAGCACCGTGCCATGCCATTTTCTTTACTCTTTCTAGTTTCTAATGTATTGAACTAATATTAAACTAAGTTATATGCAGAAATTAATAGAATATCTTGATCATAGAACAGGTAGCAATACCCTTTAAGATGTCTGTGCCATGTGCAACAAGGAACTCGGGTAGATTCACCACTTTCGGACGCTCGTTGGCACTACAAACGTGAACCTTCTTCTCTGGGGCCAAAAAAAAAGAGGTGTGTTTCAGGTTACATGGTCTGAAAATCTAGGGTAGGTAGGTCGTTTTTTTTTGTTTTTTTTATTATTATTATTTTTTTACTTTGGCCTGAAAAGTACCTAGAAATTGACTCGCAAACTTTAATGCTGACTCGCCGACGACCGTCTCGACTCGTGAGTTATCAGAACAACTCTTAAATTGCCCTAAAATGACCTAAAGTATAAATATTTTTTTCAAAATTGGATAAAAATTTCTAGGGTCGGCCCTGTTTTCCTAGGTAGGGTCGGGTAACCTGAAACACACCTTTTTTTTTATTTGGCCCGGGCTACAGTTTTTTAAATATTACACTTAGAGCTATTATCATGATACTTTCGGAGAGAAGAGTGTCAGAACATTATACCCATCCACTAATAAATGTGTTTTTAGGCATTATGGTATTGAATATTCCTGGTCAAAGTTGGAGAATTTAAAGTCCTAATTTTGAACACCTTATGTCGGACACTTTGGATTCCCTTTGTTTTTTTAAGTACAAGGGACAAAATTAGCTTTCTATGACAGCAAGCATAGCATACTTTATCCAAGATTTGAATATAACTCAAGATATTTAACACATCAACATTTGAAATATTTCATTCTGGCAGAGTTATTGCTTTGCTTCCCCCATATTTATGATAAAGGGAAAACACAATGGACAATGATGTCCATCTCATGGTGAAATTTGATCATATCTTTAGATGTCTGAAAATGTTATTTTCTGGAAATGATTATGCATTTTTTTGCTATACTATACTTCGAAATACATATGATATACCTTTTGGTCTAGCATTGGTTTTATAGCCTATGTGTAGATATTGTTGCAGAATTTAGCACTACAGCACACCTGTCCGACTTTGGGTGCTATGTAAGTCTACAAATAAGGCGTTAGCTCCTCACCATGAGACAGGCCTACTTCAGTGTATGATCATGCACAGATAAGACTGGTTTGCATACATTTCATTTTCGTTATTGGTAAGAAGGACATGTAAATTTTCCTATGGTATGCACATCTATGACATGGAACTTACCACAATTATCATGATCTTTAATGTTAAAAGTGTCCGACTTAAGGTGTGTCTCCGTCTTTGGATGAATCTACCCTCACTGAAAACAGTGCGGTGAAAAAAAGCATATCTCGCATAGTCTTAAAAAGCATAATATCCCACAGTCTAAAAGCATATCTCCTGTAGTCTTACTGCTCTATCTGGGATCTATCCGTCTAGATGGAGACACAATCCCTACAAATAAACTAATACGGTAAAAGGGTACAGTTATAGTTGTGTTATAAGGAAGAAAGATAAAGAAAGAAAAATTTAAAAAAGTTCCCTCCCGTTTCATTGACAGTATGGCAAATATACTTCAATCTTTTGATATATTACAATCAAACTTCCATAACCTACATACGATATGTGTCACACCAATGTTAATTGCCGGTATGGGGGCGACCTGGCTGTCTGTAGCATCCAGAGACTCCTTGAACATGATGTAGAACATGCCTGATGCCAGGGCAAATCCACCACCCATGATGGTATTAAAGAAGCATGCCAAACACAACAGCCATGCAAAGGCCCCGTCCTGACGTGATGCAGTCATGATGACACCTTGAAACATAATATTTTAACATATCTGAGATTAATGTGGTACATTAAAGGGGCAGTCTCACCACTCACACATAACCACATAGTAGACTAGAACAGCACTCGAATTGTGAGTGGGATATGCTCAGTGATGATGCCACTTTAGTAGTCCAATACACACCCCTCATATAGGATGATCTAGGGGTTAGGATATATTCAGTTAGCTAACACCTGTTAAATACATTAATGTTTTAGAAGATCTCCTATGCTTAAGCACTGGAAGGCCATATTCAATGCCCCCCCCCCATTGAATACAATGTGGCCGTATTCAATGGGCAAAGAAAGAGTAGTTTTTCTTTGATTAAATGGCTTCAAATAAAAAAATAAACACAAATGCCAACTTCATTGATACCGCTCTAATGTGTTTCACTTGTGGGGGCTGGGGCGCAACGCACTCAGCCTGAGGCTTCGTGGGATATGGCCCCAGCCCCCACTCATGAAACAACGGAGGCGGTATCAATGGGCGTTTTTTTTAATACAATTTTTTTTTAATACACGATTTACTATGCTTAACTATAGGAAAGGCCGTTTTCAATCCCCCCCCCCCCCCATTGAATGAAATGTGGCCGTATTCAATGGGCTGAGAAAAAGCAGTTTTTTCTCCATTAAATGGCTTCTAATAAAATAAATGCAAATGCCAACTACATTGATACCTCTCTGCCGTATTTCATGAGTGGGGGCTGGGGCATATCCCACTCAGCCTGTTATTGCATAGGCTTTGTAGCCAGCAATATATTGGTCATGAGAAAATAGATTCCCCTATAACCTTTTTTAGAATGACTGAATCACCAAAAAAAGATATATTGGGACTGACTACTCACCTGTTTCCTCTTATCTTCTAATAATGTTGGATGTGCCTCACACCTGTTCTTCCTATTGCTAAGTAGCTGTTAAACTGTGTCTACTGTGTCTATATATCCAGCGTAAACGCAGCCCATGTGTAGGCACAAGGCCAACATTATACAGAAATGCTTCTAGTAACACACTGTATTAGGAAGTAGTAGCTCATGTTTAAAGTAAGCTGGCTTGAAGGAATATTAGTAACTGTAGATTGATGAATACATTCATTTTTATTGTCAATCAGCTAGGTACAGTGAGGTTGCCAAAAAAAAGAATTTTTGTTTTGAAGAATTTAATATGTTATTATCTTTTCTTAATGTACAAAATAGATTTTCTTGAAACAATCTTTTCAATTGTGATACTGCATTATCATCTAATCGGGTTGTGCCCTACAAAATAGGGCCAAGTATATCTTCATCTGTAAACTGTATTCTATCAAGCCGGCTAAAGATTGCACCCAGTCAAAGATTGCACCCAGTCATTTCTTTTTTATCAAATACGGCAGCCCCATTGATTTAACCAAGGAGTGCCGTATTTAACATCCCCCGTGAAATAACCCACAGCCGTATTTCACGGCCCTGTGACGTCATCAACATAGCGGGTTGTTTACATTTGAAGGAAGTAGAAACGGGATGGAAATAAGCTATTTTAGGCTCCCCCTATCATAATTTTGGTAGATACAATCGAAAATCATAAAAAATAAACACAAAGGTACACTTATTTCAGTCTGTTGACTGGGTTATTTCACTTGTTGACGCTTGGGCCGCATTTCACTCGGCCTGCGGCCTCGTGTAATATGGCCCAAAGTCAACTCGTGAAATAACCCAGCCAACAGACTGAAACACGTGCACCTTTGTCTATATATGGTGCCCAGTCAAAGGCTTTCAACTTCAACCGGTTTTGTGAGACACAACCACCAGTTTGTCCAGAAATTTTAAGGGGATAAATCAAGTCACTTTATATGAATTGGTATGCATGCATAACAAATTATTATGCTCTATTTCAAATATACAGTGCTGGTATAGACATACACAGGAATTTATATAATAATTATTCAAAGATAAACAGGCTGGATGATAAAAGTAATATAGCATGACGTTTTTCAAAATTGTTGTATCGATGACCTTTAATTATTTGCATCATAGATTAACTTGGCCCATATGTGCGTATACATTTAACATGTATATGCAGGTAGACTAAAGAAACCGTTTTCAGTTATAGTAGAAATGACAGCCTAGTGTTATGTTAAGGCTGTGTCTCACGACCTTGAGCCAATGTTTTTGTCTCTGACCGGGTGCCGTCTCTGACCAGGTGCCGTCTCTGACCAGGTGCCATCTCTGACCTGGTGTCCGAAAAACGCGTTTTTTAAATATCAACCTATACTCATATATATAAGGATATGTAGAAACGTTATGGCAGCTGTTATGTAGTTATTATTAGCCTCATGCTGTTGGTGGAACATAACCAAAGTGACATCCGGTCAGAGACGGCACCCAGTCAGAGACGGCACCTGGTCAAAGACGGCACCTGGTCAGAGACAAAAACATTGGCTCAAGGTCGTGAGACACAGCCTTAAAGCCTGGGTCTTGGTGGATACATCCACGATTACACAGGAGTCACAGTGCATGTAAATAGCAATACATAAGTGATAAAAACAAGCATATAAAGCAAAGGTTGCCTGTTGCCTTTTACCCCCTCCCAACTCAAGAAATAAAATGGGGGTGATCTGAGTGCCTTAGTACTTAAGAGTCTGATTGTCTCCAAAATTGTGAAAATAAACAGTTTTTCTAGTGACTTATTAGGGGGAGGGTGCTAATCATGTCGAATATGGTATTCTGATAATGTTACCAGAATCAAATTTCTTTGCTTTGCAATACCAAGATGACGTCAAAAACAAAGTAAAGAAAATCTATCAGTGAATTAGCCATAAAGATACATAACACATGTTAGCCATGCAAGTAGACTTAATAAGGATATTCACTGTATTGACCTTTACAACCCCATTTTGGCGCTGTATGATGATGTGACATGCAATGCGGGAAAGAGTAGGTCCTTAAGAACAATTACAGTAAATCTAAATGGCCCCCTCCCTGTACATATCATGCACTAACTCTGTAAACCAGTGTATATATATAAAAGACAGTTATATAAGTAAGTGTATAAAAAAAATCTTGTCGTTTTTTTGCATTCTCTGCCATTTCTGGTCCGCTGTTACCAAAGAAATACAAATTCCATTTAATAATGTATCAGCTGCTTGTATTGATGAAACCAATATAGTTCCCGTATAAAATGTCCATATCAGACGTTATTGGGAATATGCTTTGGAAGTACGTGCTGGGACACTCCAGCTAACAAAAAAACGTTATATACGTTATAAAATGTTGTATAACGTTTTTTGTTTACTGGGACACTAGGGATACATAATTCTCTAATGTGTAGGGCTTGTGGCAACTACAAGCCCTTGCTCTCCGACGCCCGGGAGTCCTGGGGTGCTTTGCAGAACAGGAAACGAATTTGTTAGAATAAAACGTGCACTAACATAACTAGCATATGAAAATCGTTTTAGATATGTTCGCTTTAGTAAAGGCCAGTGTAGGGGGCCTCCAAATGTTATCCTACGCTGAAATGTTTTGTTAAAAATGTAGATCCGATTGAGAGAACCATCCCCAGTGATAGAAGTATGATTTAATATATATATTTCCATTTGTAAAATCATTCATTAACTCAATAAATACATGTGTTTGAGGTAGTTCAAAAATGGCATTTTTAGAGGACATAGTTTTAATGGCAATTTTGGCAATACAGCTTGAACACAGCCCCAAACGATTTCGTTAATACAGTAAAGGAAAATTACATCAACCTGTACCCTCCATTCCATATGGGGTTCCAGGTAGACCTCTTGATATAAACTACCCGGTATATGGGGACATATCTTATGTTACATAGCTACGCCAAGAATGTATGCGAGCAAACTAAGTTAGATAACTAACAGACAACGAGGACCACAGTGTCATCTATTTTTGTAACCTTTTATTAATAGTCCCATTACGACTGCGGGTAAAATTGTGATATTATATTTTAAAATGTGAAATGTAAATGTATCTACGAGGGCAGGTCGACCCAATATTGCTGCTGAAAAACATGTACTTGACGTTCTGCAATAAAAACCTTTGAACTTGAACTTGAACTTGATCTAATCTATATCAAATTATCCCTTTTTCTAACAATATTTGGCCATGTCTTGTGATGTGATGCATGTTGTCACGTCTTGCCATGTCTTGCTATCACGCACACACAAATGTACAAACTTCTAGCAACAATGGTGAGACCCTTAAGGATACTTCACTCGTTGAAGCTGGGACATATCACACTCAGCCTTCGGCATCGAGTGATGTGACCCAGCTTCAACTCATGAAGTATTATGTGCATGTATGTCAATGGCGTGGAGTTTTGTCTATCTATTTCTTAGACAATTAAAAGAATGGTGACAACACTATAGATCTTGTGTTTCTTATTCATATAGCCGACACTGCCACCTCGTATTCTTGTTAATGAATATCCTCTCAGGTTGGCTAAGCCCAACACTAAAGTAATAGGAATTGCCTTTAGGTGGTACGCATCACATTATTACAACAATGGGTCTCTTAACAGAGCACAGAGAACTACATACTATATATGAGCATTATGTGTCAAGTTATGTTAGTGCATAACAATGGTTTGGTTTTGTGAAGCAGAACTGTTTCCATTTTGTGAATGTGATACGATGCTGGAGCCATTGTTAATCCACCAAGAAAGATAATTCCTCCAGCCAGGTAGAAGGTATGGCCATAGACATGTGTGTAGTCATACAACCAAACTGAAATAGAGAATTTCCTAAATTGTAATGCAAAAACAAGTGTGACTCAATTTACATTTCTGTATGCATTAAAAGTAGTTTCTCCTTTATACATCAATAGAATGAAAATACAAGTATTACATGGCTATTATTTGAGCCGGAAAACAATGAGCTTTTAGTTTCACGAACATAACTAGCGTAAAGGCTCAAGTAGAAGCCGAGGCCTGTGCACAATCAGGACCAGCTTTGATTTGAAACCAAACATGCACTTATAGGGTGCGGCTTATATCAGGGTTTTTGGAATTATACCATAGGGCTCTTGAAGCTATATTTAGACCCCCATATAGTTTGTAAGATTTCCCCTAACTCTCTCTCTGGGTGGCTTATACAAGGGTTTGGCTTATGCCAGACTTTAAGGTAGAAGTATTAGAATACAAGACCAGTGCAAAGTCCGTACCTCCAATGGGACCTCCAAAGGTATATCCTGGCACAAAGGAGACCATCACAAGACCAAATGCCACTGCCACCTGTGACTGAGGGACGTGTTCCATAATAAGTATAGCTGAGAAAATATTGAAGGGAGTATACATAATTTGAAAGCAGATTGCATAGAGATAGAGCATCCAGAGCTGGGTCATAAATGGTACACACATTGTCATTAAACCATTGAGTAGCATAGTTACCATGACGACAGTGCCACCATTGACATTCGTGAATTGCACTATGATTCCTGTAAGTAATTGAGCAATTGTAGAACTGATACCAAATGTCATATATAATCTGACTACATCTGTATTGGAAAATTCAAGGGTTGAAACATAGGTGCCAAAATGAATTAGTACTGTGGATAAGCCAAAAATATTTATCAATGCTAAGACTAGGAAGCAGAAGAAGGGTATGATTTGAAAGAGAGAGATAATCCTGATTAGCTCATGCTTCAGGTAGCTTAATTTGATATGTTCCTCTCTACAGGGTTCTTCTTTCCCACAGCAAAGTTCATCTTCTTTAAGTTTTCCTTGATTTACTAGAGTAGAATTATTCTTTAAAGGCCTAAACAAGGAGCTAGTGGGTATCATGTGAAAAGCCAGTAGCAGAAGTGCACCTCTCCACCCGTAGATATCTTCAAAGTAGTTCAAAATTGGTGGGAAAATAAATGATCCCACCCCAAAGCCACTCATGGCAAGTCCACATGCCATCCTTTTGTGCTTGCTGAAGTATGGATCTAGAATTGAAATGCTACAATTCATAACCATCCCAAGGCCCAGTCCAGAAATTAAACCATAGGTGATGTACAAATGGTAAATCTGAAAAAGGAGATGCTTATAGTTAATTCCTCACGTGATGCACAGAGCAGTAGTCAGTAATAGTATATATTATAACCAGTATACACCAAAGAAAATGAAAAGTACAAGAATATCTCCTTGTCTGATTTGTCCAGGGAAAATAGGGTTTGAAGTCAAAGTAATTGCAATAAAAGGTTTTTCACCACAATGCATTTCTATACCTAGTCCTAAGAGTTCCCGGTTTGGGAATGCCCCCTAAATCCAAGATGGCTGCCAACCAGGGTGGGATTTTCCTACTCTTAATACTCATTTTGTTGTTTGTTTAATAGCTCAAAATGATGGTATTGATGGGAACAATTGCCTGGACTATAATGATATTAGCCAGATGTAATTAGGTGTACCTAAAGGCAAAATGCCATATCAAACAAATCTCTGGGGAATATAATTACCTTTGTGGAGAAAGATCCAATAGCTAGTCCGCTTGTTGATAACACAGCACCAATCGTGCATATGGTCCTTCCTCCATATCGCTCACTTAATATACCGGAAAATGGACCTGAAAATGTCAACAATTTGTGCTCGTCGGGCCACACTCACATGGGAGCGTCAACGAGAAAATTTGTCCAATCTTAAAATAACCAATCATGAAAACGATATAATCTTAATTCTAGTGACAATGTTAAAGTTAACATTTATTTAAGATTATCGGTTCTAAGCCATCTCTGCAATATGGCGCCACTAATAATGCTTCAGGATCCTTGTGGTAGAGGGCCGTCTTCAGGGGGGGGCAGACCAATATATCACGTTTGAGACGTCAGACATTCACCTCTGGAGAGGTGCGTGCCCCTTGGAAAATCAATCTGTGACAGTATTAATATCCAACACAAACATGTGGTGCAGAGGGCTTTAGCTGTGCCCTCAGCTCAGGCCGGAAAGTCGCCGGAATTAAGTGCTCCAGGTCACAAAGTCGCCTTTTAGACCATTTTTGCTATAGCTAAAGTTGTTCAAAGGTCACCAGGTTGCTAGAATTATTGTACCAGGTCTCCAGGTTGCCTAGAAAGCAGCCCAGGGTGCCAGCTTGCTTTTGACCCCTCTGGAGCCACAAACGTGGACACAAAGATGACTGTCATGTCTGAAACATGTAACATCATGTGTAGGTGTAGCGTGTGTGGAGTAGACACGACTGAACTAGCTCACGCAAGTGCATGGACAAACTTCTACAGTGAGCTTAACACAGTCTTTCAACCTGAAAGTCTTTTTGCATACACCGCGGGCTTTGCCCCCCAATCCCAATTTCTTTCTTTCTCTTTTTTCTCTTATTGTAGAGCATATTGGTTGGGTTGGTTGGTTACCTTTCCGTGCAATGCCCCAAACTATAACAGTGCTTCCCTCTGGTGTTAAAACAATTATCTTAAATCAATGTTATGCTCTTAACTTTAAGATTGAAACATTTTTAAGATTGGCCATTTTAAGATTGGGAAGATTTTCTTGTTGACGCTCCCACGTGAGCATATCCACTGTTGCATAATTTGCCTACTATTATGTCATAATCTTTGTACAATGAAGCAAAGGGTTATATATATATATATATATATATAACCTTATACCTTATAAATATATATATATATATATATATATATATATATATATATATATATATATATATATATATATATATATATATATATATATATATGCGTGTGTGTTTGTGTGTGTGTGTGTATGTGTGTGAACTGCAATGTGTAGTGCAACCAGCATGGGATTTTTCTTTTGTCATATTAAGGGTAGTTGTTATTGGTAATAGTTCAGATGTGGGAAATAATGCTGTTTGCAAATTGACATGCACTCTGATCATTACATGTTACTTTTTTGATGTACATGTAATAGCTATCCAGTCTCTCACTATCTGGAATATCTAGTTAATAGGGACCGTATAAATTGAGACTCCATAAGCCATGGCCAAACCAACAGGTCAACTGAACGAGGGTCATGTGCACCCATGACAGTATAGTCTCCTGAAGGGAACTATAAACAGATGGTCCCTGTTTCAGTGGCACCATAGCCATTTAGACACATTTCTACTATAACATATGTAGTTTTGTCTTATTGATTAATCAATGAACTAATTACCATCGCTTTTGGTGAAGTTGAGATAATAATACATGCGCTTTAACATGACCGGCACTTTTCTGATAAGTATATGGCATGTACACATGTATAATATATAAATGTACATGTATATATATATAAATGTATATAAATATATTATAATATAATATGGGACTTTCATTGTAATGTAATAAATTGAGCTGTATTTATATATACATACATACACACATACATATACATATTATGTATATGTATGTGTGTATGTATGTATATATAAATACAGCTCAATTTATTACATTACAATGAAAGTCCCATGACTCACATATAAAGTGCATCACACCAATGTTAATTGCTGGTATGAGGGCGACCTGGCTGTCTGTAGCATCCAGAGACTCCTTGAACATGATGTAGAACATGCCTGATGCCAGGATGAATCCACCCACCATGGTGGTGTTAAAGAAACATGCCGGACACAATACCCACGCAAAGGTCCCATCCCCTAGTAGCAAACACACTGTGGCCCCGCACGGGGCCAGACTGTGTTTGCAAGTCTGGCCCGGAGTGGGCTAACCGACGGGCTCCCGTCGGTTTAGGGCACTGGGCTTTGGTCTGGCCCCGTGCGGGCTTCCCATGTTGGGCGCAGATCGGGTTTTGGTCGGGAAGCCCACTTTGGGCTCAGATCAGTTTTTGGACGGGCTTCCCACTTTGGGCTCAGATTGGTTTTTGGACGGGCTGAAAGTGGGTTCTGATCGGTTTTAGGACGGGTTGAAAGCGAGCTTAGATCGGTTTTTGGACGGGTTGAAAGCGGGCTAAGATCGGATAATTATGGGTTTTTAGAATCTATTCAATCATTCTCCAATGATTTCTTGTATTTGTTGAACCAGATATCCTAGGTCCTGCTAATCAACCCAAGGCATAATCATACTCTTCCTACCCAATAATGGAAGTATCAAGCAGGCCTATTATCATCAGGTTTGAGCCACATGCAGCATAGACAAGTGTCTATGGTGCACATTGGCCTTCAAAGCCATAGTTCATACCTACATGGGGCACATGAGTCTTGTATTAAGATTGTAATGCCACAGAAATAGTGTTTACACTGGATAGCTGCTTAGATAACCTCCTTTTTCATCATTCAAATATATATTCTATCTTATATTTAAACTGTGAGAACATCTATTTATTGTTTCCTATTCTACATCACTTTAACATTTTATTGTATTATCATATAATGTCAATTTCATCTGGCTTTGTTGGAAAACTCTAGATATTGTATAGTAGTGACATCTGGTGTCAATCATCAGAACTATTAGACCAGTTGCCCTGTCCAAACCCAACCTCAGCCCTCATCGGCCCGGAGTGGGCTAACTGACGGGCGCCCGTTGGTTTAGGGCACTGGGTTTTGGTGTGGCCCCAAGTGGGCTGCCCGAATTGGGCTCAGAACGGGTTTTGGACGGGTTTCCTGTCATCTGGCCAACATGAACCCAGAGCGGGTAGCCCTCTTTGAAACTGATCTAAGTCCAAATCGGGCAGCCCGCTTTGAAACTGATCTGAGCCCAAAATGGGCAGCCCGATCGGGGCCACACTTCAGCCCAGCCATCTGCCCAACATGAAACCCAGCTCAGTTTTGCCCGACTTCAAACAGCCAATCCGAGCTAAAACCAAATTGGCCCCGTGCGGGCTTGCTACTAGGGTCCTGACGTGATGCAGTCATGATGACACCCTGAAACATCATTTCCATTAATATATCAGATGTCAATGTGGGAAATTGAAATAATTCTTTTTTAAATAGAGGTAGAACTGCTGGAATACCATACAACCCTTATATACAATAATCTAGGGGTCAGTACATACACAGCTATCTGATATTATAAATACCTGTATTCAACTGGCACTATTCTTAGTGTAGGGTACTAGCCTATGTATTTTGCCCGTATAAACAGATTCCAACCAACTATTAAACCAATTTAACACAAACAACATTATTCCTTGGTAGCTTTGTAGTTATTGACTCTCTATTTGGCTCTTTATCAGACAATGTTTAACACAGAGTACTCCGCCTTTTGGCCCTACCCTGATGGGTTGAGCAGTGATAAATGTTACATTCAATTTGGTTTAAAATAGGGGAATTAGAGGATACCATGTGAGCAATAGCAAAATTGTCTCTGCATATGTTAATAAATAGCCCTACTCTTAACATATCCAAGAAGGACTTTGAAACAGTAACTGCATAGACTGCAATATATTGGTCATGCAAAAACGGATTCCTCTATAACCTTTTTAAGGATTATTGAATCACTTGAAGAAAGATAATCCAGGACTGACTACTCACCTGTTTTCTCTATCTTCTAGTACTGTTGGATGTGCCTGACACCTCTCCTCCCTTAGCCAAGTAGCTGTACATTGTGTCAACGATCCAGAATTGACAAAGCCCATGTGTGGATATGAGGCCAACATTATTCTGAAGTGCTTCTAGTAACATTCTAAGAAGAATTAGGGAGTAGTAGCTGACGTTTAAAGTAAGCTAGCTGAAAGAAATATTGGTAACTGAAGATCAACAAATGTATTCATTATTATTGTCTGCCAATCACAAACACAGAAACATCGACTTCTGTCCAGATATTTAAAGGGGAGAACTGAAGCGGCGTTATGCTATATTTCAAGTATACAGTGTTTTTATTAATTTTTTTATTTTATAATAGCATGAATATCAAGATTGTTTTTCAGTAATTTCTTTGTATGGATGACCTAGATTTACATAATAAACTAAGGGAGTGGTCATTTTTTAACAACAGGGGGGGGTCGGTGGATTTTCGCGTGAGCGGGTCGAAATTTTTTTGGTCCCCCCTGTGGGAGGGGTCGAAATTTTTTTGGTCCCCCCCTCAGGCAAGTTGAAATTGAGCGCGGCCGACCCCTTTGAGCTATAGTAACGCGCGGGCTCTTTCGCTAAAAAGGGGTGCAATTTTTTTGGTCCCCCCCAAATCCACCAACCCCCCCCCTGTTGTTAAAAAATGACCACTCCCTAACTTGGTGTGTATGTGCATATACCGTAAATTCCCACGTATAACCCGAAGGTTGTAGGCGAACCAAACCTCTAGTGCGGGTTATACATTATTCCCAAAGTCTAGATGCGGGTAATACGAGGGTTTTTGACAGTATAGAACAGTTTTAAAATGACCATTTTCAGACCTCAGGTGCGGGTTATATCATTCTCCCAAAGTCGGGGTGCGGGTATATTACGCGAGGTGCGGGTTATACGTGGCAATTTACGGTACATTATATCTGTATGCAGTAATATTTACGATTTAGTTCTTAGTTCTAGTAGAGGTGACAGCCTAGTGTTATGAAGAAGCCTGCTTCTTGGTGGATACACATATACTCACACAGGAGTACATGTAAATAGCAAGATATAAGTGATAACAACAAGCATGAAGCAAAGGCTGCCTATTAACAACAGACATAGATACAAGATACAAACTGATATTCGATACATAAGGATACCAGACAATGGGTTACCCCCTCCCAAACTCTTTTTATTTTCAAATGAAGTACTTTTGAAGTTTTCTTACAAAAAACACCTTTTCCTTTTATAAAAGATACTGTATTTGACATGAGCTCCCTGGGAGCTTATAAAATTATATCTATGCCATGTAAGCACTGAAGAGTTTAATTGTCTCCAAAATCATGAAAATAAGGGATTTTTTAGGGAAGAGAGATTATTATGTCGAATATGCTTATGTCGATGATGATTGTTGAAATATAGTTGTTGATATATCAGTGTATTGCAATATAACATTTAAACTATTAAGTACATCTGAAACACTGTTCATTGTTTTAATAAGCTGAAAAAATGAACAAAAACAAATGTTAATGGTAGCTGAAGTGGTATTGTAACCAGAAACAAATGTTCTTTTGCTAATGCAGTACAAGGATACTATCAAAAACACAGTGAATATATGAATTAAGTAGAGAGATACATAACACAATGTAGCCATGCACATAGACTTAATAATTGTACTCACTGTATTGACATACACAACTCCTATTTGGCGGTTCTCTGAACTAATAGTTTTTATCCCACAGCTCAGATATTCCCCCGGTTGTTCGAATTGCATATTTCATATATGTAGGTGATCATACCTAAACAATGCATCATCTGTAGTCGGGGATAGTGTTAATAATAAGTTCATGGTGATGTAACATGCAACTTTGGGAGAAGTAGGCCTTAAGGATCCATTAAAAATAAATTGCCCCCTGCCTTTGTGTATGTATCATGCACTAACTCTGCAAACCAAGACAACCTACCTGAAGAATCCCTGCCCTGCAGCTCCCTATCTTCACATTCAGGCCATACCAATCCCAGAAGAGGGGGGGGGCGAATATGTTTGGGCATGACCCTCAATCAGTACTAAAGGGGACTCAAACAATATTTGCTGTTTCGGGCAGATTTTGTAGTTATCTTATTTTACTTTCTGTCACAACAATTACTATATAAAACTATTTTTGATTGAATTACATCACGTTTGCAGGAAATTCTTATAGTCAAGTACTCCCTACAACCCCCTAAAACCCCCACCACCACGTAGAATAGAGGTTTCTGAGTAATATTCTTTTAGCATGGTGTAAAAAATATCCTGGCAAAAATTGGCCAAAGGGTTCTTCTGGAGTATGCATATCACCCTGTAAGGCCCTGTTCTTTCTAATTTTCAAAGGGAATTTGATATCTTCAAGCAGAAACTAAACCCATGTTTTGAGTGTGGGTCTAATATTATCTAATTCTGAAATCAGCTAGTCAATCCAAGAAATATTCTTCAATTGAGAGTGATATTTAAATGGAGAGGTGCACAGCACTGCCACGCAGGCAGGCAGAGAGTGGCAGGTCGAGTACAGCAACATTCTTTTTTCAAAAGAAATCATTGAAAATATTCTATCTATGATAGGTGAATAATGTTTGCAATTCGGTACTCTAATTGATCCATTGCAGATATTGTATACTTGAAATTTTCTCAAAATGTGCTGTCCTACCTAGTAATGGGACTGATACTCACTCAATAGGTGAGTTCGGTAGCAGGTTTTTATTGAACAGATCTACCAGCCTGCCTACTCCCCCAGACCACCCCTCGCAAAGAATAAGCTTCAGTAAAACTTAGCTGGGTGTTTGCGAGGGGTGGTCTGGGGGAGTAGGTATAGGCTGGTAGATCCGGTCAATAAAAACCTGCTACCGAACTCACCTAGTGGCCCTTACTGGCGAGCTCTCCTCTCTACCACACTTCCATCAGACACTACTCTACCACAAATAGTGCCCCAATAAGTCACCACCACTCGCCATAACCAGTTCTTTCCCCTCACCTCTTTTTATACTAATTTCCGATCTATGGCTAGTTGACTCCAACAATCAAAGGTATTCATACCACTAGAAGGTTAGGCAATTTATAGGGTAGGACCTCTAGGAGTAGAGCATGTAGTTTATAACTCTGCCACTAAACTGTGCTACTCAAATTCCAGATCCACAAGTTTTACACCAGAGGGCAAAAGTATGTGACCCAGGTGATTTTGACCCCAATCTAAGTGACCCTTCAGATGTGGCTGTAAACAAGTCCCCATGCCCAGCAAAGGGCTGCTAGTAAACTGAGTGTGCTAATAGCCTTCAGACATACACTGTAAAAAGTGTTTCTAATTTAAACACATAAATTTATCCAAACACATTTAAGTTTAACACTTTCACCGAATCTCAGCATCTAAGCACTTTCTTCTGTCAGCAGGTACAGGAATATGGCCGCTGGTGATAGGTGGGCCTACAAAAGTGAAACAATAGTGGGCAAGGACAGTTTGGCTGGCTCACTGGAATATTCTGTACAGCACTATCTACTCATTATTGTTGACATTATCTAAATTACCATGGATGTTAAACAACATTATAGGTACTGTATTTGACTAAGAAGAGTCTGTATATGAGCGAGAGCCTGTAGAAGGAGTAGGAAAATAATACCAGTGGGCTAGCCAAACTGCCCTCACACACCATTTTTCACTGTTGCAGCTCCACCCAGCACTGGCGGCCATCAGTGATTTAAATTTCAATATTTAAATTTCATACACATTTTTTACAGTGTTACAATTTACTTTACTTTTTTGGAAAGAATTGTGTGTGTGGGATTACTCACCCAGCCACCCTGGCACCAGATTGAGTGAAGGGCAGGGGGCCAGTCATACATCAGGAAGAGACATGATTTTCTTGTCATAATGTAAAACATCGCGTAGAATCCACTGCTAGTACGTGAGTCAGCTTGGCGGTGCAGCTTATAGCACAAGTGTACAGACTCACCCAGGAGTGTCAACAAAATAATCTGTCCAGTCTTAAACTTTCTTAAACTGTCCAATCTTAAAAACTTTATTAAAGATAATAACATTGATTTAAGAATGTACTGTTTTGTATTGAGACTTGTATCTGCCACCTAGTGCCACATACCCACACAATGCTAGCTGGGGTATGCCTTTATAGTATATACCCTACACCCGGATGAGACAACAAAAACATCTAAAAGAAAAAACAAAACAAAACAAAATGGGGGTTTGGGGGCAGAGCCCCCCGTTACATACTAGTCGACTAGCCTATCCTACAATGGAGGGTGTAGTCAAACCTGTGGTTCATCACTGGCGCCATCTAGGGAAGAGAGGGGTAGAAATGGTTATCTTAAATAAATGTTTTGTTTAAGATAGTCCATTGACTTTAAGATAGTTTTAAGAGTGGCCTTTTGAGATTGGACAGATTATTTTGTTAACGCTCCCGTGTGAGTGTCCCGCCGAGCCAGCTTATAGGACCGACCAGGGTCAGTGTGCGACTTTTACGGGAATTTTTGCCACTATGGTACACTACTAAAGTCACCATAATCAGACTCCTGGTGTGGCTTATAGGGTGGTACGAAAGTCGGGGTGCGGCTCAAACACGAGTTAGGCTTGTATGCGAGGTTTTATGCTATTCTTCTTTTTTAACTATGAACCAATCCCTAGATAGTCTAGTAGCTATCTTTTGCTGGTTCCATAGGGTGGCATGTGAGTCAGACCCTTCCTATAAATTATTTTTTTACTCTGGTGGTCTTCAGCAATCTGGCATCGTGGGCTCTTGTTTTTAGTGGCCTTTTATCAATATTGTCATCAAGTAAGTGTTGCCAAAATGACCTTCTATATCTAAGTATGGTCATCTAAATGATAATAAATGCACAAACATACTCGTCCCCAATACAACTACTTTTATTAGACCACTTTGGAATGGTGTGTAATATTATCAGCCTCTCCCTGTGGGTTCTGCTGATAATATTACTACATCATTCCTAAGCAGGCCTGATAAAGGTATAATCGTATTGGAGACTCCTATGTTAGTGTGTATCCAATGAAAGAAATGGGAAAAATACTAGAGAAGAAAAATGGGAATCCTTATATTACTATGCATAGTGTAGCTGCGATATGTCAGAACTCTGGGAAAGCACTTTTGTGGTTGTCGTGCTAAGGGGTCATACCATTCCTAGATTGTGAAAAATCTAGAGGCATAGCAAGTATATATATACCAATACAATAACAAGAAACAAAGGAACAAACATACCAAGACACATAATTAATTGATTGAATAATTCACGAATCTAAAGGTAACATAATTATGATGTAAGCATAGACTATAGGTGGAGCCTAAATGTATGAATATGAAAACCTAACATGAAGACCTCAACATGCAGGGTGACAAATGTGACATTCAATATGGTGTTAAACAGGTAAATAAAGTATCCTAATTGACCGATAGTAAAATGGTCTGGACACTTCGCCTTAACCTGGACTCATGAATGTAGAATTCGGTGTCGGGAAAAAAAAAGAAGTAAAATGGTCTATATATGATGTCAATAAATAGTACCTCCCATAATGAGGATCTTAAACTATAGGTGCATTACAATTGGCTTTATAGCCAGTAACCACACCTTGGTCATGGATGTACCTTCAACATATAAACTTATTTAAACATTTTTCAGAATTACTAAATCATCCAATGACATTCTAAATACAAAATTCCTACTCACCCTTTTTTCCGATCTTGCTACAGATGCTTTATGTGCTTGTAACCTGATTCCCCTATGGCTTATATTAGTAGCTATTGAGCTGTGTCTGGGATCCGGTGTTGACACCGTCCATGTAGGAGCATGAGGCCAACATTACACAGAAGTGCTTCTAGTTCTAGTAGAAGGGATCAGATTGGTAATTTTTTAACAACAAGGGCGAGGGGAGAGATTTTGCTAGTCTCCCCATTTCTCGCCCCCCTCTCCAAGAAGGTTCAAATCTACCATGGCAGACTCCTTTTAGCTATAGTCTAAATGTGTAGGATTTTTCACAAAAATGGGATCAACTCTTTTTTAAAGATACATGTACTAGTCAATTTGGCCCCCCCCCCCCCCCGCCCAAAATCAACCAACCCCTCCCCTCCCTGCGGTTAAAAAATGACCACTCCTTAACGGGCTCAGAGGATTAGAAAGGCATATATCATAGCAGCTAGCTGAAAAAAAAATTGTGAATTGTAGATTTGTTGATACATTCCTAATCATTATTGTCTGCCAATCCGCTGGGTACATTATGGTTTCCAGGAACATATCTATACCTTATCATTCAATAATGTGCAGAATTTATTTTCTCATCGTTTTTAATACGCCAACAATATCTAATCAGTTTGATGAATGGAAACAAATAACTAATTTATATAAAAGCACTAATAACTAGTTTATACAACTGGGAAGAAATGTTATGGCCAACAATAACAAACACATCACTCTCTAGATGGCGCACCAAGTGTTTCTAGTGTTCAGGAATCTAGCCTTCAAGCTGGGCTGTCAGGGAATAAGTTCAGCATTTTCCATATATGGACTAAAATAACAGTTCCACCAGAGGGCAGCAGTGTTTGGACAGGGCACCATGAGCATTGTCCAGCTACAACATATTCCCCCCTATCCATGTGCCTGTAAGAGCTAAGCTCCCAGCCCTTAAGAGCCCTCTTGTGAATGAAAACTGAACTATATCCAAAAGTGCTTTTGGCCTCACTTCAACCATGACGGTCAAGCTTTCAGGAATCGACTGATGAAATGATGAGGCCAAGGGGGCCCTATTTACCAATCAGAGGGTTAGAAGATTCTTCTTCTTGACGCATCACACACAAAAAGCGAAATTCTCTGTTTACAGAGGCCAATAAAATGACAAGAAAGCATTGCAATGTGTATTTCTTCTTACATAATGCTAGGGAAATATATAGGGACTAAGAATAACGAAAGTCAGTTCACCTTAGGTGAAAAATAATTGGATATGAGGGGCGGCTATATATACTCGTGACATACACCAGTATTCTGCAAATTTCATTACCTGTCTAGTGGTGCATACCTTGACATTCCGGGATCAAATTTTATTTAGCTTTAAGGTCGCTATTAACAACCAAGACACAATTTTAATGTACAACGGTTTCCAGTGATCATACCATACTGAGAAAAAATGGGAATGACCTGGTTTTTTTGTGTGTTGTTTTTTTAACAAATGGAGCAATTTTGTGTTCTTTTAAACAAAAACAAAAAAAAACTCCCTTAACATTGAATATTCCCTTACTTCAGCCAGCACAAAAGGACAGCATATGGAATTGCCATGATGGGTTTTGTGATGAGGGAGACCTGGCTGTCTGTAGCATCCAGAGACTCCTTGAACATGATGTAGAACATGCCTGATGCCAGGATGAATCCACCCACCATGGTGGTGTTAAAGAAACATGCCGCACACAACACCCACGCAAAGGTCCCATCCTGACGTGATGCAGTCATAATGACACCCTGAAACATATTATCACTTACATTTATATATCAGACATCATCGATGGGGGAAATTGATATAAAAAACTTAAAATAAGGGTAGAACTGCTGGAGTCCCATACACCTGTCATAAAATGATCATGGGGTTCTACAGCTATTTTACAACTGATACATATACCTGTATTCAACTGGTACTAGGCTACCAGACAATAGGTAACCTCCTCCCAAACTCCTTTTTTTTTCAAAGGAAGCAACTTTGACATTTTCTTAAAAAAACACAACTTGAAGCAACTTTGACATTTTCTTAAAAAAACAGTCTTAGTCCTTTCATAAAAGGTATTCAGATACTGTATTTGACATGAGCGCCCAGGGAGCTTATGAAATAATATTTATGCCATTTAAGCACAGAGTTTAATTGCCTCCAAAATCATGCAAATTAGGGATTTTCCTAGTCACATTTAAGGGGAGGGTGATTATTACGTTGAATATGGTATTCTGACATTGTTACCAGAAACAAATGTTTTTTAGCCATTGCAATACAAGGATACTGTCAAAAACACAGTAAACTAAATATCAAGGAATTAAGTAGAAAGATACATAACACATGTTAGCCATGCACATAGACTCAATTATTTCACTGTATTGACATGCACACCCTCGATTTGGCAGTTCTCTGAACTAATAGATTTTATCCCATGGCTCTTTCTCACTCACATTTTCCCACAGGTTGTTCTCAGAGCTGTTAGCATTGCATATTTTATATGTGTGGGTTATCATGCCTAAACAATGCATCATCAGTAGCCGGGGATAGTGTTAATAAAAAGTTCATGGTGATGTAACATGCAACTTTGGGAAAAGTCGGCCTTAGCCCATTATGGGAGAAGGTTGGGTATACTCTACATCCATCCCAGGGTGGATGTAGAATATACATAGTATTACACCATGAGGGGATGGATGTCAACTATAATTGACATAACTCAATTGGATTTTGCAAACCCCACCACTTAGGAAAAAAATCCCGTCCCCATAGTTATGCATGGCTTCTGTTAGCCAAATTCCTAGAAGAACAATCTATCTGAAAGGATCCCCGCCCTGTAGCTCCCCAGCTGTCTTTATATTCAGACCATACACAGTGAATTGAATGTTTCCTACGAATATTCCTCTAAGGAGATGTATGTAAGGATAAGTTCATTTCTTTTCATGACACACCTTCTAATAGTAGACCATTTACATCATAATAGCCTTATTGATTTGAATTGGGGGTAGAAAGTGCTTTCTGCTAATACAGATAATTAATCTGTATCTACGCATTTCTTCTTTGGCATTACCACCTATGGTGCGTTCGTTAGGCGAAAAATCCGCCTATTTAGTGAGTTACTAAACCAGCGTGCCTATTGCTTCCAGGAGAGGCTTGCAAAGAACCAGCTTCAGCAAGCTGAAGCCTGTTACTTGCAAGCCTTTACCGGAAGCTACAGTCACGCTGGTTTAGTAACTTACTAAATAGGCGGATTTTTCGCCTAACGAACTCACCACATATACATCCACCCCGTCTAGCTCTAGTCAGTCTTTCTCACATTCCCCACTAAGCCACTCCACTTGATTGGTGGTGCAGCAGGCCAACATGGCTCCATTCAGGTATAGCCCTCGGTGAGTTTGTTAGGCGAAAATCCGCCTATTTGGTGACTAACTCAACCATTGTGACTGAAGCTTCTGGTAGAGGCGTGCAAGCAACCAGTTACTGCCTGCTGAAGCTGGTTCTTTGCAAGCCTCTTTATTGAAAGCCACAGTCAAGCTGGTTTAGTAACTTACTAAATAGGCGGATTTTTCACCTAACGAACGCACCATGTGACCCCTTGCACAACCGTGATGTGTATCAAGGAACGTGATGTGTAATACTACACATCACGTCTGACCATGTAAACGAGATCCGTATCAAAACAATGTGATCTGTATCAAAACAATATAATCTGTATCAGAATAACGTGATCTGTATCAACGTGATCTGTATCAAGGAATTTCATAAATCCCCTGACCTTATCTGTATCAAAATGTGTTCTCTTTATGGAGGGGACGTTATATACATTGTTTGATGTTTTTGATATATTGTTTTTCAAATTCCCACCTTTTGTATATTGTGAGAAAATCTAAAAAAAACAAAACATGGCGGAACAACCTGTGAACCCACGAAGGGTCTCATAAATGGTAGGATAAAGAGCTCTGGTAAATATTTTAAGTTATCCTGAAATTTTAATTATTCCTAGAAAAGGTATGCCATCTGTAGAAATATCTGATGTATACATCTAGGTAAAATCTGAATATATTCCTCAAGTAAAACATTCCAAAATTCCGTTTATTACTTTTGAATTATCCTATACCCTCCTCGAAATAATATTATCATCTTTTAATAGAAATCAAAATGGGGGGGGGGGGTGGGTGGACCCCCAGGTAGGCCCCCTCCCCCTATGTTCTGCCCCTGGTCCCCCCCCCCTATCTGCCTCTCTGCTCAGAGTAGGGGGGGACCAGGGGCAGAACATAGGGGGTTGATACACTTCACGTTTATTGACACAGATAATGGTTGGAGGTCCCTAAATTCTAGTTACTACACATCATGTTAGTTACTGCCAATCACGGTTGGCTGATTACTACACATCACGTTTTTTTATACACATCACGTTTGCATGGTCAGCCGTGATGTGCAGTTGATACACATCACGTTCTTGATACACATCACGGTTGTACACCCCTCCTCTGCTCGTTGGTCATGCCTCATTGATTAAGGCCCTTACTATTGGCACTTGATAAGGCTGTGGGGCATTCAAACATTGATTTCGTTGAACATAATGAACTGATTTCTATGAAATGAGACCGGTTGCTCCAATGAGGTTTTCCATTACATAAACAACTAATGTAGGTAATGATAAGAACTACAGTCTGTAGTGTGGGAGAGCAATTGATAATGACATCGCATGCAATGCAGGAAATGTGTATCAGCAGTATAGTAGAAAAAGTGATGAGGTAGAAAACAAAACAAATGAATAGAAAAACCTTCAGGGACACAATATGGTTTCGGAACTTTACCCATCTAACAAAAATGTTTGGAAACAATGCTTAGTTCTAAACGTTTTCTGTCAGCTGGGACAGTGCCTTTCTAGTATCAATTACGACTAGACATGTAAGTTCTAGTCTACCATGATCTTGTTTGAGATGATATGCTGTTTGCCAAACTACAGAAATGTTATAAAATTCCAGCGTGAGGACATGGGGTGAGGAACATGTGAACTAAAGTTGGTCTTGTGGACCAAAACATTTTCATGTCAATATAATATATATATATATATATTTATTATACGATATGGGCTTACACCGTGCTTTTTAGGTGATATTCCCGTTATGATATTCCTGCATAGCGCACACTTGGGGAGGTGAAATCGTTCTGATATTCTGGATATCAGAACGATTCTGAATTTCCCATTAAAGGTAATTAAAGACATTTGAATGGAAATATCGTATAATAAACCTAATAATATATGAATATCGCCGACCTTGGGGTGTGTATAGATGAATAACGACCTCGGTGCTACGCACCTCGGTTCGTTATTCATCGATACACACCCCGCGGTCGGCGATATTCATCCCGCCCTCAAAATGGGAGTAATGATGACAGTGAAGCAGAGCAACCTGCGAATAAAAAGAAGCCCGCCACTGGACTCTCAACAGCCAAAGTCAATGTCAATGTCAATTCTGACACGGACATGGACACTAATACATCACAGGATGTGACTCCATCACAAGAGCCTAAAACTCCGGCAGCCAGAAAGGTAAAAGACAAAGGTATTGGAGAAAAATCTGGTAACGCCCAGAACACGCCCCGACCCAATACTAGAGCAGGTGTCTTCAAGAACAAAAGTGAGCAAATTCAGAAAACCAAGCTAGGCATCACATATAATGGTGACACGGCCTATCTGAGTAATTGGTTCCCGTGTAGCTTTAAGCACACATTTAATGGTAGGGAGCTTACGTTCAACTCGGTTGAACAAGGCTATTTCTATATCAAACTTGTGGAACTGGGGCAACCAAAAAAGGCAGAGGCGGTAATGCTGATGGATGCAGCCTCGGACATCAAAGTATTTGGCGAGACCTCGAAACCGAGAAAGAATCACAAATGGTTCACTGTGAATGAGAAATACATGGAGGAACTGATGACTAGTAAATACACACAGGTAGCATCCCTGGGTGACCGGCTAGAAGCCACTGGCGACGATCAGCTGATCGAATCGACCGGAAATGGAACCTGGGGAGGCGGTGCCCCTTACGGACATCAGTGCTACAACAAAGACACGGTGCTTCGCGGAAAGAACCGACAGGGAGTCATTACTATGAACGTGCGCTCCAAACTGCGGGAAATTCGTCGACAGAAACTGCAGAATACTGAGCCTAACTCGACTGCAAAAGCAGGTGTCAGCAGTGTATAGTATCAGTGCTTCATAAACTGTGAGTAACGCATTATCTTCGCTAAGACAGCCCACTTTTCTCGGTCAAAATGTCACGCCACCCATTGAACCGTACCGAGTTCTGGCGTGCCGGCCAGACACCCGACTGGAGAAGGTGGGTCCCTCCACCTAGGAATGTTGTCATGACTGACGGTCGCGGAAAATGTGACATCCCGGGTGTTGATGACCTTTATACTGCCATGGGAAAAGTTGAAGGCCAAAAGGGCAATTACAGTGTCCTGCCCTACCCTGATGCCCGTATAGAACAGCTTATAAATTTGGCAGATTATCATCTAAACAAGCAGCCGAGAGACAATATTTACTTGATTGGCGGGATGCACAATTTACTGAAAAGTGATCCCCTAAGCCAAACCATTCTAGATTGGGAAGATGAGGACCAGCTTTATCGTAAACTAGAAGCCTTCACGCAAGTAGGAGTAAATAGACTGGTTTGTAGGCACAAAGAAGCCAACATCATCATATGCCCCCTGGTGGGTATAGACCTGTCAAAAAAAGCCCCCTCTTCAACCCCGCTACAACAGACCATCATTAATGAAACTGTGATTCGATTCAACCAAATGGTGACTCGTGTCAATGAGAGACATGGTGTTGTCCACCCACACATCTCGAGGAAAGTTCATCATAGATCCCATGGACATTGGAGCCACAAGTACGATCGACTGAGAGACGGCGTACATCTAGATGAAAAGGCCACTAGCTTCTGGGCGAAACAGCTAATTGATGTCTTTCCGAAAAATGAACTAGCATACACACATTTTGGCTAGACCTACAAGCCTGGTACCTGGTTTGGACATGAACTAAGCCTCGACAATTAACATATACATGTATTTGAGCATGTGTATTGTGTGAAATCTATGTAGGCACACTACCACATAAAACCCCCACTTATGTGACCAGGGCTTAGTATTAGAGTTATAAGACAGTTAGTAGATAAGGACTTGAACCTAAAACCTAAGTTATGTTATGTTTTGACGAAAGTTACACCTGCAGCAACCAATTCAAAATTAATAGGGTGATCAATGGTGAGGGACTGAAGGGGTACTATTGAGCGATGGTACCCTGGATCTCCTATGGGTAAAAGGTAACTATTGAGCAATGGTGCCAGATACTCACAACATTGTAATACCCACTGTCCTGGTAAATAGCTCCCTGGATATGCGCAAGCTACCTCCACATAACCTGTTGCTGCACAGTGTCTTAACTGAGTCATGTTCTATTAATAACATTTGTGTTGGATGATATCACTTGCTGACATATATATATATTTTTGAGATTTGATTTTTTTCTCACTTTTTCTCACTGTCATTTTGATTGGGAGAATCGTATTGATACTCTTGATACTCTTTTGTCTTATTTGATTGTCATGATTTTTCTCATATAAGATCTATGAAATGCTAGGTCACTGCGCCTACTAGTATATAGACTAGACTGATATGATTATTTTTTGTAGCCATCTTACTATGTTGGCCTACCGCTACATACAGACTTATATAGCATCGTTTAGCTTGGAAATTGCTGGCATCTAGTGCAGCAGTGCTGATTTTGGAGTAGTACTCTTGTGGGTACTAAGCGCCTCACACACAAACTTTGTCACCACATCACCAGGAACACCATTAAAACCTCATGCCGGACTAGGATAGTAACTTACACCTAAATACTAGCAAGGTCATGTGATCATGGCAACGGTGTATTGAACTGCCCTTATAAGAGACTGGTATTTATGGTAGCATATACGGAACCTGGTACAAATCTAAAGCAACTGTGGATGACACTGTGGCCTAGAGTCAAACACACCCTGTCCTGGTATATGTTCGTCGGCATTACTCATCTTTATTTCATTGCGTCAAATGACAAAAACCCACACTAATTCTGGGTGAGATACAGACCGTATGATACTATAGTTATAGTTAAATATTCGATTCATACTCCGAATCCTGTATGGACCCTACTGATTTATGTTAATTTGATTGTACGTCACCCTTGCTAATGATCAATTGATCAATCCAGACACCCTCCGTTAAAAGTAACTATAGCTCGGTGACTAGTGAACGGCTAGTCACTTGCAATACTTACTCTCACCTGTGTTGTTCCATAGTTGGGCGCATCACAGACTTATCATCATCTCATCTCTGACCCTGAATGGTTTTCAACCTCTTTATTTGCATCTCTATCTTGTATTTGTATTTGTATTCGTATTTACATTGTGTGAATTGTCTATCTGTACTACAGTAAAATTGAATACATAAACTTGTTCATTAGCACTACTGTTTGTATTCTGACTGTTGTATCAGATAATCAACCATGTCCTACGGCGTTAGTGAAGTTACCGGGGAGAAAGGGCTCAAAATGATGCATCTAAACTCGCGTAGCTTCTTTAAAAAACGTCACCAATGTTTCAAGCTGTTTGATGAGTTTGACATAGTCTGCATCAGTGAAAGCTGGTTGCACGAGGGTTATAACGAGTGCCTACTTCAGTGGCCCGGTAAAACTATGTTTAGACTGGACAGGCCAGGTGACACTTGTAAGAAAACGGGTGGAGGTATAGTGTGCTACGTTGCAGACTACCTGGCAAGCTACTGTTTGGTGCTACCGCAGCTGGGGAGGACCTCACGAGACGTGGAAAGCTTGGTGTTAAGTCTAAAACTGCAAGATACCAAACCCATTATGATCGCCACAGTATACCGTCCTCCGGATGGTAATCTGGGTAAATTTTTGGAGTATCTCAGTGAGACCTGCCTAAGCGTCGAGACTGGGGGGCACGAGAAGTGGTTTCTAGGTGACACCAACATAAACACTTTAACCACTGACTCATACGGCTGTCGTAAGCTTGTGGACACTTGTCGCGATGTTGGCCTCAAGATCATGATCAATGCATGCACTAGACCTTGGGGTCGAAGGGCAACGTGCATTGACCATGTCTTGACGGACTCCGATCATGTGTTCAAAACTGGTGTAATGGCGGCCCTACTCTCTGACCACTTGCCCATCTTTGCTATAAGACACAGGCTGGTGGAACCAGAGGGTAGGAACACTGTCATGGCTCGCAGTTACAAGCACTACAAGCACAGCGACCTAACTGAATGGATGATAAATGCAGATTGTGACACTTTCTGGGAACTGGACTCACCTGATCATCAGTGGGATTTTATCCATGAGCACATAAATTTGTTTTTGGACTACCACTGTCCTTTGAGGCAGATGTCTGTCAAACCAAAATCAAAGTGCTGGATGACCCCTGAGATACTCGAGTTCATGACCCAAAGGGAACAACTGCAGAAAAGCTACCATAGAAGTCATGACGAGGGGGAATTCAAAATGATCAGGGCTTTGCGCAACAGAATAAACCATCTCTGTAGGTATGCAAAGTCAAATCTGGTGAAATCCAAATTATCAATGTGCGAAGATGACCCGAAAAAGTTTTGGCGAGAGGTAAATTCCCTCTTCAAAGGTAGTTCAAAATCGGTGGCTCCCACCCTGGTTGACAGTGAGTCAGGTGAGACCGTCCCTCCGACTGAGTCTCCCACTTACATCAACAATTACTTTGCTGAGATCGGTAAGAAACTGAACGCAAAATTCCCCGCCGATCCAACTACGGATGTGTATGCAGCCCCTGACGCTGGTTACGTTCACACGGCACAACCTCTGGTTGTCAATGCCGTTGTGGTCGAGCTACTGCTAAAGGAGGTATCCATATCCAAGACCTCAGGTATGGCAAACATACGACCTGATGTTTTGAAGCACGCACTGTTGTGTGTAGTCCCGCAGTTCACTGCCCTCCTGCAGAATTCGTTTGACTGTGGTGTCTTCCCCAAGGTTTGGAAGGACGCCAAAGTCACACCTATTCCAAAGGCCGGAAACACGTAGGACGTGAGCAACTGGAGGCCTATATCACTGCTGAGCATGCCATCTAAGATAGCTGAACGTCTGATGCACTTCCATTTGAATGGAGTCATAAGTGAGCAGGGGGGGCTGGCTGAGACACAGTATGGCTATCAATCGGGGAAGGGTACCCTAGACGCGGTGTACAAGCTCACTAACGCTATACATGAAGCCAAAGACAAGAGCATGTACACTGGAGTGGTGTACCTGGACCTGAAAAAGGCGTTCGATTGTGTCCCCCACCCGAACCTGCTCAACAGACTCAAAACACTTGGCCTGACTGTTTCCAACCTGAATTGGTTGGAGGACTATCTAACGGGCAGAACCCAAACTACATGCATTGGCGGCTTGCAATCAGGCTCCAGGAGTGTCGAGTTTGGCGTTCCTCAGGGGTCCGTCCTCGGTCCGCTGCTCTTTGTGTACTACCTGAACACACTTGTGGACCACTGTACTGGTTGTGATGTCATCCTATACGCAGATGATGTCGCCCTCTACACGTCACACAAGAGAGTATCAGTGGTGGAGGAAAGACTGGGACGGACCCTTGAAACCGTGTCAAAGTGGCTAAAATCATCCAAACTGACCCTCAACACACAAAAGAGCCAGTGTGTGCTTTACCATACATGCAGCAGATCAAATGCCAAAATCCCTTTCAGTGTAACGGTTGACGGAGTTGCGCTCAAGAGTGTAGCCTGCTACACTTATCTGGGTGTGCCGTTAGACCAAAAACTGAGCTATGAGAAAGCTGTGAATGGGCTGGTCTCCAAGGTAAACTGCAGACTGTTCAATCTGGCCAAAATTCGAGACATGATCAGCAGATCAACTGCACTGGTCATCTACAAAACTTGCATAGCAACTCTATTTGACTATTCAGGCTTTTTCTATGCTGCTGCTAGTGACGCCAATCTGAACAGACTGCAAAGGTTACAGAATCGCGGGCTGAGAACCTGTCTGAATGGTCCCAACACCGTACATACGGTAGAGGAGCTACACAGACTAAGCGCAACGACATATCTTGCACGGAGATGGGACGAACTCATGCTCGCCCTGATGTACAAATACTATGGCCAAGAACACGGTCACGGAGCTGTACAGCAGGGTGCAAATGAGAGTCCTCGACGGACTAGGTCGGCGGACAAGAAATTGTTCCCCCTAGCTCGCCCCATCACGGAGAGTTACAAGAAATCTCCACAATACCGTGGAAACATGCTCTGGAATGTACAAACTGATGAGCTTAAAGAAAGCATCTCAAAAGATCAGTTCAAACGATTGTGTAAAAAAGTAGTGGATTTGAGGGAAAAATACCCTAAGTCCTAGGTTATATTGTCACCACTGACACTGTTAAACTCCCTGCGCGGTTATTGTCGCCAGTACAAATAATTTGTATTAGACTTAAGACTGTTCTCACTCCTACTATCTCGCCTCCTTCGCCTTGATCTCATCCATTTATATACTGTATGTTGTATTATCTGCTACAACAATTGTTGTTTTTGTGATGTATGTCTACATGTGACACAGCATATCTGAACCTTGAAATCTCGTGATGAAAATTGGAAAAACGCCAGTGTGCTGCAATTCATGTAATATTTTTTCTGGTGAAAAATACTCAAATGTACCGCGTCTCCGTATGTGTTAATTTGAGAATAAACGAGTACGCTTAGTGCTCATTGAACCAAAAAAAAATAAATTATTGGTTAATTATATATATATATATATATATATATATATATATATATATATATTGTAACGGGGAGATGGATGTATGGGGGTGGATGACTATGGGAGTCAGAGAGAGAACAACACGGGTGATTTGCAGTTGTAAGAAACAGGCTTTCTATTAGAAGGTGACTTAGTAACTAGTTACACTCAGAAGGTGCATGGAGCATCACTGGCATGAGGCCTTACTGATAACACCTAACAATAACAGCTAGGGATATAAACACTCCAGTCCTGATATATCATATCAGGTGTTAAACACTTAGGGGTATAGTGATACCCAGAACCCTGAACACTGGGAGGTATAGTGATACCTCTAACTAACATGAAACCACAAGTCTTGTTGGTCTGTGAATATAAGGATATTTACAGGAACCATGACACTTAGCTAGGCTAGGAAGGTATAGGATACCTTAGGGTATAAAGATACCAACACTACTACTCATGATTGCAGCCCAGTATTAGATACTAGAGCTACAGAGCATCCCTGAGACGTGACTGTCTCTTAGACTGGAGTATGGGATACTGAAGCTCGCCGGGCGTCGCGCTGCCCTATATAGGCAGCCCGCCGCCCCGCAGCGCCGCCCCGCGAGGAAGCGACAGTGGCGCCGCCCCGTGGCCCTGCGACGAAGCGCCGCCCCGCGAGTGTCGCGGCTCGCTGCCACCACAATATATATAATTATATATATATACATGATCCGACATGTTCTGGCTGTGACAGTATTATACATTTGCATTAAAATATGTTTTGATAGTCTGTCAGATTTGAGATCCAACCTCCATTTGCCTGCAACGGCTCCAGTCAGACTATCAAGACCTGACTGTATACAGGAATCTTGGAAATTGGTCTTATGAAAGCCCACAATCAGCTAACGTTGAGAAGGTCCTACACTGGAACTCTATCAAATAATATATTAGCCATGGATCAACTGATATATGATCTCATATAAAAGTGATGGAGACTCGAGGGATATGGAAATTTATAGGTGAGATTATTATACTGTAATTACTAATGTGATGTGTCAATTCCAGTACATTTGTATAACAAACTTCTTTCTGTACTCTCAATAGGGTGGCATCCCTGTGCTGTTAAGCTAAGTTGATTATTCACCTGGGCTACGCCACAGAATGCACAGGGAACTGCACTGGACCACAGATCCAGACACATTTAGAACAAATAAAGTCAGTAAGAGTTAATGGTCAGACAGAGACCGATAGAGAGTAGAACACGCTAAATGTATGTTAATTGTATCGTAACACACGGGGGCAGTACTGCAGGAATCGGAGAACTGGTATTACACAACCATTAGCCGAATAGGAACCCTGGCATTATACAACCACTGACCAACAGGTCAAGGTTGCTGGTAGACAGGAAGTAACAGATCCACTTCTAGGGATGTAATTGTATTAGTTGAAGGTCAAGGATGTTTGGTGACAGGAAGTAGCATACTCAATTCCTGTGATATAACTGTACTAACTATTGTCGTAAGGGATGACTCAAACCACTGGGGCAGTCAGCCAATTGATAATGCAAATAAGCCTAAGCAAATGTAATCAGATCCAATGTCAAGGCCAACACCAGAACCATGGTCAAGGTCGCTACACCAGGAGCAAATCACATTACCTAAATGTCAAGGACGTATTGGGCAACAGTTGTCAAGGCCACACCAAGTAATAGGCCCAATGTCAAGGTCAGTCCGTGCTGAGCATTATCTATGTAGATTGGTATTAGGACTAATGGCACAAGCCTGGTTATGTAAATGAATTATGTAAAGGTCAAGGCTGATAGAGCAAGTGTCAAGGTCATATGTGTAAATGTCAAGGCTGAAGTGTCAAGGTCAGGTCTTCATATATAACATGGCTGTTTCCCTGTAGTGAGTGGTTGGTAGGAGTCAGACCTCTGTTGTGTATGTATCACATGTTGCTGAATGGAATAAAGAAGTCTTCACATCAAGTACCTCTCATCTGCTTGGATCATTTGTCTGAGTGAACTGCAGGCAGTGATCCTGAAGTTTCCCCAGGATAAATATTAGTAGGAAATCAAAGCATACCCTTAAAACATCAAACCAGTTCACATGGTGGAGAAAACCCAAAGAACAACAAACACTTTTGCACAGTGAGGTGAAGACAACTATATAATGGAGTGAAGGACATGTCCAGAGACTCACATACAGACTCAGACTCTGAGGACTTGTATGAATCCATTGATCAGGAAGGAGCAGTGGGTGGACAACCACCCACACCTGCATCAACACATCCCACAGCAACAGCAACCAGGAGGTCAACGCGCTCTGCAGATAGTGCACCATCTGTTTACCTTAGTCTTAGCAACAAGGACGTTTGCATTAATGGACAGTGGTGCTCACCTGCAGAAGCAGCAGCACTCCTAGGTTGGCCTTCAGGGGTCAAACACGTGCTGCCAGTTGAGCAAGTCCGTGGCCCAACAAACACAGGGCCCCAGAACACAGCTGACTCTACCACCCCAGACGCTGTACAGCTACACCAAACTCCAAACAAGGAGGGAGTGTACGTACCCAGAGGAGCTGACGGACAATCAGATCTGAGTAAGGGGACGCCCATCTCTCTGAAAGCTAACCGTCACAGGCTACAGGAGGAAGTCTGGTCTGATCCGACAAGGCCAACTGCCTCCAACAGTACCACCTCAGGGGCTGCAAGAAGTCTCTTCACCAATGAAGAGCCCCCTATCCAACTAGGGGGTACAGCATCTGACACAACAGGTGTCCAATCACCTACACCGGCGAATGCTCCACAGCAGCCGGAATTACCTTCCCTAATCCTTGATAACGCACCAAGTGCAATCATGCCAGACGGTGACCAACAACAGGGGGCAGTCAGGTGGCCAAACCTGAAACTGCCCGCATATGGCGGTACTAATGAAGAATTTGTAGAAAACTACTTCGACAAGGTGGACTCAATGGCCACTATATATGGCTGGCAGGCTGCACAGAAGCTGGCCATGGCAATGCATGGACTCACCGGTCGGGCTGCTGACTGGGTGAAAACATTGCCTGCAGCCGACAAAGCCAATTATGATGCCTTAAAGACAAAGATGAAGGATATATTTGGAGATAAGAGACCTACATGGCAGAGACATAAAGACATGTTTACTTACAAACAACAGCGAAGCCAGTCAGCATTAGAGTATGCTGGTATCTTGAGACAACAACAGGCCAGAACCTCTGTCACTGATGAGGTACTCCTTGCTGTCTTTATTGACGGACTTGATGGATCAGTTGGCAGACAACTGGCCATTCAGAACCCGGATGATTTTGAAGCAGCAGTATGTATAGCATCCAGACTGGAATCTGTGGATAAGCCAAAACGGACAGTGGCCTCCATGGAGGTGGCCAGGGACCAGACACCACAGGGACAAAAAATCCTTACGGGAGAAGAAAACCAGGGCAGAGAAGCTGCATCAGGCGTTCAAGAACTGATTGGTGCTTTCCTGGCAGCAATGGCAACATCCACGGACCAAAGTCGGCATAGCAACAGTAGACAGTGGTCTGGACGTCCACAGCGTGATTACCAAGGGGCTGGTCAGACAAGTGGCCGAAGCAATCAGGGATATGGCCCTCCCCCTGGACCAAGACCATCCTATGACCAGAACCATTAGATTTCCAATAGACAAAAGGCTGTTTACCTCCTCTGTGTCCAAGCATTGGCGTACACTCTACAATATTCAGCGGTGGATAATGGCCGCCACTCTTGGTGAGTTCGTTAGGCGAAAAATCAGGGAAAATCCGCCTATTTAGTAAGTTACTAAATCAGCGTGCCTGTTGCTTCCGGTAGAGGCTTGCAAAGACCCAGCTTCAGCAAACTGAAGCTGGTTCTTTGCAAACCTCTACCAGAAGGTACAGTCACGCTGGTTCAGTAAATTACTAAATAGGCGGATTTTTTCGCCTAACAAACTCACCATCTCATCTAGTCAGGACCAAATATCTGCTGGAGATGATGACTGCGTTTGGGCAATCTCCCATCAGAGGCATACAACGTACAGTATGAGCTAGCCTCTGCCTGCATTCCGGCCATTTTTAGAGTCAGGGTGCTACACGTATGTACTATGTTGCCATGGCAATGTACCCAGAAAAAACTTGCAAAAATAGGCAGAGGCTAGCTCGGGATGTTGTATGCCTCTGCTCGGAGAGTGGCGCCTGGATGACTTGGTGCGTTCGTTAGGCGAAAATCGAGCCTATTTAGTAAGTTACTAAACCAGCGTGATGGTTACTTCCGGCAGGCCCTTGCAAATAACAGGCTTCAGCATGCTGAAGCTGGTTGTTTGCAAGCCTCTACCAGAAGCAACCATCACGCTGGCTTAGTAACTCACTAAATAGGCTCGATTTTCGCCTAACGAACTCACCATCTGAGGCACACATAGACAACTCTCCAAATATTGGGTCCCATCATAGACAGCCCTATGGTGCACAGAAAAAATCCAGAGTCGGCAAACCTGGCACTGCCTTGTCAATTTGACAAGGAAAGGGGCTGGCAAGCAAAACTCTTCAGTTAGAAGACCCAATTAGCTCCACCCGGTACATGCCAGCCCTAAACTTGTCTAGAAGTTACTCACCATTTCCCCTGCAGGTGGCCATTTTCTAGCATAAAATTGTGACAAAACGTGGGAAAACGTGACATTAGGGGAAAACACCTTTATTTAGGTTCATGTCCTCAGCCACAATTTGATGCTTCAAGCATCAAGATATTTGAAATAGTTGCTGAGATATGACATCTCAAACATGGGATGGTAGGGACATGTAGGAATTCAGAATAGACTGCAATGAGATCACATAATTATCAATCTATTTTCAAATAATCCATATAAGTCATAATTATTAGAAATTAAACCAATAACTACATATTATTGTACATAGATTTGGATCTGGCATGAATATTGGTATTCTGTTTTCAGTTCTGAAATCCTCATGGATGGGGTAATTGAGTAGGGATAATTTTTATTCCAAAAGAATAAATTGATGGTTGCCATGGCAACCAAATGTCAACAAATGGGCTAAAAATGGCTAAAAACGTTCTTTTTACATTCCAAATGAGACCAGTTTAGAATGAAAAATAGAATTTTGATATTAGCTTCAAAAGATCCCTTGAGAAAAGTTAGTCTAAGGTCATTTTCTCTTAAGTATTCACATTTTTAGCTATATCTCCTGAAATATCATGTTTAGAGCATTTATGGCTATTGCCCCTAATGTAACGATTTCCCAGGTTTTGTCACATTATTGTGTACCCTTGGGAATAAATTGATTAATTGCCATCTTAATATTATACTGAGTATTACCATACCTATAAGTTAATATGGAGAATTCTGTGAAGTATCTAGGGAAAACATAAGATAATGTAAAGAATGCATGGTTTTGGCAGCATTAAGGAAATAGATGACAGGTGTACAGTGAACACACCTCTTTTCTGTGATTCACCAGGGCAGAAGTAGGAACATGTCCCTGCTACTGGTATGATCCACACATATGCCTACAGTCCATTGCTGATCAATGAGTAGCCTATCCGCAGTAAAGACTTGGTGGTACATTATGTGAACCCTTGGTGGCACTAGTGTATTAGATATCACTTCTATATGTGGTTATGTATTTTAACAAATTGATAAAATAATCTTGTCATCTGGAACCAGGCTAAAATCATACATTGGAAACCCTAGACCTACTACTCTTATGCAATAACTGTGGCTAATCTAGACCTGCATCAACTGTCTTAGTTTGACAACCTTGACAAGTTTAGGGTCGTCTTGCGGGACGGTAACCTGGCAGCTTGTCAATTTGACGAGTTGAAGCTAGTTGATTCTATGCTGTTCACTTAGAAGACCCTAGGTTCGTCCTGTAAGACGACCTTTTGGACTCCAGAGCTGTCCCGAGTTTTTCAGTGTGGTGCCACCTGGTGGGAGAGTCCTGTACTCTGAAGCTCCTCTGTGCCTCATCCGCACCTACTCCACACCGCTCATATAGATGTGATCAGAGTGGAACATTATTCTCTGCGTCTTAATCTTAATGGTACTCACCACTATCGCCAGGCAGTGGTACAAATGCAATGGAATTCAAAATGGATGCAACGGAGTACATGCAGAGATCAGGGGCAGAGCCCCCAACCTCCTGTTCGTTTTTCCTTTTATTTATATAGACACAATGTCATGTGCAGAAACCTGCCAAGAAGATGTGTTTGCAATACCAGCCGGCCCCGCAGCTGGCCAGCTTAACTCTAACCCATGTGTCTATGGTTCCTGCTTGATCTTGGCCCCTCCCACTAGAAGGAGATACTGTATTTAGCAGTAGAGACTCTATTTCCGTGAACTAATTACACCAGCTCTCAGAACATAGGGCCACAGTATGCCCTGTTCTATGCATGTATCTTGCGAAAGTGTATCTTGGAGTTTGAGAGGAAGTATTTACAGGGACCCATCTACTGGTGAGTATGCAGCATTTAAAGGACTAACAGAGCACAGAGAGATGCATATTATAGATGGGCATTATGTGTTAAGTGATGTTAAGACACAACAATGGATTGGTTTTGTGAACCAGAAACGTTTCCATGTGTTATTTTGTGAATGTGGCATGATGCTGGAGCCATTGCTAATCCACCCAGAAGGATAATTCCTCCAGCCAGGTAGAAGGTATAGCCATATGCATGTGTGTAGTCATACAACCAAACTGAAATAAAGAATTCATAACATTACAATGCCATCACACATGATAATCTCAAATTTACATGTACTTAGCTCCTTCATACATTATTAGAATGGGAATAGAAGTACTACATAGATAACACTTAAGAGGCTGTTGGGTGTTATTATCCAATCGGCACAGAATGTCAATCCACAGTGCATTGGCTACAAATATGTGCGAGATTCTAGTCAAGTATTCCCTTTTTGAGAGATGAATACATGCAATCCATCAATATTTATGGCACCCCTGTTGGATTTAAGTTAATTAGGTTTTGATTGATTCAGAGACTTAATCAGGTGTTTGCATCTTGACTGATATTTCTATTCAGCGCAGATTGGCATTCTGCACAGCTCGGATCCTGCGCCAATTGTAAATTGTGCAGCACAAAATGTCAATATTGGCATTCTGCACAAATTGGTGAATAGCGCCCCACAAGGCTTTAGTTTTAAGAACATGACCATCTTAAAGTCTCGCATTGAAGCTGTGGCCTATACGCAAATCAGAGCCAGCTTTAGTTTGAAACCAAACATGCCTATATAGGGTGCAGCTTATACAAGGGTAGCAATGGTTTTTCTCAAACTCAGATTGTGGCTTATAGGAGGATTTGGATTACCGTATTCGACGTAATAAGCGCCCTGGGCGCTTATAAAATTATTTTTATGGCGTTTTAGTACTGAACAGTTTAATTGTTTCCAAAATCGTGAAATTTGAGCCTTTGTTCAAGCCTACAAATGTCCCTTATGGGGCGGGGGCGCTTATTAGGGGGAGGGCGCTTATTACGTCAAATATGGTATATGCAATACTTGCGTCAGATCAAAGCCCATACCTCCTATATATATTTTTGTTACCTGGGTGACTAATCAAAGTGCGGTGCTTTTATTTTTATGTTAGTAGTATTAGAATACATGTGTGAGATCAATTTCCATACCTCCGATGGGGCCTCCAAAGGTATATCCTGGCACAAAGGAGACCATCACAAGACCAAATGCCACTGCCACCTGTGACTTAGGTACATGTTCCATAATAAGTATAGCTGAGAAAACATTCAAAGGGGTAAACGTCATTTGAAAGCAGATTGCATATAGATAAAACATCCAGAGCTGCGTCATAAATGGTACACACATTGTCATAAGACCATTAAGTATTATAGATATGGTGACAACAGTTCCACCATTGGCATTGGTGAATTGTGCTATTACTCCCGTGAGTAATCGAGTAATTGTAGAACTTATACCAAATGTCATGTATAACCTCACCACATCCATATCAGAAAATGCAAGGGTTGAGACATAAGAGCCAAAATGTGTGAGTACTATTGATAATCCGAAAGCGTATATTGATGATAAGACTATAGGGCACAAGAAGGGTATGATTTTAAAAAGTGAAATAATTCTGATAAACTGATACTGTACACTATGTCTTCCAGCATGTTCATTCCGATGTAATGGTTTTTCATTTCTGCAGGACTCCTCTTTCCCACAGTGTACCACATTCCCATTTAGTATTTCATGAGCAGAATTAGAGTTAAAAGGTCTAAACAGGGTACTAGCCAGTATCATGTGAACAGCTATTCCAGCTAGTAGCAGAAGTGCACCTCTCCACCCATAGACATCTTCCAAGAAGTTCAGAATTGGTGGGAAAATAAAAGATCCCACCCCAAAACCCATCATGGCAATTCCACATGCTGTCCTTTTGTGCTTGCTGAAGTAAGGGTCTAAAATCGAGATACTAGAGTTCATAACCATCCCAAGTCCCAGTCCAGAAATTAAACCATAGGTGATGTAGAGATGGTAAATCTGAAAAAGGAGATGCTTTTTGTTAATTCCCTAAGACCACATATATGGAAGCCGACAAGGGTCACCCCTCAAAAGAAAGTGCTGTCAACATCAAAAATTGGTGCGGTCAACTCTGAAGTTGATAAAATAAAGGTGCTGTCACAGTCAAATTGATATAATATGAATGCTGTCACTGTCAACTATATTTGGCTGATGCTCTCCAAGCACATTCTCTGAAGCAGTATAATACAACCCTCCTGATTGGTCCGTTTTGTATTGTACTTCAAGTAGTACAATAATGTAAATTGTAGTCCTGTTTCTGTGCAGATTATGATGACACATGTTATGCGACTTAAAACAAGGAAAACAGTGCACTTTATTGCATTATGGTGAAAAATATAAAATAAAATGGAATTGAATTGGGAATTGATAGGTAAAATAAGAAATAAAAGGAGAAATTACGATGGGAGGGTTGCACTACTTTATGCTCGGAATGTGTGTGGTTTGGTGCAGCAGCCAATGGGAAGCCTCCTTTCATTTACTGTACTAAGAAATTAGATAAACGATGGAGAAATGTGAAAAAAAAAGAAATTGTTTTTCTTTTGGGTGGGTGACCCTTATTGGATTCCGTACACATGTGATGCACAGAACAAACATGTATCAATTGATAATACTATACTATGACCAGTTTACACCAAATATATGTAATATGATCTTGATTGATTCTGGTGATGTTACACATGCTGTTAAAGCTGAGCATATATCCTTAATAGATGAATTCATACTTTCAGAAAATTATATCAGCCAAACAGATGTAACTAGGTGTACATTAAATACAACCAATAAAAATAAGATGTGCAACAGACTATACCTGACATAGCAAAGCAAATCAGGATCAGAATATAGTTACTTTTGTGGAGAAAGCGCCAATGGCCAGTCCAGCTGTAGATAATACAGCACCAATCATGCATATGCTTCTTACTCCATATCGCTCACTCAATATGCCAGAAAAGGGACCTGAAAATATCAATAATATGCTTACATACCATGTCTGGAGTATTCAGTCATAGGACTTTACTAATATAATTACATATACACTGTATAGCCATTTTGAGTATTCAGTCATAGGACTTTACTAATATAATTACATATACACTGTATAGCCATTTTGTCTCAGCCATTGTTGTACATTGTTAACAATTTGAAACAAGACAAGGAGGGAAATTAGTTTCATCACCTCTTGCAACCCTACAATAGACTACCAGAAACTGTATGCATTATCCATACATGATCTAGCAAAGGGTCATGATGTCTGACACTGCAGTGTGACTAATATAGTGTAATCAGTATTCCATAATTGTTCTTAATGATAGTTGTTCCTGGCAATACATCAGATATTGGAATTGATGTTGTATACAATTGCAAATTGATATGCACTTATCTTATCACATTGTTAGTATCAATCATGTGATTCAGTACCCTATGACTCCCCTGGCCTGGCTAATAGAGGTCAACTCAACCAAGACCCTGCGAATAGACCCTCCCAGGGTCATCAACAGTGGCACCCAGGCATGCAAGTTTTTGAAAACTTTTTCTACATAAGGACCCCAGTGGTCCCATATCACTGCATACTGAACACCAATAATGGGTTATTAATGTGTAGAGTAATAATCTGATATGTATAGATCTTCATCGCTGTCTTTGGAGAACGCGGAATAGATAACAATGAAAGTCCGATAACTCACATATAATGTGCATCACACCAATGTTGATTGCCGGTATGAGGGCGACCTGGCTGTCTGTAGCATTCAGAGACTCCTTGAACATGATGTAGAACATGCCTGATGCCAGGATGAATCCACCCACCATGGTGGTGTTAAAGAAACATGCTGCACACAATACCCATGCAAAGGTCCCATCCTGACGTGATGCAGTCATAATGACACCCTGAAACATAATATTTTCTTTAATATATCAGACAGTAACTCTTCCTTTACAAGATTCCCTATAAAGACACCAAATCAAATTCAAATGGGATATTGGAATGTAGGGGATGACCTAAACTGAAGGGATTTTGTAAATATTCCAAATAGAAGTAATTCTATGACAAAATGAACAATATTGAATCACCAGAAAGTAAGATACCCAATTGGAGAATTGTTTTCACACTTCAATTCGGAATCCATATATTTAGTTGAAATAAATTGATTACATATTTTAGCTCTATCGGAAAATTACCAGATGTAGAAGATTGTCATAGAAAATCTGTTCCTTTCTGTTACCATGACTCTACTCAAACTCATTAAACATGGCTTATGTTATTGTATATGTTGCCATGGCAACTAATAGTTAGGCCATAATGCATCAAAATAAACTAGAACTTTTGGCACCACAAATGTTTTTGAACATTTGCCGAAAAAACAATACTATCTGATATTTTTCTTGGGATATTACCACCTTTTGGCCAAACAATAGAGGGTCAAAAATAGGCTATAATAGGCCAAAAATAGGTGAGAAACTCGCATTTATGCGTGATTGCTCCTGGAATGTAAAAACGCATAGGGCTGTGTCTCACGAAAGTTGAACGTCTTTAACTGGGTGCAATCTTTTACCGGATTGAGAGAAAACGCTTCATCTAGAGCAGATGTAGATAGAACGTGAGATAAAATTAGTCTTAAACATCCATTAACTTTTTCCGCCAATTTCTATCTGCAAATGTTTTCTTCTAAGTCAGTCAAAGGTTGCAACCGGTCAAAGATTACACACAGTCAAAGACTATCAATTTAGCCCAATTTTGTGAGACACAACCATGAATGTGTGTATTGTATAGGAAGGGTTAATGTGTTGATAAAAGGAGGGATTGGTATTAACACCATCGATACATATATACATCTGGTATCAGTCCTATAATAAGGTACTACCATATGTACTATGTCATTTTAAAGTAACGATTCCAACCAACCAATTTAGCACAACCAACAACATCAAAATAATTGGTGAATGACAAAATCTGGGTGAATTCTGTTCATTTGCACCTAACTAGAGGTTACCAAAGCTTAAAGACTTTATAAATAGCTATGCTATCCCCCTTTGAACATGTACAACATGAAAAGAGAAATTCGTCTGATTCGAGGTGAAATAATTACTTTAACATGTCCTCAGAAGGAGGACCTAAAACGTTAATTGCATAGGATTTATAATCAGCAATATATTGGTCCATAACCTATTCTTCAGAATTACTAAATCACCAAGATAAACTAGGACTGCAGGTCCTTCCTACCGTTTCCTCTATCTTTCAGGACTGTAGGATGCGCTTGTCACCTCTTCTCCCTCTCTCCATGTAGACTCAGTAGTAGTTGAGCTGTGTCTGGGGTCCAGAGTTGACAGAGACACATCTCACATGTGTGGACATAGGCCAACATCATACACATGTGCTCCCCGTAACAGGCTGAGCTTAATTATGAAGTCGGACCTATTGGTTATAGGGTAGGTTCACCACTTTCAACCGGTCTGATTCATGTTTTTTCATGAGCTGCCTTTCAGGTCTAATTGCTCCTAGAGTTTTTTGTGCATATCCTTCAGAATTGAACCAAACTTTAGGTATTGCTCTGGGGAATAACATTCATGATGTCTTACAATGCCATATATCAGTTTACAGTATTTAATTTCATGATTCATCAGAGTAGTCAGAATTGCCCCTTTTCACCCTAAGTCAGCCAAAATGCACCTTGAGTCAGCCATATTAAAACCACCAGAAATATGTGAAATAAACCAATAATAATCTGATTGGATTGGCTGACATGATTGCATGCATCATATATCAATATGTTACAACTAACAATAGAGAAGAAAACGATTTATTGAATATGGAACAATCAAGACAAAGTCAGTACTGTACCTCAGGTGAATACAACTGCATTATGAGCTATCAATACAAGTAAATATTACTTATATGAGCAATGAAGACTAAATATAACAGTATAGACATGCAGTACAGAGTTCTATTGAATACATTGGGAGCTCTGCCCCCTCACCCCCTTTTCCCCCATCTTTTTGCATTTCACCCTAGCCCTCTATACACTACACAAGTAGGCCTGCTATCCTTAACCCTCTAGTAGAAGAGGATATTCTGGGAGGAGGAGGTATTCACAAGGGTATGGGGAGAGTTCTTAGACAAAAATCCAGGGTGAGAGAATTCCAGGGGGGATTCCAGAGAAGAAAATCCCATGGTTGACTTAGGGTATGAGGTGGCTGACTTAGGGTGAATTCATGGCTGACTTAAGGTGAAATGGGTATACCTTACGAAATCAGTCCTAAATATGATTTAGGAAATTAATTTTGCTCAATAAAGTCATGATTTGTGTAATTTAGATACATATCCAGCTCACAAAACCGATCGACACTATGTATGTAAGAGACAAATAGTGCAAATTGCCTACCAAAGAATATCAACAGTGGAGAGATTTTCATTCTCTGTTTGTCAAAACAGGTCAAACAGGGGTACTTCTGACCTATTTTACAGTATGAAAAAGAGTGATGATGCGGATGCAATGTGCAGTAAATATTTGGAAAACACTTCAATTCTTGAATCAGTGGGAGTTTATTGTCACCAGATGCATACGGAACTTGTAATTTCATGTGAAAAGTGGTTGACTCAATGTATGAGTTTGACTTAGGGTGAACCTACCCTAGTAAGCTACATTGAATATATTGATGATATTGTCTATTAATGGGGTGGGTACAGTAAGGTTTCCAGAAACATAACTTTTCGTTTGAAAAAATGTTTGATGTCTTTCCACAATGTACAAAATTTATTTTCCGGGAACGGTCTTTAAAAAAAATAGTGCACTAATAACTAATTGGCTTGAATTTAAGTATGTTTTTGCTTCTATCACAAATACAAAAACGTGTTTTTTTCTGTCCAGGTCTATTCTGTTCAGCATCGATGACTAAGTAACAACTTGGATGTTAGAACCACCTTCCGACAACCAGTTCTCACGATTATTAAATTAATAAGGCTGATGTTTCATGTTTTCCAATGAGTTTTACCAATATCGTTAATCGAATATTTTAAGTATGAACAGCTCACATGTGGTACAAGAAAAAGGTGATAATTTCAATATGTTCTTTTGGAAAACCAAAATGAGGTTAAAACATGGTGTCCTATTTCTAATATACTTTTACTGAGGCTGTCTTCCTGAAACCCCAAAGAAACGTCCACGTACAACATGAGGTCAAGATTGTATCATGGGTGGAGAGGTTACAAGCTATGCTAGATAAGATAATGGAATTGAGCACTGTAACCTGAGAGCCAAATTCCAGTACATTGTTCCTACTGTAAGTATGTAAAATGGGTAGTCCCTGTCCCTAAAGTTTGACAAATGATAACAACTGAGTTATCTTCATCCAAGTGTGAAGCAAAGTCTTAAGATTAACTGTTAGAGATATATAATACCATATCTAAACAGTTTTGAGAGACCAACCGTGCCCCCCCCCGGGAAGAAAATTACCGATATATCTTTTTCAAATGAAGCAATTTTTGGCATTTTGTTACAAAAAAAAGACCTACTCCTTTGAGAGTAGATATTCAGATATTCTAACATTGTTACTGGAAACAAACATTTTTGTCAAGGCAATACAAGGATCACATTAAAAACACAGTAAAGACATGTTAGTCATATATGTTGACTTAATAAGTGCACTCCCCGTACACGGATGCACAGTCCTATCCCTGTGCTCTCTCTGAACTATCACTCTCGTGGATTCTCCCAAGCCTGTAACATTTTTCATATTCTAGAGTGTATGGTGGACACTGCATCATTTGTAGTCTGCATAGTGTCGATAATTAATTTATGGTGATAGGACATGCAATACAGAAAAGAAAGGTAGGCATTATAAGAGACCCATAGGCTAATTGTAAGTTCCACCCTCCCGATAGTGAGTATGAAAAAAAAGAGCCAATATATAGTTTGTGTACAAAAGAACATTAGGCATAAATAGAGTGCATAAACAGTGCATCATTTGTAGTCTGGGATAGTGTCGATAATTAGTTTATGGTGATGGGACATGCAATGCAGGAAAAAGTAGGCATTATATGAGACCCATAGGTGAATTGTAATTTGCTTCCTCCCTAATGAGTATGAGAAAATAAAAAGATGCAAAGTATAGTTAGTGTATAAAAGTACATTGTATAATTAATTGAGACTGACCAGGGCAAGGTATAACCTTTGCCCTACAATGTCAACAATTTCCGTGACACATTCCCTAGCAGCAAACATGGTGTGGCTCTGGATGGTGCCGGACCGTTTTTGCAAATGTGGCCCGCATGGGCTAACTGACGGGCGCACATCAGTTCAGTGCACTGGGCTTTGGTGTGGCCTCGTGCATGCTGCCCGTGATGGGTGCAGATCAGGTTTTGGACGGGCTGCCCACTTTGCGCTCAGATCGGCTTTTGGACTGGCTAGCCAATTTAGTGCCACTGTGGGTTTTTAGAATCTATTCAATCATTCCCCAATATTTTCTTGTACATGTGTATTAGATATCCTCCAGAAAATGAAACTAAAGAGGAGAGAGATAAGGATGGTACTATACCTAAAAGGATGCCGACAGTTGAGGCTACCAACAGTATTTATGTGAGGACAAACTGATCGCTGTAGAGGTGTATGTACATGTAAAATGATGGCCAAGGTCTGTCAGATAAGAGAATATCTAGCTCAAACCAATGGGCATATAATCCGACCATTGTGATAATGCCTTGGTATCAAGCATGTAGAACATCCATAGAGTGTTGAGGATACAGGCACACAGGTGTGGATCAAGTTATCACCCAAAAATATGTTCATAGATTAGATATGTAAAACCATTGTACCAGTCCATCTGAGGTAGGTACTGTCAGAGGAAGCGGGGGGCGGGGGGCTGATGGCCCGATGTATTTACATGCATGTATTTGATATTGTAATGATACAGACCATGTCAGCAGATAAAGATATAAAGGTATTGTATGAGTATCCCAGTAAACAATGTAAACAATGTAGACGTCAAAAAACGTCAAAAAACGTTTCCTGAAGGTGTGTAAAAGAAATGTAAAAAAAATACATACAAATTGCCATAGGGATTGCCTTTGACCCGTATTACCCCACCTAAAAACATTATTATGCAAAAAAAGGTTTTGGGGTAGTACGAGACACCACATAGATAGTGGTGTTAATTCCTAACATGTTATTTCTATCAATAATATGAGCCAATTTGACAAAAATATGGAATCAGAAGCTGAGAACTGAGTTAGGGTTGGGGGTCCGTTTTGACCCGGGGGTCCATTTTACCCCGGTCTCCCCTACCCTAAGGGACTGTTCATTTATCAATTACGGGGGGGGGGGGCAGTGAGATTTCGCGTGGAGGCGGGACAATTTTTTACACCACCCCCTCGAGAGCGCGCATGCGGAAAATTTTCGCCCCCCCCCCCATAGTAGAACTATAGTAACGCGCGGGCTTTTTTGCTAAAAAGGGGCTTAAATTTTTATACGCCCTCCCCCCAAACCTCCCCTGTAACTAATAAATGAACACTGCCTAATATTTCTAATGGTGACAGATATTGAAAAAAAAATCCCATCTAAATTTTGTTTGAGCCATAAGGCCTTAAAATAAAGCCTAGGCCCTATATAGATCCCCCGTTTTCTCCAATATTGCCTTATAAGTAACTCTTTTCAAGGGCCCTAGCAAGTCCGTGCCTAGGGTGCAAAAAACATACCCTGCATTCCGTATTTTATTGTGCCATGTTATTGGCCACACTAACAGCTTTCCAGAACATATTTAATCATCCTTCTATCATAATTAGAAGTGGATAAATTGACCAGAACATAGAAATGCACAGGGGTACCTGTGAGAGATTGGCACCACTGGAGTGGGTCTATACTATACATGTAGTTGATGTGTGACCATGCAGCCACTCTACCAGTTCTCTACCTGTATGGATCTCTTTAGGCTGTTATATTATATTTGAGGGTGTGTGTAATACACTGTTGGAAAGTTACAATATTCCCCTTTCCATATTGCTATAAGATATTCTTTAATTCACATAGGATTTATATGAAACACCCTATTTACATCTTGATGCTGTACAATCCATGTCATGTAGGCTAGAGCAGTACTTGCAGTGCATCAATTTGGGCAGTCTAGAAAACCCCTTGGGCATCCATGTAGGAGGCTGTCAATGGGTAGGGGAGCCCTGGGAGAATTGGGACACAAAATTATAATCATAACATGTTTGCTTGTGATTTCTACAATGCCAACAATAACCAAATGCCTTTGTTTCATGAAGAAAGGCTACCAATAAACCTCTCATTTGGACTATTTAGATTCATCCTAGCCTGCCATGATTCTCGTCTAGGGCCTTTTGAAATTTTGAGAAATTCCAGGGAGAACTGGGACAATTCGAGGAGAACTGGGACACTACCTGGGGAGAACTGGGACACACCAGGGAGAACTGGGACAGTGTAAATAGTGTGATTATTAACCAATGAAATATCATTTTGCTTTACTTTACGTTCAATATGATCATATGTAACATATTGGCTTCAATCATAGGTCTGAGGGAAAAATAATTAAAGCACAATAAATCTTCAGCCGGAGTGTCCCAGTTCTCCCCGATAGTCAAGAGTGTCCCAGTTCTCCCTGCAATAAGTGTCAGTTCTCCCCAGGTTGAGATTTTTAAGCAAAATGTTAATACAGTTCAAAATATGCTTCACTGTGTTTTTGTAAGTAGCTGGTCATTTTGCCATCTATCAATGCTACATAATGCAACACCAAAATATTTTCTCATCAAAAGGTAACACTACGTAAATTTAATCTTCCGAGACCTGGGAAAAAAACTTTTTTTCCTAAAAATGTTATAATCTGTTATAGTTCTAAGTATAATAATATAACAGTAAAATTTTTTATTATAAAAAACTTAAATATTATTGGCCCAAAAATTAGCATCGGTGGTTATGCATTAAAGTTATTGCTTATGGGCAGAATACACAGTGTCCCAGTTCTCCTTTGTCCCAATTCTCCCAGGGCTCCCCTACACACAATCTTTTGATATGTTAGGACCTGGCTGATTTGTTTTTACAGATGGCTGGGTAATATTTCAATGTTATCTATTGGGTAGAAAAAGACCATCGCTTTCGCAAACTGTCATTTTCCCCCTTTGTTATAAACCTATGTTAAATGCCCACTATGAGATACTACTCTTCAAGGGCTTTCCAACGTGCTATTCCATAGTGTCATAGTCCTATCAGGAGCTGAACAATCTGAAAAACCCTGAACCTCATCTCAGGCAGACTCCTAAATGCAGAGCCAATTTTGTGTGTCACCCATGGCTGCACTTTGAGACCACTGCAGTGCGTATTTCAGAGTGCCTACCTATGGCCATGCCCAAATCAGTCAATGTAAACACCGCCATGTGCGTTTGTTGACGCTGCCACGAGGTCAGAGGTCAACACGCACCCTCATGACCCGATATTGCCTATCGCGGTCTCTGATTGGACGTCTAGTACTACCGACCAATCAGAGCGCACGTCTGAAGTGCGTTCGGAACCCGTTGTTGTGGACGCTGCTATGGCGCCCACCTGCTAAAAACATGTCAAGACTGGCTAATTCAATACTCCTTTCATGTTTTATTATGTAATTGACGTGTTTGAGTAAGAGTACTCACGAGGAAACGCGTGTTCAACCGTCATGGATTCCCAGATTCGATAATTGAGCTCCAAGACTTAAGGAATTTAACGTAGGAACGTTTGACAGCCGTCTCAAGACGTCAACATTCGACGAATTTCTCTGGAAAATGGCGACTGCATTGGTGGATCAAAATGATATCACAGAGCCAAGTTTGGAGCTGGAAACATCTGAAAAGCTACCGGAGATTGGACTGGCAAGTGTTTTTGGAAAATCATCCGACAGTTTTGTCGTAGACTTTGAAGACACTGATGTCAACAAGAATGCCAATCTACAAGATGCGTTCATCAAGTACAAGAAAAAGAGACAGGTAGAAATCAAAGTCTAAAAATTAAACCTTCAATAAATTAACAAGCCTAAAATGGATGTCTACCTCACTGAGTCAGTATTATTACCACTAGACGGGAAATTAATCAAGTAAGCCGAGGAATATGGGATGGGAGTATTTATTAGTTAGGGATAGGCCTACAGTTAGATCTATACTGGGAATCATACTGGTACTATTTTAATCTATCAATCCCGCCCTATGCCATGGGCATGGCGTATGCCTGTGGCCTATGAATAGAATGATCATGTGCCACGCCCCCTTATTATTAATAGAATGAGTATCGTCTTATCCGATGTATGAGAGGACCGGGAGGCTTATTAGGGATACTACTATAATATCAGTGGCTACCTTGTTAATAATGGGCCTTATAATAGGGCCCCAGACAGGTAAAATCGACATGAGCCTAGTCATTCACTAGCCTAGTGACAAGTGACACTGACAGGACCCATTTCTTAAAATCGACAAGTGACATAGGCATTCCTTAAAATCGACAAGTGACATGAGGGCTGGTGACATTTTTACAGTGTTAGTGACAAGGGACAAGACCCTTTTCTTAAAATTGACAAGGGACCTAGGCATTTCTTAAAATCGACAAGTGACACAGTAACCCCTCGTCTAGGGCCCTTATAATGATCTAAAAGGGTGGAATGAGTGCTATCATTTATTGATTTGTCAACTCTTCCGACACAGGTTCCCATGAATACCCAGAGATCCAGTAGCCTAGCTCTATCCTAGGTGTATGATACCTGCCGCATTTCCTTTATCCTAAAATGCCATCATTATACCGGTACTGATATATTGAGGCCAATTTAGGCTTTTCTAGTCCTCTATAGTCTAGAAGAAGTACATGTACATAGGCATAGGACCGATTGTATAGAGTTGTGGTCAGGTAACCCGACCTACCATAATCTTTTTATGGCCCTATCTTAGTCCTTTATGTTTTGGGGGCTTTTTTAAAATGAAAATAAAGGAAGCTTTTAATCACCACAAGCACACTAGAAAAATGTGAAAAGGAGAAGATGATATATATACTTTTAATAGCAGACCTACTTACTCTATTTTTTTGGTTATGTGAGCTGAACATATAAACTTTTCTTGGCCTAAGGCCTACATACATATATAGATCTACTGGTTCTATTTAAAGGGATCACGAAGGAGTAGAATGAAGAGCGATTACTACGGTAGCAGTACTACTTCAACACTTGGAGCATGTTGACTAATGGCACCTGCACTGGGTTCCCACTATGGGTATAATAATGCCTTACCTTATAGCCAGGTTGATTTTTATGTCGATATTTGATTGGCATTGAATGGCATTCAGTCTTTGCCAAATCCTGCCGGACAGTGGCAATGTCCGCCTAAAATGGCTCTGGTCCGGCGGAATGATTTAAATATTCCAACTAGAACTGAAGTTACATATTCTAGAGTGCACTCTAATATTCTAGGCAAATTAAAGCAAGCTTTTGTTATTATTTTCTTTTATAATTCCTATTCTATTCTAAATGTTATGCAAAACTTTGATTTTGGTATCCGGTCCTGCAGAAATCTATCCGGTCCTGCAAAATTGGCTAGCTGCAGGACCGATTGTCCTGCATGCCAAAAAAGTTTTTCGCAAAGACTGGAATGGTAGTGCCAATATATGCATAGTGTATTGTGTAGGAGCTATTGTCTCTTTCGATTAGGGAGCAACAAGTACTAATGCCATTTTGTTAAGCGGATACATATAATTAACTACGATAATAGAGGAACATTATTTAGGAGAATAGGAAAATAGAAAGTTGTCAAATAGAAAGTTGCTGAATAGAAAGTTGTCGAATGAATAGTTGCTATATAGAAAGTTGCAGAAAAAAAGTTGCAGAATAAAAAGTTGTCGAATAGAAAGTGTGACACATGATTTGAGGGTGGTTTTACACAATAATTTCAGGCCTTCGAAGTGATATGGAGGCGGGGTTGCATACCCCAATTTTTTCACAAAAATCTACAACTACCACCATCCATACCCTGTTATTAAAAATTGACCTCTCCCTAAAATGCTTTGTATTTCTCTATATGTTGCAGGTAGGTGGTTTCGGTTTCACATCCTCTGGGGGCAGACGCCATAGTCAACTGAAGTGGAGTGCAACTACCCAAACTGCGGAGGGACCCTCTCTTACTGGAGTTGTATACATTAGTCAATGTTAAATAGTTGTATATTAGTAGTATTAGTGGGTGTCTGCCCTCAGGAGCAGGGTCATACTGTTCACCCCAGTAGCATGCTCCTGCAATATCAACATGCCCCAATACATGTACTAGGGGGGCAAACTTATTTACATCCCTAAACACAGGCCTACTATTCCCTGCTACATCTTAGTCATTGTTTCTTTTTTGTTTGTCAAATTTTAATTGTTAGTGCCGGTATTAGCATGAATGTAAAGGGCGTAACGATAACGCGATATCCCGGAGCAATATGCGGTCCTTAGAGAGTAAATGCAGGGGTCTCAAATAACCACAGGCCTCGTATAGGCGCAGGGTAAACGAGGGTACTGAAATGGAAATTTAGGCCATTTTTGTTTATTGAATAAGCACATGTCTTGTATGACCGTAGGGTAAATGGTGCTATTGAAATGTCTAAGCACAGATGCGCTTATTCAAGCCAGTTCTGTAAATGTATTTAATAGCTTCATTACAACATATTGCCAGACAAGTATGGTATAATTACTGTCAGTTTTGGAAGAGGAATCCGGCAATGTATGTTGTAATTAAATGCTTTGCAGTATTAAAAGAAAAATACTAATACGTTTTGACACCCGTGACAAGTCTCCTCACCAGGGGGCGATACTTGACACGACTACTTAGTTCCCCAGCCACCCAGCAGGGAGAGTGTGCTTACACTAGGGGGCGACACTGCGCCTGTAACTAACTCACAGACATACCACTAGGTGGCATCACTGTGTGGCTACAGCAGTAGAGCAGGAGAGGAAGGGTTGAGTTTGTAGATTATCAGTGCTTTATTCAAGCAGCATGCCGACCCAACGGCATGATACATGGATGCGTGCATTGTGAGTTACTCGTCAAGTACATAGCACATTGTAATACTGCAGTATGTTGCCCTTAAAGGGTGAGAAACAAGGTTGTGGAAGGATTAATCTAATTTAATCCATGGTAAATTTGTACCCAGTAGACTGAGTAATCTTTTAGTTTCATTTGCCTGGATACAGTGAAGTAGATCGCTACATGATGCTGGGTTTGTTACATTGGTTACGTCTGTTCAGTGACGCAATTAAAGAGAGAACTGATCAAACTGGAGAGAAGATGACTTCATTCAACAATTTAGAATTAATTTGTGGGTGACAATGTAACTATATCAAAAATAGATCTACCGGATGAGATACATAGTGTTAGGATCATAATCAGCTTTCTTTAGATCTAATTGTCGTTGTTGCTATTTCAATTCGTGTGTGAAAACACATATGATTTAAACAATGAAATAAATATAGCTAATGAGACCCATTTCAAACAGGGCCTACGTTATCACTGACCCGGGCATAGCTCCTTACCATTTAGTACATTTAGTGTACCAGACACGTGATAAAATAGGAACCACCTGTGACAGTGTATAAGGCCACTCAAAAAAATAAAATGGTTTCTCATCACCGCGCGCATCATAAAAATCAGGTTTTGGGGAAAACCCTTTTTTTTTGTGCTAAATTTTGATGAAAAACCTCATCAAAATGGACGAAATTGGTCATATTTGGTATCAAATTAAAGCTAATAATGCCAGCAATGCAGTGGTATAGAAATAATCTACATTTTCCCAACTTTCAAAGATCAATTAATTCTTAACCAATTTTGGGACCTACCCTTTTTTTGGTGTATATAAACGATTTGAGTAATGTTGTGAAAAACTGTAGTCTATATTTATACGCTGACGATACGGTAGTATCAAAGACGGGGCCTGACCTGAATACCCTTACAAATGATATGGAGGAGGATTTGGTGACTTTAGAAGCATGGTTTATAAAGAATAAATTAACTTTAAATGCTAAAAAAACAAATTATGTAATATTTGGACTTAGAAGTAAATTAAAGGAGATTCACCACCATTCCCTTCGATTTGGTAGGACTGTCATTGATAGGGTACAAAGTGTCAAGTATCTGGGTATAATCCTAGACCCTGTGCTAAACTTTAATATGTATGCAGAATGTGCGTATAAGAAAGTTGTCTTCAAGGTTTATCAGCTTGCTTTTTTGAAAGAAAACATGACGTCATTCATTCGCATAAAAATGTATAAAACAATGATTCTACCTCATTTGGACTATGGCGATATTTTTTATGCAATTGCTGGTAAATATATATTAGATAAGCTGCAGGTAGCACAGAACAAAACATTAAGGATGTGCCTAGGGGTAGATGCAAGATACCCGACTATCCTTGTACACCAGGAGGCTGAAATATCATCTCTATCAGCCCGACGACAAATGCATATGGTGAATTTCATGTATAAACAAAGGAGCAATATTGATATTGTAAATAGGAGGGAAATATTTACAAGAGCACATGACGCTATATTGTTTCTAACTATAAAGCCAAGAAACGAGACTGCCAGAAAAAGTCCTATATACAGAGGGGCATTGCTATGGAATGCTCTAGGTGTAGGCACTCGTAATATTGAGTCATATGAAGAATTCAAACTGGACAGGAAAAGGTGGCTGGGGAGTACTAATTATATGTAATAAGGGTTATTAATAGTCCCAGTTTGAAACAGTGTAATATACCTAAGTTATATTCATAATTAATAACTACGGGTATGTATTGATTATCAGTGTATTGTATTAATAAGCGGTAATAATGAATACACGTGAAAACTTTATAATACATTTAGAACAATGCTGTGAACAGGGAGCTACCCATTCCCGACATCATCCTCAACCATAGTTTAAAAATGTGTATTCGAGTTAAATACATGAGGATCTGTGACTTACAGTGGAAATATAATATATTTTTTGAGATATTTTATCATAAAACATTATTGTTGAATTAACTCTTAAAATGAGATCCAATTATTCATTGTTTAATATTTGTGTTTTCCATATCATTAACATTCATATGAAATATTGTTATACTTTATAATAGATCAGCTAAGTGATGTTCAAGTATTTGCTGGTGATATATATTTTCGAGCTGTATAAGTTCTTTATGTTGCCAGGGTAAATAAACGAGAACGATGTCTTTACGTCTTCTCATACCAAAAAAAAAAGTGAATTTTGGCCAAAGAAACCCGTAAATTATCCTATACACAGAAAAAATACACAGGTGTGGATCCCTGTTAGATGGTCATGGTCCAGTGAAGAAGGACAACCTTGACCCTGACCTGGGGCCCGGCCTGGGGCATACAGAGCCAGCAGGCCAGGTAGGCTTAGTATAAACCTAAGTAAACATATATAACCAACTATGACCAATCATACCGGTAGCATTATACTTATATAATTATGGGGTAATTATATACACAATAAATCCGTATTACCTCGCATATGTATACTACTTATCGACCAGCATCAGGACACAGGACAAAATCGCGCACCAACCCTAACATACGGGTCTCCCACAGGGCACTTCCCCATTCCTTTACCATTGCTGTGGTCGAAAAATAACCCTTAACTACCTAGAAATATACTTTTATGTGCGTAACTCGATGGTGATCACCTTCCTGAACATATACATGTGTCTGGTTAGTTGGTAAGAAAATTATTAAAGCTTCTAGAGCCAAAACACTGAGACGCCCCATTGACTTAGCACTGCCGCTGCCCGTGGACAATGGGCGATAATGTGACGTAATACATGATGCGCCGCCTGGTGAGGAGAGAAGGCACTGCTGGTAGTTATCCAGTATAGCACAAAACGGCCTACCCAACCGTGTTTATGTTTACTGTACATATTTCTGTGTAATATACAGATCTAATGTATCTTTGTCCTGCGAAAATAAGAAAGGCATTAAATAAAGTTAAAAGTGCCTCTTGTACACATTTTTTCAGAATTTTTTCAGAATGTCGACCCTTCGGGAGTGTACCAATTCCATAGGGTTGGCATTATGCTTGAATACAACATAGGCAAGAATTCATGTCAGCCAAGCCGCAGCAATACCCAACACCCCCACCCTATGGCACTGAAAGGTAACCCTTTGAGGTCGGCATACTATTTTAATGCAGTCGCAGTGAGTAACCAAACAATGCTGCATTAATGCATCATGCTGACTTGAACCTACAGGGTTGATACACCCCCGAAGGGTTTGCAGGATGCATACTGCCGACAGAGGCCGAAGGTATAGCGCATTAAAGTACTATGCGATCCTTAAAGGGATAATCCCCATCCCTTTCAACCCACCGTAATCTCACCCCTAAAGCAAACAGATAATACATACATGTACAACTAAATATAGAAAAAGAAAGGCGGGGGCACTAAAAACGGCCCAGTGTTCAACTATTGGATTGCAAAGTAAATAGCTAATATACCACAGTGAAGGGAGTCTATATTCGATGATGATGAGGATATAGAAAAAAAGAGTCTTTAAAAAAGGGACAAATACAAATATGAAAAAGGTTTAGTGCTAGATAAGATGGGGATTCCCCATAGAGAGCAGAGTATATTTGTTGTCACACCCTCAGTGTGCTACAGCCTGCAAAACATCAATGTCTGAATGAGGTGGGAGCAAGAGAAAAACAAGATTTAAAAAATGAAATAAAAAATGAGATAAAAAAATAAAATATTTAAAAAAATGTGCCAAGCGGATTTTCTTTACCTGTTATCGGGGTAAAGCTGTTAGCGATCACTGCAAACACTGTTCTGGCCCACTCTTAAAAGTGAAGCCATATATATATGAACACCGGTTTGCGATTGGCTATCTCCCAGTGCCATACGGTGCAATTGGAGCCTCTGAAAATGTGTCCCCATTCATTGTGGTATAGGTTTTGTTTGAGGTTAGTGTTGTGTTAAACCACTAACGGTATGCTCACCACAAATTGCCATCTATAGAGCACGGAAGGCCGCACAATTAAATCAAAGAATGTTAGTCTATAAGATGCTACCCCGCGGCGCTACCGCGGAAACAGGTGGGAGAGGGCAACTGTTTTTAGTCATCAACTTAAATTCCCCTTTTTAAGGAATTTGAAGGAATTTCACACGCTGAAGCCAGTGCCTTTAAATTCGAACCGTACAAGCCTACCTAGTTATATTATAGAAAAGAATGCATGGCATGAGTACAACCAACTGGCAAATATTTTTCCTTGGCCTGACCCAGAAATCTGAAGTTGGGGGGGGGGGGGAGTAATGTATAGAAAAGGACCAAACATATTTGTATTTCTCCAATATGGTGTGAGGAATCCATGGGGCTGTCCTAAGTGTCGTGGAATGTCTACATGGGTAGATATGATGTCTATTATATAGACATATATTCTACTTTCCCAGCAGTAAAAGCTAAGTGAAAGGGTTAATAGCCTTGCTCCCTGTGATAATGATAAGCAGTATGCGCCAAGGGTCCTGACAATACATTTTGTACACGGTAAACAACTGTTGGATATTGAATATGGAAATGTCACGGTTGTAAATTGACATCAGCGGGCCTTGTCCACCCTCTAACTCACTATTCTGTCATGATTCCTGGGACCATCAGTTGATGGAATGGGCATGGGCATGAAATAAAAATTACTATATATTATCTGATGTTCTGCAAAAGTATGGAGAGTGGGGCTAAACATAGGGATGAAGTTCCTGGACGAGGGGTAGGAGACCCTGAAAAATTGGTGAAAACTCTGAAGAGTGCAGGAGTTTGGGGTCCTGCATGTAGGAGGGGCTTGGAGACTGGAGGAGGGGTGAAGGACCCTGGATCACAGAGAAGAGGTGGGGGCCTTTGCAGGGGCAATTGGGATGGATCGGGGCGATGGAGGTGTGTTTGGGTCTCTCTCAATCTCTTAGATATCCCACACATGATGACGATTTAAAAATATATATATACAACAATATAACCTGGAAACTGATTGATACAGTTCTCAATCGGTCAGAATATATTTATGTTTTGTTTGCTTTAGGCCCGTGTCCACTAGCATGTATAAGACTGTTTTGGTGCCAGCACTGTTTGATAAATGCTAGTGGACACGGGCCTATTAAGCGAGGCAAAATATGCTGTCTAATGTCTTGTGCAGTATATATATGTATGGTGCCAACAGGACTTCATAATTATGATGCGTTACTAAAAAAAGTCCTAAGTTCATATACTCTCAATGGAAGTAGCATTCAACATAGACAGACACTTTGACTTTAAAGTTAACACGACATCATTACATGTATGTAGTTTACATGGAAATTGATAGCGTTGGGACCCATCATCAGATCATATACTAGTACCTTATTAGATTACAGTGTAGAGGTAAATGGCTCTCTCGAAATACATGTAATTTGGAGTACAGAAAGGCTATGCACGAGGGCTAGACCTACTCTTATAATGGTCATTTACCTTCACCGTTAACCCTCTCACCGCCAGCAGGCCGCGGCCAGAGCACCAAATTCACTAAGCTGAACCAGGAAATATTACTCAAAATTGATGAAAATATTTTCTTACAAAACCTAGTCGTAGACCCCCATGTTTGGTATCATATTAAAGCTTGTAACATCCTCTTTCACATCCAATTATGTTTACAAAGGATGTTCAATGAGTTACTATGCAAAAAACCTCATTTGAATTTTTGATATATATTATTTTCTTTTGGCAAAACTACACAGAAATCTGGCGGTCGGAGGGTTAATGCTACCAAAATGGAGGTATCTGGAGGACCTTTTCTTTTGTCCTAAACCCAAAAACAATGTTTTAACCCACACATGATAATACAGGTCTGGGTATACAGTTCTTTTCTGAAAGTCTGTATGGTATAGGGCCTAGGTATATACGTGTAGGTGGTGGGTGGTCATGGTTTAGCGGACAGATAATGTACCTACACAGCCCAGTCTTACTTTCACACGCTACACCTACACCTGCACCCACCCTATTATAACCATAACTGTAGACGGCTTGGTTCTGGACCACTCACCCAGTAAATTATGCCACTTGACCCCCCCCCCCCCCCAACACACACACACACACACCCTAGAAGATCCCCCTTACTTACCTAGGACACTTTACCTTTATTTACTGTCCTTATTATGCACCATTTTACGTATATCTATTAACTTTACCTGGGTACTCTCACTTAATTGTTGTTGTTACTCTGTTGTAGACCTGGTGAATATCTACCTTGAGACACATTATCATGACCCAGTAATTGACCCAGGCTCCCTCATGAGTCATAAAACGCGACGCCTTGTTGGCCGTTTTTCGGGGTCAATTTAACAATATCCCCTACATTAAATATGGGCCCCATAGTTTACTCATATGCCACCAAACGGTAACTGGCGATCATGGTTACCAATGATCAAAGTAGTGGAGATGTGGAGCACAGTGGGAGTTCCTAGAATACTGATTTTATTTTTATTTAAAGACATGGAATTAACTGTGCTAATAGATATTGATGTAGACTTCTATTGGGCAGAATGTGTACATGTATCTTTTGTTTGTCATTAAAGAAGGCATAATAGCTTTGTGCAATAGATGGAAAGTAAGATATTCATAGAATACATTATAGTGACACAATAAAATACAACGTTTTTCTATCCACTTTAAAGAAGGCAACGAGGGATGCTCTTTCATAAAAGTATGTCTCATCCCTTCTCAATGACTAATTTATGTTTTTCTCATATGATGATGTGTAATAATATTATATTTGTCGATGGCATGGTCCCCTGTCTGTAGCCTATGTGCCAAGCCTCCTCCCCAGTAGACCTGGCAGGGATCACTATGTATATATCTATGTATGGAGGGTGCTTTACAAAGGAGACAGAGTGCATTGTTACAGTATCCAGTCTACCATGCTGTATGTGTATAGGGGACAGTTCCTTTGTAAAGACATGACATGTCCTTGTTGGTGAACATTACCCAGATATGAATTGTAGAGGATTGAATTGTAAAGAAGTGTAGAGGAATAATATCAATTTAAAAAATACTTTTTCCCCATTGTAACCTACAATCCACAATGTTACTTTTCTGCTGACGATGTTTCATATACTTATGCACGTAACTATGAAACTACAGAAGTCAGTGGTATACTGTAGAGTACTGTAAGGTCGGCGCCCTTTGCTATAGGAGAGTGAACCCTGACATTGTACTGCCCTCTGGTATGGAGAGGGAGGTGCACAGGGAATCCAAGGGAGCTACCTTGAAATAAGGACAATAAGTTATGTAATAATAAGTCACTCCGTAGATTTTATATAGATTTAAAGCAAAGCATTTGTGTGAAAATGGGAAGGAATCTGACCTAACCATATGAGGACTGTCTTAGTGTATGTGTTAGATAGCCTACACCTGGACACGGTGTACATGTATAACACCTCGTGATGACCCTGTGGGGGCAGTGGGTATATGGAAGAACCCTGGCCAGGTGTTGGCTATGTGATTTAACCCTCGGTATGCTATATAACCAAGGTGTGAACCCTGTGTCTTAGGCCTACACCGTGGGTTAAATCATCTGAAACACGCCGTGCAAATGTTATGAACCTAATGGATCAACAATAAGCTTACCACACTGCTTTGGAAGGCCACTATAACAACTGTTTATTCATCCCGTGCTCCTGATTAAAATAGTGTTTTGAGAAGGATTTTTTAAACAGTACTAGTATGAGAAAACATGATGAAAAGTGGACAAATAAGGACATATTTAGTATCAGAATACAGCCAGCTTTTGGTGTAAGTAATGCAGTCATCCAGAATTGTAGAGCCATTATCATGATGTGTCAATTTGAGAAAAAGAATCTTACATGTTCACAACATTTTGCAGGTCATTAAACTCTGAAGAACTAGAACAGGAATATTGCTTGTGTCAGCCTTTATCAATTCCTTCATGATTGGTGCTGATTTCTTTTGAGTGGCCTAATTAACTCTGTTATAACAGGAGGCAATGAACCACTGACCCCCTCCGCCTCCCCCACCCCTACACACACACACCCTCAATAAGACCCCAGCCTCTCTTTGGTGTGCACACACCACGTGACACATCACATGATGACCTGAGGGCCTGTCTTGATGGTGACCTCGTCCCCCTGCAGCCCAAGTCAGGAACGAACAACACCAGCCCAGGGACCCAGGCCACACTGGAGGGGGACCTACCTCCATTCCCCCTAGCCCCAACCCCAACTAGATAAGGGTCATGAAGCTCAGGTACTCGACCCCCCCTCCGCCAAAAGAAAGAGAATTTTTTTATGATATTAAGGCTAAAACAAAAAAAAAAGGTTTGTTTCAGGTAACATTGATAGGAATTGTAGGGTCGGTAGGTCGGAATTTTTTTATTTTTTTAAACATTTTTTTTAAACATGAAAGTACCAGCCAGCCTCTCCGAAGACCCTAAAATTGACAGAAAAAGGTAAAAAATACAGATTTTTTTTTCAAAATTGCATAAAAAAGAACGTAGGGTCAGCCCTGTTTTCATAGGGTCGGTCGGGTGACCTGAAATAAACCTTTTTTTTTTCTTTTGGCCTATTCCTGGTCGTTCATCTCGACTTTTAGAATGATATTCTGGTACAGTTCATTTATGATTTTGGGGGCAGGGGGGTATATATATTATATGGATCGTCTGTGGAGATATTCTGATTGAGCAGCCGTGCTTGTACCAATCCCACAAAGGGGACCGATCCCAAAACGGCCACGGTAGCCCCTCGTCTTCATATGGCCCATCCCCCCCCCCCCCCCCACACACACACACCCTTTACACCCCCTCTTCCTGTCCCTGTTTGCACCCACACCTCTCTCCTGATGCCAACCTGGGGTTACTGAGTACATTTACTACTGCTGCCAGATGCTGCCAGCCTCCCTCACACTCTCCTAACAGATACTGCCAGACACCCTCATACTCTCCAAACAGATACTGCCAGCCACCCTCACACCCTCCAAACAAATACTGTTAGCCACCCTCACACTAAACAAATACTGACTGCCACCCTCACACTCTCCAAACAAATACTGCTAACCACCCTCACACTCTCCAAACAAATACTGCTAACCACCCTCACACTTTCCAAACAAATACTGGCAATTACCCTTCCACTCCCCAGACAGATTCTGCCAGTTTCTTAACTTAGAAAAGGGCTGCAATTATTTGAGGGTTGACATTTTCACAATTCTATACCCTTACCTTTTCCATCAATTTCACCCATGTTGGTGAATAATGGCCATTCCATAATAAAGAGAAAACATACACAATGTACAACTTTTACTGTCAACTCATCTAAAACAGCTCCAGATGGGCATGTACTAATATAAGGAGGGCTGTCACCATGTTTGGGCTGACAGATTTCTGAGAAACCTTGTTGACAGTATGAAAGACATTGTGACAGCTCTCACAGCAGGGTTAGCTGTCACACCGTTTCTATGACAACCTCTTCTGGTCCCCTGAAGCTAAGCTGTTTTCTTTATTTTTTTCTGTGCAGAAAAGTGTATTGAAATATCAAGCTCAAGAGAATAGTTAAGAGAAGTAAGTGTAGGGCAAATTGTTTCTCAGGCTACATCTTATGCATCATGACACCATGCATCATGACGAAAAAGGACACATGTACATCCCGATGTACATGCATTAAAACACTATCTGAACTTAAAACGGCTGAAAACACCATCAGGAGACTCACCTTAAATCGATGAATATGCCCCATGAAAAATCGTTTTTTTAAAACATGTTATCATTGCATTGATCTAGTTTTAATTGAAAAAAAAGAGACAATGTGTGGCTGTACCGAGAGATTTGGGCAATGTGTGGCTCTACCGAGAGATTGGGGCAATGTGTGGCTCTACCGAGAGATTGGGGCAATGTGTGGCTCTACCGAGAGATTGAGACAATGTGTGCTCTACCGAGAGATTGGGACAATGGGTACCTCCACCGAGAGATTGAGGCAATGAGTAGCTCTACCTAAAGACTGAGGAAATGGGTTTTTCCATCTAACGATTTTGAAGCAATGTGTGGCTCCATCTAAAACTTGAAGCGATGGGTGGCTTTACCCAAAAATTTTGACAATGGTTTGCTCCATCTAAAGATTGAGGCAATGAGTAGCTCTACTCAGAGATTGAGGCAAAGGGTGGCTCCACCCAAAGATTGAGGCAATGGGTGGCTTTACCCAAAGATTGAGGCAGTGGGTTGCTCCATCTAACGATTTTGAGGTAATGGGTGGCTCTATCTAAAGATTGAAGCAATAGGTGGCTTTACTGAAATACTGAGGAATTGGTGGCTTTACCCAAAGATTGAGGCAATGGGTTGCTCCATCTAAAGATTGAGCCAATGGGTTGCTCCATCTAATGATTAAGGCAATGGGTGGCCCCACCCAAAGATTGAAGCAATGCGTTGCTCCATCTAAAGATTTTGAGGCAATGGGTTGCTCCATCTAAAGATTGAAACAATGGATGGTGACATCCAAAGATTGAGGCAATAGGTGAATTCACTCAAAGATTGAGGCAATGGGTGACTCTACCCAAAGATTGAGGTAATGGGTTACTCTTTCTAAAGATTGAAGCAATGGGTGGCTCCATCCAAAGATTGAGGCAATGGGTGGCTCCGTCCAAAGATTGAGGTAATGGGTGACTGCACCATAAAACTGAGGCAATTGACCCCAAAACATATGTAGGGGGGAAACGAATTGCTAGCAATTCAAAGTTAATAATCATTTTACAGATAAGATTGGTCGGCCACCATAAAACATTAAAATGATGGAGCGAGTTGTGGGTCTCCAACACTGGTCCCGACCTCCAGTTGTCACACCAACTTCAGGAGGGGACATCTGGACATGGCACAACCATTGTGTCTCCACAAATCGTGAAACAATTAGTAGTTTTTCCTCATGATTGTTCACGGTGCGTTTTAACTGATTGTACTCACTGTATATTTAGGTGGACAATACATACATGTTGTGCCCCAGGCTGTATGCACGCAGTAACCACAGGCCTGTTAACCCTCAAATGGCCGCATGGTGGTTTAATGTGCTGTGTCCTTGATTGCCATGATGCATGAATGCAGCTCTGGTAAGTCCACATGCATTCATGCATCAGAATTAACGACCAAGCACATGATGCATCAAAGAAGTCAGGCATCATACAGTCAGGCAAGGGGAACGGTACATAAAAACACTATACTGCCGTTAAGGGTTAACCATTAGATTTACCTAGATGGCCAGGACATTGACCTCCTTTCCCTCCCACGCCTAAACAACAGTCATAATCATTTCAGCCAAAATACCCTCTATGATGTTCATAAAGGCATTTTGAGGTACAAGAGAGCAATAGCTTTTTCTTCGATAATTGTGTTGAATTCCATGGAAATCACTATCGCCAAGGCAAAAAAGGGCCCGTCTATGTCAGTAAGCCCAAAATAAAATGACTATTAGTTGATTTTGAGAAAAATTATAAAATGTTTTATATTGGTTACAGCGGGATGAAGGCCCTATATGTAGTACCAACTTTAGACACCATTATTTCTACTTTTTAAAATTTCTCACTTTTTTGTTATGGTTACAGTGGATGATAGCAAATCTTGACCGAAGAATTTCATTCCCTACAAACACATCAGAATTACGACCCCATTTCTGCCTTAGTATACGGCGATAGGTTATCCCTAGTTTTCCCACACCTGTAGGAAGGGGGAGGGAGTGTCTGAACCCACAACCAGGTGGCAGCACTCACCTAGACCAGCATGCACCGCGCTGACCTACCAAGGTCAACCAGTCTTGGATCCCTCTGTAGGAAGAATAACCCTTTAAGGGCCATATAGTGCATTAATGTGTAAACTTGATGCACGAATGCTGGCCTTGTGAGTAACCTGCCAGTGTTGGTTCATGCAATCGCTCAGCACTGGAGAGTAGATCTATACGCCAGGCCTGCATTCATGTATCTTGACGAAAACGGGCATAATTTACTCTGCAGCCCTTTTAAAATGTTAACAACACGTGGTGGTGGGGGAGGGGGCTTAGTCATGACCATGCAGATACCAAATCTCTGTTGAGGTAGGGTATAAAGCAGATAGGTGCATGACACCATTAAACTTAATTAATGTACAGAAATGGAGAAAATGTTTCTTTCTTTTCATCAGTTTATGTAGATGTCAAGATATTAAAGTTTAGGACCAACGTTCATAGCTAGGTTCTCTAAGAGATGTGAGAGATGCCCATCCTTTAACATGTCGTTATTGTCCACCTAACCATGTAACCTGTGTTAATGAATGGGGTATTCAACCAGGTGTGAAATATGAAAATCTATTTATTCTAATACCTTTTAGAAGCTGTGAAGTAAAAGTGAAAAGAAGCATGTACCTGGAGTTATTTGTAGCGAGCTATTTGACCAGCTGACTGAGCTTATTGACAAAAACTTAGTTTGAGGAGTGAACGTTATGAAATGCTTAACCCTTTTAGGGCCACATAGCGCTTGATGTTGTTATGCCCATGATGAATGCAGCCCTAGTGAGCAACTTGCCAGTACTTAATTCATTCAAGCATCATATGCCAACCCTACGGTTCCTACAACCATGAAAGGTTGGTATTGTCATACAAGGAATCCCCTTAGTTGGGAGATCCCTTTAATATGATATGAGGTAAGTTGACTAAGTCTTGAGGTCTTGTAGTATAGTTGGTATTTATTACAAGTTGACAGCAACAGTACAGTAGTACAATGTAGGTTCCACTCAGTTACACCTATCCACACAATAATATAGGTCTTGGTAAATATACCTAATAACCCTGAGGTTAGTACTGGACTAGAGCCAAGGGGGTCCTACACCATGTCTGATAGTTGGGCCTAGTAGGGCATAGCCTATAGCCTTGTTCTCAGTCAGTGGAGAGGTCCTTGCTCTGTGGTGTCCAAGTGTAGAGTGAGGATGGAGATGCCCAGTGCTGGGACCTGACCCTATTTAAGGGGGCCAGGCCACCAGCATGGCATCTTGAGTGTTAGTGTCAGTTGACAGTGGTTGGAGGGTTGTAACAGTCAGAGAGACAGTCACACAATACCCCTCCATAGTTTGTCTACCCCTGTTAGTGTACATCAAAGGGGGTGACCCTTATGCTGGTCTGTGGGAAACAATGTGCGGGATGAGCGTCGCCTGGCGGCGGCGGGAGTGCCGACTGGAGCGCCGCCTATGCGGGCCGGCGCGCGCCTGCGTGTGCCGGCGGCGGGAGTAGCGTCTCCCGCCGTCGGCTTGAACACGCGGGCGCCCGCAGCGCCGGGCTCGCCGGGCTCGCCGGTCATACCTGACAGGTGCCTCCCCCTCGGGAAAAAGGACAACTCTCCGTCAGTTGTCATTCCATCTAAAAATTTGGGGTGAATTTTGGAATTTTATCCACAATTTTTGGTGGCAAATAGAATTTACCTTTTGTTTTTGATTTTTTTTTTTTGTAGTGAAGTACACTTTTTTTTTGTAATATAGATGATGTGAGAGTATGTAAATACCAAAGGTCTGGGGAGAATTTTGGTTTTGTGCTTGGCTAGTCATCTACATTATATACAGTGTAACTTAACTATAAGGTATGTAAACCTTCTTTGTACCAATTTGGTACTTTCTTAATCACATATTATACAGTGTAGTAATACATTGTGTCTTTATCTGACACTTTTCAAATCATTGTTTGAATTATATACACAGCATGGTACATCTTTGTCTTAATTCTAAAACATGATGAAAAATGTGTTATCAAGTAATAGGCTGTCTTTGGTGAAATAGGTGCTTTGTGGAACTGAGTGGATTTTGATATATCAATGTTCACATGTGAATACAAATATACCGAGTATAATGCAAATTATGCAAAATCTTATGATAATCTTTTACAAACTTTTTTGTTTGATACCAAAAAAACCAAGGCCACTTTTATATAAAAGTAGGCCAGCCGGCTTGAAGTTTGTTTTCTTATTTCTAGATAGCGCTTATCTATGGATTTGCGTGATATAGCAATCAGTAATGTACATTTTATGCATAGTTATGTGCTTGTCCGGTGGCGGATAAGTGTTCATAATTGTGTCATCTGACATTTTGCATTACTTAAGTTTGTAAGTTTGTATGTACAAATACAGTCCTTTTTATGCAGATATTTTGTCCTTATCCGGTGGAGGGTAAGTGTTCGTAATGTCATAAAAATGACTTGGTATCTTGTTTCTGCAATGATAGTTGAATCTTACAAGATTCTTGGTGTTGGCAATTTGCAACTTGTGGATCTACACTTTGATCAGAAATGTCTTTGCAGTGGGCCGCTGCTGTGAGATTTAAGTCTTTTGTGTAGTATCCTAGGGTTAGTCAGCGGACTATCTCCCTTTTTGCTTCATGTTTTTCTGTAAATAGTCTTACATAATACAAAGGTATACAGTGTAAAATACAGTGCAAATACAGTGTTATATACAAACATGTTTGATTAGCAATTTAGATTGTAATAATACAATTTCATACATATAAATGCATGTTTGAGCAAGTTTGACATGGTTAAGAGTACGCAATTGTTTTTGTAAAACTTCAATTTTTCAAAAATTGGCTGTTTCATTTTGGGATACCTTAAAATTGATTTCCTGATACTACTGACACACACTGAGACCTTGCTTCGACCTTGGGATTGTGAGAGTTTGAAAATTTTGCACTTTGAGCAGATTTTTGAGTGGCACCTTGAGGCTATTGTGTCATGCGGCGCAAGATGCGTCGTGTGCCGCGGTGACACCGGTGGTTGACACCTTTTGGTGAGCAGATCATGTGCCTTCTCATGGACTTGTCACCTGAAGTGAGGGGATCACTTCAGAGGGTGAACAGTGTCATTTGGGGGTAGGGAGGGGTTATAATGGCTGTGTAGACTACAGTAGGATCACTTATTCCTTGAGTACCCTTGAGATAACACAGTATGGCGCATATGGCAATTTTGGAGGACGAGTTGGAGGCTGTACCTGAGGTACTTGCATATCTCCCTGAGGCCTGGCTGCAGGGTGACATGCAGGCCTTAGACCTGTGGTTAGGTGATCAAAACACCTTGGAGGGGCTGACTCCTGGTACTCCTTTTAGGAGTATTTTGAGTCGGTATGACTCAGTAAGGACGCGGTGGTTGCATAAAGTCCGGCACGACATTGCCAGTTTTGGTGATGTTTTGGTGTGCCGTCATCACGGCTGGTACTTCCTTGGTGCTGGCGGGATTTCCATGCGCAGGGCGGCATCTCTGGAGCTGTTGGCTCAGGCCCTACGTGATCTGGATGGATATGACCCGCGACTGCTTTTCACCAGAAATGATGGGGTCATCTGGGACTTCCTATTGGCTGTCGGCCTATGTGCTTACACGGTGACAGGTGATGCTGCAGACAGCGCTGAGCATGCTTTGTCTACTTTGGAGGCACGTTTTGTCCAGTGGAGGGAGGAGAACGAGTGGCTCTTCAGTGAAGATACGTGGATTGGATCTCCTGCCGCTGCCGAGTTGGCCGAGTCCTGGGAGGCCTTGGGATGGGGGGACTATGACAACTAGTGGGTGGCATCTATAAATGTCAATATAAACGGTCCTTTTCAGGGCCAACCAACTTTTCACAAAAGTTTTGGTCAATCTCACTCCTGTATAATTGTGTTATTCTTCCCCATGTACTTTCTCACTAGTTACAGCTGTAGGTGGTTGGGTGAGTATGGTGAGTACATTTTTGAATGTATTGGTGCTCTCTCTTTGGTCGTCAATTATGATGTTTTCCAGCTTTGACTCATGGGTATCCATGGTAACGGGCTGGGGTGAAATGTCATTTTGTAGTAACATGGCAAAATCTAGATTGGGTTCCCTGAGCGCTGGTATTATGCTGAACCTGGCACGCCATGGTAGATTGATAGTTTCTGGCAGTAAATATGCGGTCTCTCCTTTCTTAGTAGTAATTACTACTGGTCCATTCCATTCAAATACTAGTCTTGGGAGAGGGTACATTTTGATAATCATATCTCTGTATGTTGGGGCTGAAGCTTTTATAATTGTATCAAACTCATGTGGCACTGGATGCAAGGGGAAGGAGAAGTTGGTGTCTCCTTTGTAGACTTTTAGTACTACTGTGGGATTTGTCCTCTTGGTGACTTTTCCCTTTCCACAGTGCTTGGTTGCCATACTCTTTAAATATTTGGTCAGCCTGTAGGCTGAGTAAATAGTGAGTGTGAATAGTATGGCTATGATAAGAGTATGGGTCTCATGGATAGTTAGAATAGGGGTGGGGCCCTGTTCTATTGGTGCCGTGGTGGTGTCCTTCTTGTATAGAGTTTCGAAGGCTTTTTCCATAGGCTTCTCTGTGACAAATCTATATGCTTTTGCAGTTGGCATATAAGCTAGTAGTGTGGATCCTCTGTGCATTTTGAATAGGGTGTAGGTGGCCAAAATTGTAGCTATAACCGAAAGTATCATTGGTATGATAGATGCTGCTGGATGCCGTGCAAATTTGTATAGATAGGACTCTATTAGTCTATTTTCCAGTGGCTTAGCCAGGCTGGAGGCATCATCTAGCAGGGTTTTTGCGAATGGGTTTAGGTCTAGTAATGTTGATTCATCAATATTACTTGATTTTCTTAACATATCCAGTGTCCTGGATAGGTTGACCTTTGGAAAAGGTGGCAGATTTGCCTTGGAGTCTGGTCCAATTTCTTTGATTTCATTTAGAGCCGCGAGAAAAGGTAGGTTTATAGTCTCCAAAGCATAGTGAAATGAAATTGTAGTGTTGCATGGCAACCTAGAATTTGGTAGTGAATAGTGATCTATATTCACTGTACATAGGCATGGTACACCTATGATTGAGTGTGATGGTGCTTTGTGAGTAGTAGCTGGTTTCCCATGACACGTAACTGTGTAGGTGGGAGAATTTGTGGTCACTAGATATTCATCTTGTGAAATGGCTACAGCGTGTGAGATAGGTCTCTTCAAGGGTGAGATAGTAAATTGGCACATTTCCTTGACTTGCTGAGCTTGGTTCAAATAAATTGCTACTGTGCATGTAGGTACATGTCTATGGATTCTCGGGCTAGTTTTGGTACAAATTTTGATCTTAGTTCCTGGACAGGTTAGCATATCTGCATTTGTTAGTTCAATAAATAGTGAACCATCTTCAGAGATAGCCAAGAATTTGACATCAGTAATTAATTGGGTTACTCCCTTTGTAGGTGTCTCCTTGGTGTTGATTGGTACTGGTGTAGTTACCAGTTGAAATACTCTGAAGGTGGAGACAGTGGATGCTACAATGATATCCAGGTGGATGTATATGTGCCGTTCCGAATAGGTGTAGGATATCATTCTTTGGGAATAATAGTAGTCAAGGTCAGTTATGGCGACCTTTGATCCTGGTGAGTGTATTCTGAGTGTCATGTCCAGATCATTCAGATGCTCCGTTAGTTCAGCTGGTGGTACTATGTCAGCAGTCATAATGCCTGCTGATAGCATCCTGAGTGCTGATGTGGTGCGCTGCAATGCTTGCAGATAGTTCATTCTTGCTACAATAATGGTGAGTGCATCAGTTAAAATTTGGATCTTCCTTCTTTGTGTGTGCTCGTGATTTGCATAAGTGTTCAGAGATGTGGTCATATTTTGAGCCCATAAATTCATATTTTGGCCTAGAGTGTTCATGGTTTGGTCTAGCATGCTTTTATCCTTAACATATGCCTTGACAAATTTGTCTTGGCGTTGGGTGACCTTATCAATTAATATAGCTGCTTCTTTGTCTTGCTTGGAAAAGGCTTCTAGAATGCCGTCTATGTTCTTTATCTGGTCCATGACCTCTTTGACGTCATCTAGTGTGGCAAGACCTATTGCTCCTCTGAAGAGTGGGGCTAGGAACCCAAGTGGTGCTCTTCTGTACCTTCCTTGACTGTTAATTGGATTTGATAGGAACAAATGGATGGATGCTAAGGTAGAGTTAATTTCCTTGTCTGTTATGTCTATTAACAGATCTAGTTCCCTTGCCTGCTGTAATATCTGACTGGTAGAACTGTCGTCATGCAAGGTAGGAAATGTTAGTGCCATAACCTGGTCCAGTATTTTGGTTTCGGTCTCTGGTGGAGCAGGTATATGGTATGGTATTGCCAATATCATGGTTGTGGTATCGTGCCCATTGACCAATGGTTCAGGTAATGGCTCATATATGGCTCCAACGTTCTGTCTAACGGTGGGCACATATGTGATGGCTTGAGAAGTGGCCATCATCACTAGTAGTAGGATTGGCTTTAGCATGCCTGAAATATAAAATATATTCTATGTCTTAGTAAGACTTCTACTAGTGTTTTTTGCAATATACTTAGGTTTAAATTGGTTTGCTGATTTTGTGAGCTATCCTTTTTGCTTATGTGAAGTATCCACTTGGCGCTGCCTCTGTGTACATAGTTTTGAGAGCAGAAATCCTGGTTGGTCCCAATAGTAATATAATAATCAATGTAGTGTTTGAACTGTACCTTTTTCCATGATCAAGCTAGTGTTGGCTTAATGTCCAATCTGTGCTAGAGTCCTTTCCCAAGATTGTAGTAACTGGGTATGATATTGTAGAGTGGGTGTGGTCTGCTTTCTGACAGAGTCCCTCCTGCTATAGGAGAACTGGTATGGCTAGGACCAGCTGGTGTGTACCTGACTGCTGCAGGAGTAGAACTGGTGAGTTGGCTATGGAGTCAGGGCCTCTTATGTAGCCCACCCTACCCTCATCCATTGAGGGCCTGGCTTTGTTTCCCTGGTGGCTGTTAACTGCCATCAGTGTTAGCTTGTCTGACTGGGGTAATTATGTCTGGGGTAATTAGTGTGGACTACCTGCATCTGTGGGGGTTTGAATGCCCTGGCAGGTGTGTGGGTCCTTTGAAGGGTAAGGGTGTGTCTAGACAGTAGTCTCTTGGCATAGCACGCTCTGTTTCATGTACTTTACAGGATTTAGGTTCAAACATTTCCATTGTTGCATTCTTTCAAGGATGCTAGCCTTTGATGCAAAAGTATGTTAATTGTGGTTTCTTCAAGCTTGGGTTGCTAATCCCTTTAGGTAGTCTCTTTTGGCTTTTTGTGTGTAGCCTTTTGGGTTTCAGACTTCAACCCTGTAGTAATCTGTCCTTTGATTCTACTTTGTGTGTACATTGTTTTGTAACCTATATAGTGTATATTGTCTTTTCTGTCCTTTGTGTGGGTTCATATCCTATGCTGATATGAAAATTCCTACTTATCATTCTTGATTTGGACAGTTGTTGGAAATTTAATTTCCTTCATATAGAGTGTATATACTTATTTGACTATTATTCATAGTCTGTGGGTATAGATATTCCATATGGTCATGTCAATATATAAAAGTAATTTACTTAGATATTCTCCCTTGCCTGGAGTTTCTTTTCACCTTGTGGTGGGCTGGTCTGGGTACTATTTGGTTTAGACCAACTGACTCTTTGGTGAGTGTGATTTGGGATTTATCCCTTGTTATCCTGTGGATAAACTTTGAGGTGTGGGGAATGAGTCTGTGTGCAAACTCATTTTTCCTCAGTGTGGTGACCTATTTGAGCCTATCAATATGTACTGGTCTGGGGACTAGTAGGTTATTTGATAGGTTCTTCAACCTTGCGCTGGTTGGGGTTGGTCTTTCTGCAACAACATATGGTCCCATGAATAGGGGTTGAAGCTTCTTTGAATCTGTGGTCAACAGAATTCTGGGAATGTTGATATATACAATATCTAGTGGAAGTATAGCTTGTGGTGTAAGCTTTTTGTCATATCTTGACTTCCTTCCTTGTTGTAGCTTTTTGACTCTGTCTATTGCCTTTCTTCTAGACTCATCTTGAGACAGTATCATTCCAGATACATGCTCTGCTACTGTTTTGATTTCTTCCTCTATGTTTAGGGCAGTTTCTACAATGGTTTGAGGGTTTCTGCCATGCAGTAGGAAGAATGGTGTGTAACCTGTTGTCTGGGACTCTGTGTTGTTCAATGCAAATGTAATTGATTCTATATACAGGTCCCATGTTTTCTGATTCTGAGAACAGAAAGTCCTTAATGCTGTTCCTATACTGGCATTGAATCTTTCCACTAATCCATTTGATTGTGGTCTATATGGACTTGACAGGTCGTGTCTTATCTTCTGGGTGTTCATCAGTTTCTTAAAATTGCTGCCTGTGTAGCAGGTGCCATTGTCAGTTTGAACTGAAGTTGGTACACCTTGCTGACATATGACGTTCTTGTAGAACTCATGTTGTGTGGTTTCTGCTGTGAGATCCTTTGTGGCATATGCTATGACATATCTAGTTGAATAATCTATGCAAACTTGTATGTGTTTGTTTTTCCTGGCTGTTTCTGGGAGTGGTCCCACAGCATCTAAGTTCAGGTGCTTCATGGGGGTTGGCATATAGTCCCTTACAGTCATTGGTGTTTTGTGGGTGTGCACTGCCCTTTTTGCTTTTAGGCAAGTGTCACATGTTGACACATACTGATTGGCATCAGCCATCATAGATTTCCAATATACCCTAGGTATGAGAGAAGACATCATTTTTGAAGTACCTACATGGCCTGCCATTGGTGAGTCATGGAAGTGTTGCAGTATGTTTTCAACCCAAGTTTTTGGGACTACAACTTGTAGTGGTACTGTGTCTGTTTTTCTCCATGATGTAGGGGATATGTGTACTAGAATGTTGTCTAGGAGTAGGTAATGCTGAGCATTATTCCTAATCCTTGTTGCTTCAGTGCTTTTTACAGGTAGGTCACCTTTCTCTAGGTAGTCTATAATGGGTATTAGTCCAGTGTCTTTCCTTTGTTCTTCTTTCAACAGTGTGGAGTTGATTGAACTGTCTGGGATTTGGTCTAACATCTGGTCTAATTCCATTATATGCTGTGCCAGCCTTTCTTTGTCTTTCTCTGCCTGGATTGTTTCAGGAGATTTTGGTGCAGGTCTGGTCTTTGTCTGTTTCTTTGGTTGTTCAACTGCTATGTCTGTGTTGACTGTCTGCTCCTTTGAACTGGCTGCTCCTCTGTTTGTGCTGGTGGAGGCGGCCTTTGTTCTTTTGGGATGGGGGTCAGGTTTGCTTTTGTGAGCCTTCTGTGCAGTACCTGCTCTGTCTGAGTGCTTCTGCAAATTGGCTGTGGGTGTGCTGGGTGTTGAAATGGGGGATTTAGTAGGGAAAGAGGATTTGGTTGACACTTTGTTCTTTTTGGCTTTTAGGCCTAATTGCTGAGGGTGGTCATTAGACCTTGTATCCTCTGCAACCGACCGTTTTGCTTTTGAACGTGTGGTGACAACACAAATGTCTCTGTCCTGTTCTTCCTCCATATCCAGCTGTTCTTCTGCAAATCTGACTACCTTGGTGATTGAAGCAATTTTATGCAGTTTTTCTTCCAACTGATTTTCTGATGCACTGTGTGGTGGTTCACGAGGTGTGGTTTTCACCATCTGTGCAATCCTGTTGGTCTCAACCGGGGTAAAACAGTTTTCTGGATACTCTTCACAGTATTCCCTTTCACAATGACAGAACACATAATGGGTGGTCTCTTTTAAGATACCTCTGATCACTGGTTTTGGTCTGTCAATTGCTTTTGGTGGGTCATCTCTGTTGAATGGTATCTTGGTTTGGATTTTAGAGAATTTGGTTCTGGTGGCTGCCCTTTTCCTTCTTGGAGGTGGTGGGGGGTTGGTCATTGGTGGTGCATCTGGATATTCTCTTCTTGACATCACATCTGGAGGAATGTTGTCATCTCCTTTTACGTGTTGTATTGTGAATGCAAATTGTTGGATATCCAGTGCCCATCTGGCCCACCTGTGGGTCAAACCTGTGTTTGTGAGGAGTGGTATTAGAGCTGCATGATCTGTGTACAACTGAAAGTGTCTACTTTCTAAGTAGTGCCTAAAATGTAGTATCCCATATACTACACCTAGTAGCTCTCTTTCTGTTGTGTTGTAGTTTCTTTCATGCTTTGATAGTGTTCTACCTGCGAAGGCTACTGGTCTCAGTACTCCTTCACTACTGCGTTGTGATAGAACAGCTCCTAGGCTCACATTTGAAGCATCTGTTGCTAGACTGAATTCTTTGTCATAGTCTGGGTATCTCAATAGTGCATGGGTACAGAGTGCATGTTTCAATGTTTTGAAAGCATTGTCTGCATCCTCATTCCATTTGAAAACCTTTAGGTTTGTTTGTAGGTCGTACAGTGGCCTAGCAATATTGGCATAGTCTTTGATGAACTTTTTGAAGTATTGGCATAGTCCTGTGAATGATCTGACTTGTTTCACGGATTTTGGGGTGGGAAAAGTTTTGACACTTTCCACCTTTTCTGGGGATGGTTGTAAACCATCTGGTGTGACACGCATTCCTAGAAAATCTATCCTATCTGTGAAGTATTCACATTTTGATTTCTTTAGCTTGAGTTTCCCAATTCTCAGGCTTTTGAAGACATCTTCAAGGTCTGAAAAATGTCGTTCTACATCTGGTGATAGGACTAGAATGTCGTCTAGGTATGGTAGGGCACATTTGTATTTCAGTTTGTTGAGAATTAGAGTTACTAGATGGCAAAATCCTGCCGGCGCGGTAGCCAAACCCATCGGCATCTTTTGATAGACATACTTTTTGTCATTTGCTATGAAAGCAGTTTTGTGTTGATCCTCCCTTCTTATGGGAATTTGGAAAAACCCTTGTTGCGCATCTAGTTTACTGAAAACAGTAGGTTTGAGTGACCCTATCATGTCTAGTGTGTCGTCTGCACGTGGCGTTGATAAAGCTTGGTTTATCATATTAGCATTGACGTGGCGTAGGTCTGTGACTAGACGTTGGCCTCCAGATGCTTTCTGTACTAAAAATGATCTGGATGCCCAGGGTCCCTCTGCACATTCTCTGAGGATGCCCTGTCTGACTAGGTCTTCACAGACTTCTCCCATCTTAGCTTGCTTCTCAGGCGTCTGCCTGTATGGCAGGTAGTGACATGGTACTGCATCTGGTTTGATGTGAATTGAATGTGTATATAGGTGGGTTGTACCTATGTCATTGTCTTTTCCTACAAATACATCTTGATACTTGTGGAGTAACTTTTGGAGTCTCTCTTGTCCAATATCTGTTAGTACACATTTGGGTGGCACATTTTCCATTATGTCTGGCATAATGTCATGAGCCTCACTGTGAATTGTGGCCAATTCATCATCAGTGTCATCTCCACGGTTTGTATCTGGATCTGCATATACTGAGGCACAGTCTGACTCTGTGTCACTACAATTCTCTTCAGTGTCTAGCACTTGTAGTGTGGGTTCCTCAGTAGGGATGTCAGTATCTGGTTGATGTAACTCAGAGGGATCTACCTCTGTGAATAGGGCTATTATATCACCCTTCCTCACCTTGTATGGTCGGTGGCTTGTATTGAGCAGTATGATTGGGTGCCTGTTCATTTCTGAGGGTGTTACTACTCCCTTTTGAACTAGGTATGGAACTCTGTTGTTCCTCTGCAAATTGTCTAATGTGCCTACACATCCTTCTAAACATTTGAGGGATGTGACTTGTCCTAGAACTGCTAGTTCTGTGAAAGGAAGGATTGTAGCCTCCCTAACAGCTCGGACTGGCTTGACTTGTAGCTCTGGGTCTACATTGAATTCGATCTGTGATCGTGTTGCTTTTAAGAAATCTGTGCCTAGGACAACTGGCTTTGTGAGATTTGGAATAATTGAGAATGGGAATTCGAATCTGGTACCATGAATTTTGAATTTCAATACTGCTGTTTGTCTTACATGGCATATGGATCCGTCTGCTAAGTGTACATTGAACTTTCTCTTTTTGATTTCTACATCTCGAGATTTCTGAATTTCCCTAAGAAAAGTATCCCTGACACAGGTGATAGTGGCACCGGTGTCAACTAAACAAGGTATTTCAGTGTGTTCATAGAATCTTGCATTTAAACAGCCATTTTTAAGAAGTTCAACAGAAATTTTGGTACTCTCACCCATTTCCTTTTGCGATGCATCTTGTTGAGGTGTGATGTGAATCACTGATGGTCGGCTTGATTTCCCAGTGTGCATCTGGGGGATTGTCTCTGCTATACTAGCAATTGTCTTTGGTTGTCCTAGGGATTGTTGATCTTGGATCTTGATGGGGGGTTGGAGAGGCTCACAACGCACTGGCCCAGCGGCGCTGTGGGTCTCTAGTTTCCCGAGTTTGAAGATCCTAGTAGCTGCTTGATCTGTTGAAGCACGTCAGGCTGGATAGCTTGAGGTGGCTGTTGGGGCTGCTGTTGGGGGTTGTAGCCTTGTGTGTTGGATCTGTAGCCATTGTAGCTGTCTCGACCTCTGCTGTTGTCCCGACTGCGGTTGTAGTCATGCTGTCTGTCACGACTATTGCTGTAGTCACGACGGTTTTGATCCCGACCTCTGTTGTAGTCACGATCTCTGCTCTGGTCACGACGGTGGTAATCACGGTCTCTGCTGTTATCACGGCGATTGTAGTCGCGATTTCTGCTACTATCACGGTGTCTGCTGTTGTCACGACTTCTGCTGTTATCTCTACGGCTGGTGTCCTGACTGTTGCTTTGGTGATCTCGGCTGTTGTTTTGGCTGTATCCACCTCTGCCTCGTTGTCCTCCTCTGTTGCTATTTCTGAAGTTTGGGTCAAAGTTTTTGCCTCGGTAGCCTCCTCTGTTATTTCCAGAGTTCCTTTGTTGGCTGTTGTTGGGTTTACCTTGATCCTTCAGTGCCCTTTGTTCTTGCCTCCTCACATGTTCATTTGACATGAGGTTTAGGCTTTGGTCTTCATCCTCTGATGAGTGATCCATTTGAACTGTCTTTGGGTCTGATTTGGCTTTCTTTGAGGGGTTTCCATTTTTCTGTGACTTTGTTTGCTTCACAATCATAGAGTTTACATGTGTCACAGACTTCAGTTGTGCCTGCATGGATTCTATTGTTTCCTGTAGCTCTGAGCCTAATTCTGCTTTTATCTCGTCTTTAATGTTACCAGTGGAGACTGTTTGTTGGTTCTCATACTCCTCTGCAACTTCAAGTATTTTATCCCATGTAGTTGCTTCCCTGTGGATGACTACTGCACTGATGTCGTCCCTTAGACCATGTAGCAGGGCTTCCCTTGTTCTCTCCTCAGACTTGTTGTGAGCTGTGGCCATCTTTTGTAAGGCCATGGCATAGTCTGATACAGATTCTTTTGGATTTTGCTTCCTCAATGCCTTAGCATCAAATCTGTCGTCCTCTTTCTTGAAGTATTTCAGGAAAGCTGCCTTCATTTCTTCATAGTCTGCTGTTGGATGGGCTGTCCTATAGGCTTTGTACCAAATTTTTGCCTTACCATCTAGGTAGTTTGAGAAATACTTGATTCTGTTACTGGGATGGTACCCATATCTGGAATCAAAGTATTGTTCATAGTCTGTGCAGTGCCTCCTGGCGGATTGTGTGAGAGAGGACTGTGAAAATTTTTCTGGCTGTAGAATATCACAGTATTTTTCCTCTTTGTCCCGTTTCAGCTGGTCCCTTAACCCACTGAAAGATGCCTCCCTTGCAACTCTTTCCTCTTTCAAGGCATCTAGGAGTGCTGAGGAGGTGTCAGTGTTAGTCAGGTTCACTCCTTGGGTATTGGGTGCACCTGACTTGAGTGAGGCTAGGGCCTCAGCTAGCTGGTTTTTCATTGTCACTTGTAGATGAGCTTGCATATCAAGTAGTGCTTGAGCGGCTTCAGCTTTTTGGGTCTCCATAGAGTTCTTCAGTGCCTGGTTGGCTTGTCTGAGTAATATTAATTCCTTCTCTTGTTCCTCTTTGGCCTTCCTTAAGGCTCGGCTGGTGCTTTCCTCATGTGTGGTGTGTAGGGCTGTTAGTTCAGGCCTAAGTGTCTTATCCACATGAGTTTCTACATTCTGGGCTATGAGTAGAAGTGCCTCAGCCTCCTCTTTGGCTGCCTGGCCTGGGGGTACTGTCTCATCGTCACTCATACCTGATCCTGGGGTATGCTGACCGTTTGAGAACAAGTCACTCTGTGTGTCCTGGATACTGTCCAGGGCAGCTAGGGTGTCCAGGTGAAGCTTGCCTTGGAAGTCACTCTCTTGAGTGGTGTGGTGTGGTGAAGCTGAGGGTGTTGGAGTGGAGCTCCTGGATGACTCCTTGGAGCTGGGTCTCCTCCTCCTGCTGGGTAGAGATCCAGGGGTAGCTGGTCCTTTGCTGCGGAGGTGAGTCTTGGTAGTCTGTGCTGCCAGCTTGTGGGATCTTGTTAGGACTTCTCCACCACTTTGTCATACAAGGAATCCCCTTAGTTGGGAGATCCCTTTAATATGATATGAGGTAAGTTGACTAAGTCTTGAGGTCTTGTAGTATAGTTGGTATTTATTACAAGTTGACAGCAACAGTACAGTAGTACAATGTAGGTTCCACTCAGTTACACCTATCCACACAATAATATAGGTCTTGGTAAATATACCTAATAACCCTGAGGTTAGTACTGGACTAGAGCCAAGGGGGTCCTACACCATGTCTGATAGTTGGGCCTAGTAGGGCATAGCCTATAGCCTTGTTCTCAGTCAGTGGAGAGGTCCTTGCTCTGTGGTGTCCAAGTGTAGAGTGAGGATGGAGATGCCCAGTGCTGGGACCTGACCCTATTTAAGGGGGCCAGGCCACCAGCATGGCATCTTGAGTGTTAGTGTCAGTTGACAGTGGTTGGAGGGTTGTAACAGTCAGAGAGACAGTCACACAATACCCCTCCATAGTTTGTCTACCCCTGTTAGTGTACATCAAAGGGGGTGACCCTTATGCTGGTCTGTGGGAAACAATGTGCGGGATGAGCGTCGCCTGGCGGCGGCGGGAGTGCCGACTGGAGCGCCGCCTATGCGGGCCGGCGCGCGCCTGCGTGTGCCGGCGGCGGGAGTAGCGTCTCCCGCCGTCGGCTTGAACACGCGGGCGCCCGCAGCGCCGGGCTCGCCGGGCTCGCCGGTCATACCTGACAGTATGATGCATGCATGTAGCACTGGCGAGTAACTCAACAGCTAGGGCTGCATTCATACATCATGAATCGCATTTTGTATCGACTCATTTAGGGAGGAATATATATATATACAAATGTCACTCAGTTATGTAGTAGTACCTACTGCACACAGAAAAGTAAAGGTGTCAACTGTGTCTCCCACGTGGCTCTGGTAAAATAGAGAGTCAAACTACTAATGACTCTGCTCATATGAAGGGTCAACTTGAGTTGACTCTGATAGTACAGTGTCAATTAGTACAGTGTCAATTAGTACAGTGTCAATTTGAGTTGACACTGATCGTAGACTCAGTTGACACATTTACTTTTCTGTGTGTGTACAATATAAAAGCGAGATTTACAGTAGTTGGGCAATATTACAGGAGCTAGAGGCCTTTTACAGTCCCCCCTGAGTTATCGTTACATAAACGTTAAATAAACGTTACGGACACTACACGCCAGCACCCGGCACCCAATAATAGTTGGAAATCATCAATTTGTGTCGGTTTGAAATTGTTTGCGGTGCTGTAAACCGGTGCTAACCTTTGCAGCAAATAGGCGTTTGCATCTGTTGTCGTAAAAGCAGGTTTTCGTTACGGACACTACATGAAATCACTTTAACTGCCCCAGAGTGTACCCGGAAGCAATACACATTGAACCGCCGGTCTAAATTGAAAGGATATGTACCAGCCAAGCATGTGAAATGCTTTGATTCGAAAAGTTTGGTGTATTTGCTGAGGAAACGATGTTGTAATGTCTGTAACGTTAATGGCATTAGAAATCCACTCTTTTGAACCTGTAGGCCAAAATAATGCCTGAAACATCCTACTTATTTTCATGGCTTGAGTACTCATTGGCCCCCATATATGACATACAGAATTGATATTGAGTGGCAATTGAAAGTAACCAGGCTGAGGCATCAAAAGTTATCATTACGGACATAACACTTGGCCATGGGAGACAAATGAAGAAAAAAGAGAGCATGCAACCCTGTTTTTGGGGTGTTTATTTTTTACTTTGGAAGGCCATAAATCTAAAACTTTTGGTCCAACACAAATTCTTCTTTTCTGAAAGCCTAAAGTGTTCCTTCTCACCTAAAACCAACAAGACCTAATAAGGTGCAAAACTCCTTATTCTATAGCTCATGGAAGGTGAAAAACACTGAAAAACACCAATTGGTACCTTTATGTGGGGTCGGACTCAATATGTATATCAGAAATAAATAGGTGACAGAATAATATTATATTATTCAGATCTTTTAGCATTGTCCATTAAAGAGTTGGAGAACATGGGTCAACTCAAAACTGGCTTAAAACTCGGTACACCGTGGAGAAACCTGGGTCAAAAACTGCGTGCAGGTGAATAGGGTAGGGTGGGTGTGGGACCTATCCAAGCTGGGCTCCCTGATCTAGAGCCAGACATGCATGTATTTGCTGCAGGGTGGAGAAGTTGGGGAGAAGGGGGTCATTCTCAACTGGCACCGTCCCTTTTTATAAATGGAACTGGGTAGGCTTGTGTGACACTGTGGGTTAAGGGGAAGGGGTGCTAGGTAGATAAGGGTGATCTAGTAACCTCTGGAGGCACCGCCTTCTCCAGGCTGGAACCAGGTAGGTGTGACGGTGGCTGAGGACATGGGGGGGGGGGGGGTTCTATAGTCAGAGATGGTGCCACCCAGTTGGGGGTGCCAAGTACCTCTCTGTAAGGATACATCCATCTTTATAACCCTCCATAGTGTATATTAATCTGTGCAGTTGTATTGGAGTCTAGACCAAAAGCTGTGATAAGGGAATTGATGCCTCTGCTAAAGGTTTGAACCCCACAGAGACGCCTTCTGCTCACTTCCGCTGCTGCAGAATGATTGAACCATATAGCCCCCTGAGTTGTATGTGTGTCCAGCCAGCTGCCCCCCCCCCCCCACACCTACCCACACCCACATCCACCCCCCCCCCCAACACACACACACCCGCACTCACCTGTAGTCAGCAGACCGTGAAGGCCTCACCTGGCTGTCCGCCATGGTTACCATGACAACGAGCACCACTCACCCATGTCTCCATAGCAACAGGTGGCTCTCCGTCCCGACATGCCTCAGTCACCACAATCAAACCGGAAACTCACCTTCCCAGGCCCTCTGTGCGCCTGGGCGGTGACTAGGGGTTGTTTCCGGTTGGGTTGCTGATGACCTCCGCTTGGCGGCGCCACTGTAGCGGACGCTGGCGCATGCGCCCTATAGATGTCATTAACATTTCAGACGCCGGGATATGATTGTCCCTGGGCGTCCTGAGAAGTGGGTGGATGGGGGGATCCAACAGTGGGGGATATCTGAGGGCAGATCGAAGTCCAGCCCGACCCATTCTATAGTGTGATATGGCGCCACCCGTCGAGGTTTCAATTAGCTCTCTGTACGGATATGGCCATCTTTACCCACCTGCGGATAATGTATGTATCAATCTATGCATTTGGGTTTGAGTTATGATCAAGTGATTGAGAGTGACGCTTCTGCTGCATACTTGGACCACGCAGAGAGGCCTTCTGATCACTCCCTCTACCTCGGAATGACCCCACCCAACTCCCAGTGTACTAGTCCTCACCCCTACTGGCCGGGTTCTCAGGTGTACCTGGAGTGGATACTTAGTCCAGGCCTTCATGGACAGGTAACACACATTGGTGAAGTCACCCAACCGCTCCCTTGCCTTACATATGATATAGGCTATAGAGAGGACACGCTAAATATCATTTCAATATGTTTTACCATAATCTCTACTCTTCAAGTGTGGAATGATGCTTCAGGGGTTCATTACGCCGTCATGATGGTGGTGCACCATGCAGAATTCTGGAGTGTATCAACTCCATAGAGTCGACATGATGCATGTATGCAGGAGTCACTTGCCAGTGCTAGATTGCTACTCTGTACAAATTAATGAGTTCCTATCTACCTGCACTAGACTATCTATCCATGTTACCCCCCCCCCCCCCCCATCTCCCACCCCATCTCGACATAGAATAGATAGATATGTCTTTTGTGTGAATCTGTATGCATTGTCCACCTATGATCAATTCAATCAATTTCAATTTGCAAGGTTTTTATTCTGCAATCACGAAAAATATAAAAGTAGATACAATTATATTTGTTTCAATTGAATTACAGAGAAGGTTGATACTTACAATGAATGATTAATTACATTTGCATTTTTGGCTACAGCACCTCCATTTCGTTATTACAGCATGAGAACTAACAAAAAAAGTTGGTTGTGGTGATATTACTTGGGTCAAGGGGGGGGGGGACAGGGAGAGAGATGAATATGAGGTGATACCAAATTCTTATAGCAGATACATGTAGAGGGATACCATGTATATATATATATATATATATATATATTATATATATATATATATATATATATGTGAGGGTAATAATATTCGTGTGACTCAAAGACGTGGAGAGGGTGTAATCAACAGTGATTTTACAATAGGAATCAGCATTTTATATTTTGCATATTACATACCCTACTGTTCTATAGACCAAGTGATCAAGACACATTTTCATGATACATTTTCAATTTCATAAGGCACAGGACAGTCAATAACCATATGATGAGGTGATACTAAATAAAAATAGTTATAGTAGTATGATAAGACTCAAAACCCTGCGTCATTAATACAATACAAAGACTTTGTAAGTTTTGTATATATATTTAAGTTTGCCAGCCAAGTTGAATAAATTCCCCGATCCCCGATGTGAGCCAGGTAGTGGTGGGCACCCCATATAAAGTCTGACCCGCCACTCACACTGACGCCTAGTGAGCACCAAGGGAACTAGTAACAGATCAATCCGGTCACTGAGGGCACATCAAGTGCATTATGGGGGGTCGGAGGGGGTCAATGACTGGTATGGTACGCTGGGCTCCCCTGGTGGACTCTGGTAACTCCTTATCTTCTGGTGTACTGGCCAATAGGGGCCACTATAGTGATATCACAGGTTACTGTTAGTCCAGGCATTTTATTGGTAAATACCCTGTTAATCCCAATTTTGGGAGTGCTATTTATTATTGGCCCATCACAGTCCTATGTGCACCTCGTTATGATATCTTCTGTCATATGTTATGTGGCTATCAAACTTAATAAAATGATTATAATGTGTCAGCGAAATATTATTATTATTCCAGTTTGTAGAATAGCTTGGATAGACAGATATATTAGGAGTACTGAGGTCTGCCTTAAATTAAAAACAGAATGGAACCAACCCATTGATGTTCAAATATTCACAAATTATTGAATGTATATTCTGTCAGAATTACATATACAACAAAGGGAAATATCAAATAAATGAACGAAGTTGTATGTTTGTGTTTCCGACGTTGGGGCTTCCTGTGCCGTTCTATGTTCTCATGGCACCAGAGTAGACTTTGTAGATTAATCATTATGGGGTTATACATGGGTGAGTGTGTGTGTGTGTGGGTAACCTTGGTGTGTTCTAGCTTGGGTACTAGTAGGGGTGAGAAATTGGGATGTACGAATTATTTAGCAGGGTTCCGAATTGTCATTTCAGACTGACACCTTTATCCAGAGCAGTAATGATTTTCGCATATTGACCCCACAGAAAACGGAAGGTCGACAGGTGGCAATGGGTGTGGTTGGGGGCATGGGGGGGGGGGGGGGGGGTAAGGGAGGATAGATTCAGGGAGATACTAGAAGGAAATATATAAGGGAGGCTGTAAGCTATTGGACTTAAAAGTTATAGGCTGATCCCCGGCCCCCGCACTCTCAGACAAAAGTGGCACCTATGCTCGTTCCCAAAAACGAGAAAAAAGGGGTATTTTTCCCAAGAAAAATTCTTGTTTTTAAGAGAAAGGCGGGGTATACATCTACAGGCCAAGTTCTTGGGATTTAACAAAAAGGGGGTATTTAACACCCCCTTTGATTAAATAATGTAGGAGGATTCCCAATGTGGGGTCTAAAGTCAACACACAAGGGAAATGTAGAACCAGAGAGAAAAGAGAATTTCTTGAAATTTCAAAAAAGGGGGTGGTAAAAATGCCTCAGTCACCACAATCAAACCGGAAACTCACCTTCCCAGGCCCTCTGTGCGCCTGGGCGGTGACTAGGGGTTGTTTCCGGGTTGGGTTGCTGATGACCTCCGCTTGGCGGCGCCACTGTAGCGGACGCTGGCGCATGCGCCCTATAGATGTCATTAACATTTCAGACGCCGGGATATGATTGTCCCTGGGCGTCCTGAGAAGTGGGTGGATGGGGGGATCCAACAGTGGGGGATATCTGAGGGCAGATCGAAGTCCAGCCCGACCCATTCTATAGTGTGATATGGCGCCACCCGTCGAGGTTTCAATTAGCTCTCTGTACGGATATGGCCATCTTTACCCACCTGCGGATAATGTATGTATCAATCTATGCATTTGGGTTTGAGTTATGATCAAGTGATTGAGAGTGACGC